>CM021107.1:296687976-296780951 GCA_007115665.2 Sequoiadendron giganteum
GTATAGGGGTTGACGGATTAGGGTTTAAGTGTTGAGGGTTGAGGGTTAGGGATTAAGAGGGTATAGGGGTTTAGGGATTAGGGTTTAAGGATTGAGGGTTGAGGGTTGAGGGATTAAGAGGGTATAATGTTTGAGGGATTAGGGTTTAATGGTTGAGGCTTAAGGGTTGAGGGTTAAGGGTTGAGGAATTAATAACATATAGGGGTTGAGGGATTAGCGTTTCAAGGTTGAGGGTTGAGGGATTAAGAGGGTATAGGGGTTGGAGGATTAGGGTTTACAGGTTTAAAGGTTGAGGGTTGAGGGATTAAGAGGGTATAGGGGTTGAGGGATTAGGGTGTAGGGGTTGAGGGTTGAACGTTGAGGGTTGAAGTATTAAGAGGGTATAGGGGTTGAAGGATTAGGGTGTAAAGGTTTAGGGCTGATGGTTGATGGATTAAGAGAGTATAGGGGTTGAGGGATTAGGGTTTAAGGGTTGAGGGTTGAGGGATTAATAGGGTATAGGGGTTGATGGATTATAGTTTAAGGGTTGAGGGTTGAGTGTTGAGTGTTGAGGGATTAAGAGGGTATAGGGGTTGAGGGATTATGGTTTAAGGGTTTAGAGTTGAGAGTTGAGGTATTAAGAGTGTATAAGTGTTGAGGGATTAAGGTTTAAGGGTTTAGGGTTGAGCGTTGAGGGATTAAGAGTGTATAGGGGTTGGATAAAGGTTTAAGGGTTGAGGGTTGAGGGATTAAGAGGGTATAGGGCTTGAGAGATTTTGGTTTAAGGGTTGAGGGTTGAGGGATTAGGAGGGTATAGGGGTTGATGGATTAGGGTTTAGGGGTTGAGGGTTGAGGGATTAAGAGGGTATATGGCTTGAGGGATTAGGATTTAAGGGTTGAGGGTTGAGGGTTTAGGGATGAAGAGTGTACACGGTTTGATCGTTTAGGGTTTAGGGCTTGTGGGTTGAGGGTTGAGGGATTAAGAGGGTATAGGGGTTGAGGGATTATCATTTAAGGGTTGATGGTTGAGGGATTAAGAGGGTATATGTATTTATGGATTAGGTTTTAAAGGTTGAGGGTTGAGGGTTGAGGGATAAAGAGCGTATGGGTGTTGAGGGATTTGGGTTTAAGGGTTGAGGGTTGAGGGATTAAGAGGGTATAGGGGTTGAGAGATTAGGGTTTAAGGATTGAGGGATTAAGAGGGTATAGGGGTTGAGGGATTAGGGTTTATAGTTTGAGGGTTAAGGGTTGAGGGATTAAGAGGGTATAGGGTTTGAGGGATTGTGGTTTAAGGGGTGAGGGTTGAGGGTTGAGGGATTAGGGTTTAAGGGTTGAGGGTTGAGGGATTAAGAGTGTATATGGGTTGAGGGATTAGGGTTTAAGGGTTTAAGGGTTGAGGGTTGAGGGTTGGGGGATTAAGAGGTTATAGGGGTTGAGGGATTGTGGTTTAAGGGTTTAGGGTTAAGGGATTAAGAGGGTTATGGGTTTAGGGATTAGGGTTTAAGGGTTGAGGGTTAAGGGTTGAGGTGTTCATGGTCAAAATAGCACAACAACATAAAATAGAGTATCTCTACCATATTTCTCTTGAAAAAGAAAGACAACATGTACTAATCTAACTTGCAAGGGCATGATAGTTTATTCTTAAGTATGCTGATGTTACTCAATGGCGAATGTAACTGTAATATTTAGGGGGACTTTGTTGGTAATAAATAATAAAATTTTTATCAGACTTATCAATCTAAATTGAATGGGGGGGTTTTAAATAAATAGAAAAGGATAGATCAATGCATAGAACAGTAAAAAATGAACAAAACTTCTCAACATCCAAACATATATTCCCACAATGAGTGTTTCCTTTAACAAACCAACAACCACAACATGATGTAATCCATAGAATAATGTACAATATTACATGCATTCATAGTGCACAATTCAATTACCATAACCATTCACTATAACTATTCACTATAACGTACACTATTATATGCATTCAGGATAACCATTCACTCATTGCTTAAAAAGATAGATCAACAGACATGTAATAATTCCATCCATAGATAATTTAATGAAGTAATCTTAATATCTAGTTTCCCCTATTGATTTTCATCAAATAGAAAACATTTACACACAACAAACTCAGTGGCATAGAAATGGATTACGATTCATTAACCTTATCAAAGAGATCCACTTTCCACAATTAACATGAAAACAACAAAAGACTGTAAATAGGTATCTGATTTCAATTTATAACTTTTAAAGTATCTTGCATACAATTATGAAAAGATCTAAGACTATTATTTCTATCTTCTATCATATCAAGTGGCAAATCCTTCTTCAATCTGCCGAAGTTTACAAAATAGGGCTCAAAAGTATATATAGACATACAATGCATAAGTTTCTCTCAATTACAAATACAGATCCACAAATCAAAGAATCGAAACTAAAGAATAGACTAGACTAGTTTTAGTTCTAAAAAGTGATCTCCTGTCCAACATCTGATGGCCATGGAAGATCATAGCACCAATATATGAGAAACTTTAGCTCAACATATGTCAAAATCCTTCAAAGTAGGAGGGAAAAAGGGGAAGCCATGTGCCAAAAATAGAACATTTTTCTGCCAACTCACTCCTGCATTGTTTGCTCAAGAAGATACTCATCATAACTGGAGAATACTTATTGAAGAATATCCACATCAGGTCCATCTACCCAATCATCTTCAAACTTGACTCTCTTTAACTCTGTCGAGGAAAATTTATGCATATCTTTAAACTTGATCAATTCTCTCCTAGCAGCTTTTACTTCTTCTTTGATATACATGAGCTTATCCAACAAAAAATATTATCTATTATCTTCCATTTGCATCACTTACTGAAATCTGATGTCCTAGTTCTCCTTTAATTTATCCAAAGGAACACCCTCCTTGACCAGAATATCCACATTAAAAATAATAGCCACCATTGCCTACAACTAATCAATCTATTCATTTAAATCCTTACAAGCCTTTTGGACCTCATCCTTATGCTTATAGATAAATTTAGATCTGAACCGGATTATATTAGCAGTCTTTTCAAGGAAATATGCATTATCCTCTTCAAGGATTGACTGCTCCAGAAGAGTTGGCAGTGGGATTTTGATTATGTCCTTCACTTCTTGACATATTTCCTGTATTCTTCCTCCTGCTTTCCTAAGACTTCAACATGATGACTCATTTCTTCTACCAATTCAAGTGCCACTTTATGAACTTCAAAAATATCCATTATCACTTCACCAACTTCCTGATTAAGCTTGTCAATCCATCTATCCAACATCCCAAACTTATTCCTCATTTGTACTAAATCATCAACTTCTCTTTTTCTTAGAAAGACCGGGGTTTCCAAGGTAGCCGCTTGTTGGGACATGGGAGTGGAGAAATATTTTAAGAATCTATGCAACTGATCCAATTGAGCCTTAAGATTACCCTTCCTTTGTTTATCCTTGATCATCCTGGACTTTGTGGAGGAAGCTACAATATCAATGAGATATATTTTTGATTCCTTGTAGGCCTCCCCAAGTTGACTGTGCCCAATTGGTAATCAATCACTTGCATGTCTTCCTTGTCCTTATCTACCACTAGAATTGCACATTCCGTAATGATTTCTCCTGTATCTGTAAGTTTGGTAGATTGTAGAACCCTGGCGCTTTTCTTAGGTCTCTCCTTTTTTATTTCTTTCATCATTTCATCCCAATTTAATGGCTAAGGTTGAGCTATTTGTGTCTTCTCCAGATCCATCTTCAACCATGTAGGAGCATTTGGGGTAGTAACCACTTGTGCTGAGGAAGAGGTAGCTGTGGCGGAAGATAATGGTTGTAACATTGTAACCTTGGGATGAGAATTAACTGCTTGTAGATTTTGTTGTTCCTTCTATGCTCCCTCTTGTGCAACCCTCTCAGCCTCTTCCTTTTCCTTCTACTCCTGCAACCTTTTATCTTCTGATTCATTCTTCAAACGTTCCTCCTCTAGCCTCTTTTCTTCAAGAAATTTGTCTCTCTGCCTTTCCAAGTCTTTGAGCTTATCGAATACCCCCTTTTCCTTTTGTTCATGCTTGGAAAGCTCTTCAACTTCTTTTTCCTTTAATAAGCATTCTTCTTCTTCATTTTTCCTATAGGATTCTTATATGATCTTAAATTTAGCTTTAAGGGCTTCCTTTTCTCTTCTTGGTCTAGCCTTTTCATCTTCAAGATCATGAATGTATTGCAGCATTATCAACTTGTCATTCTCCTCCTTTGTTTTGAGTTCCTCCACTTGTTGTTGCTGCTTAGCCAACTCATCAGCTTTGGATTTGGCTTCCAATTACTGTTGTTTAAGCAATGCATCAGTTTGTAACTTTACCTCCATCTTCTATTTGGCTAATGCTTCATCTTGTACTTTTGCATATGATTCTCTCTTAGCCTCCTCAAACAATTTCCATGAATGCCTTCTTCTGTTAAGACATGTTTAGTCCCTGCATCCTCAGTCTCATCAAGAGGTGTCTCCACATGTGTTTCTTTATTTGACAGAGTATCCTCAGAATCTGTTTCTATATCATTAATTACAACTTTGGGCTCGTTTCCTTTCAAGGATTCAACTTCCTTGTGAAGAATTCCTCTAGGAATTTCCTCAGTTGGCTGCTTTGTAAGAGAGGGTTGAGTAGATGGATCACCTACAACTGATGTTGAGGCCTCAGGTCCTATTGGGATTTTCTCTTCATGTGCTTCAGGTAGATCTTGAGTAGGAACTTCAAGTTCAAATTCTTCTATATCAGGAGGGAAGAAATCCAAGGGCTCCTTAGGAGGCACTCTTCTTTTTGTCCTCTTGTACCCTTGAGTGGTACCTGGACCTTTCCTCTTCTTAGAAGTCTTAGTCTCAGGTTCCTTGGTTCTCAGCACAACCCATTGGATGCTTCTATCCAATACCGGCCTTGCTATGTGTTTGATATCTATGGAATCTTCTACACTCCAATCCACATGATCCAAGTCTTTGGTGCCTATATTCTGTGCATCATAATAGGGATCCAAAGTTACCCCATCATCTGACAATGTTTCAAGAATGTCTAATTTGACCCCATACTCCACCATGTGTGGGATAGGAAATCTTTCATAGTTTATTTTGCTTAGGTCATAATTATCTTGAAGATCACTCCAAAAGTCCTACAACAGATTGAAATGTTTGTCAAAAATAGAAGGAAGAAAAAAATTCATTTTATTTTTAGGATCAAAATGCTTTCTGACAATGTATAAGCCCAATTTCAAGTGCATCAACTCATTGCAAAATACCTTGGCTCCTAGCAGGTGTGGACAACCGTATTCACCCAACTTCATGGGGAATTTGTGACAACCGATCTTATGCTTTATACCAAATTTGGAGTTAACCCCCAAGGCTTTAGAAATGAACTCCATCAAAACAATTATGTTGTTGCAACACCTAGGGAGTAGGTGAGGGTGACCATCAAATCCAACCAGTCTAAAATAAGTAAACTTGGGGTATTGGATGAACCAATGTCCCCACTCTGCGATGAATGACATGGCTTCTTGGCTCAATCTGTATGCTACATCTCTCATGAGCTGGTTAATAATGATATATATATAAATGCATCATTAACCCTTCGATAATTTAGCTTAGAAGTCTATAAGGTGAGCTGATCATAATGATTCCACACCTTATTCTGTCCTAGAGCTTCCCCCAATATCCCCACTCCGTTTAACCCAGGAAAGATGCCTCTTCTTGCTGCTGTATAAATCACATAAGAGGTCATGAAGAAGCTTTTGGTTTCTCTTACTCTAATCATTTGGTTGTGTATGAATTCAAACACAATCATAGGCTAATCAAATTGTTTCTTGCCATCTAGGATAGACTGAATGAATGGAAACATCCATTCCTTGAATTGTTAGGAATCTCTTTTTTCAAATACTCTAGATAGCATCATTATGATGTCCCCAATCTCCTTGTAAAAGTCTACCCTTTTAGGCTGATCTGGAAGCTTAACCAGAGACTTTTTATCCATTCTCATCCAATTCTTGTTCATATGAGATCTATTAATATCCTTCTTGTTACTATATATCTTTAAGGCCTCTGCCTCATTGCGTTGGCTAGGATTCTTTGGAGTGGGCACATTGAACATGAACTGAAAAATTTGTGGACTTATGATCAATAATAATATTGCCCTGCGAGTCCACACACTATCTGGTAGCAGGATTATATGCTCCAACTACTGTCATTATTAATTCAGGACATTAGACTAATAGAGGAAATAGATCAATATGAGCCAATCTAGAGTCAACAATTCTTTGAGTCCTCCTTGTTACCTCCTCAACAAATGTTTCCAAATACAACTCCTCGTAATGGAATGGGCCCAAGTTAGTGTAAGTGATATCCGCCCATTCAGAATCCACTTTACCAGTAGTGATGGCAGGACCCTGATGCTTATACTTCAAGGTATAAGGGAGTTTTTCTAGCTTGATATTTTTAGGCTTTACTCCTGGTTTTGAAGTCTCCGTAGATTGAATCCATTGAGAAGCCTCAACCAATGCTCCTGACATCTCTTAATTTTTGCAACAAAACCCAATATTAGATCTATAAGAAGCATAAAAAAATAGGTTAGAGATCTCACCTTCCATGTATTTTCTTCATACTTAGCTAAAATCACATACTCATCGAAGGAGGGACCAAGGGAAAGACACCCCTATAAGGCTTTAAAGAACTGCCAGGGGGGGATCGTAATGGACATTGAACTCTAAACAAACCACATAGCGGGATCAGGACCAGAATGAAAATGGTTACCGAGATTGGGACCAAAGAAAAATGGGGATACATCAAGAAGTTCCAAATTCCTATCCAGTTCCGCTTTCGATTCTGCGAGAGTAAACTACATTTGATAATCAACAATTCATCGGAAGCGGGCTTGGGAACAAATCAGACATGCATTGCAAACAAAGGTTCATGACCAAAACCATTTCTGGATCCGATTTCAGGATCCGACCACCAGATAAGATCAAACATGACATCATCATTAGAAGTTTCACATTATAGCAATTCACATTATGACCTTAGCACGAGGTCACCTGATAAGCCCTGGAGGATTAAAGTAATAGTACTAACCTATTCCCCATACGATCGAGGGGAATCCAACGACTAGGGCACAACTTTAAATTAACATGGATGCATCAAACCCTAGTTTATGAAACCATTAACTTAAGAAACTAGGGCATGAAAACCTCACATGAAAAATCATTGATTCGACACATGAAAAGGATATAAAGGTTAAATAACAGATCAAAGACCATTAAAAACCTTGACACCCTAAACCCTAGGGCACGACAGTATGGACATGGTCAATGCGAAAATGACCATGATGATCAAGACAACCAAAAAAGATGAAAAGAATGAAAATGAGACAACGAGTGAAAGAAAAACAAAGGGAAAACACACAACATCAAGCAAAAACAAAGATCCATAAGAAAAACTCATGAATCACACAAAGAACAACAAAAGTGAAAAAAAGAGAACACCTACCTCGAAATGCAAACCCAACGGGGTGACACTTGATTCAAACTTGCACGCAAATGCCTGATCTTCGATCAAATCATGCCTCTTTGGTTTATCTCAGTTTTGGTTCGGTATTACTACTCATAATGGTAATAATAAGCTATAAATAAACCTTGATTAAGGTTAAAAATTGATTCCACGCATGTGAAGGGTCCGTAATAAATGGCATAAATGCAGTAGGTCAGGCACAAAATCATGGTGAGAACATGCACAAATCTATCGCATAACTGAAGTAAAGTGCAAAAGGGAAAATAGGAAAGGCGAGAACGGAAGTGGAAGCGAAGTGGAAACTAGTTAGTGAACTTTTACCAAGTTCCGAGTTTAGTTTCGGATCCAGTTTTGGTTCCAATGATGAGAAAAAAAGAAGGAAAGAAAGAACCAAAAGAAGACACCAAGACCGAAACAAGGTTATAGGTATCGATCCCAAGTCAAAACAAACAGAAAACAAAGGCGGCGACAGAGGTGGGATGGAAATCAAGTTTGGAACTTTTACCAAGTCCTGAACTCGATATCCATTCCAGTTCCGGTCCCGCGAAAAGAAAACGAGATAGACCGAAGAAACAAACAAAGAGACGAGTGGGAGAGGGACTAGGAAGGATTCTGGAATAAAACTTGGATTGAGTTTCAAGTCCAGATTTAGTTCTGGATCCGGTTTCGACAAAAAAAAGGGAACAAAAACAAAGTATTGGAAGAAAAGAACAAACCCAAACTTTGTTGAAAAAGACCCAAGGACAAAAAATAAAACAAGACAAGAAAGGGGGACCCATTTTGACCAAATAAAAATATGGGGTGGTTATGCAAGGCATAACAAATGGTGACTTGGTTGGGAAAATGGTTTACCCATTTTCAAGATACTGAAGAATTTAGTGACCCAAAACTTGTGGTCTATGAAACATGTTAACTTCAATAAGATAAGATATGTAGAACAAGATTGAGCTGGAATCTCAGATGTATGTCCTCATGAATTATTTTGAATCTGGGTGTGTGCATGTTGATGCATCTTTCTTTATAAAAATTTTTCTCCACCCCTTGAAAAACTATACCTACAATCCAAGCTACATAGTTTGAGTCCTTCAACTATTGTGCAATGAAATCTTGGGCATTGCTCCACTACCAGACAAGTGTCCATAGCTCTCACGAAGATACCTCTAGTTCTCTCAAAGTATTTCTCTACTGTGAGATAGGTGTCCATAACCCCAATAGAGATACTTGATTGGCCCACTTTGTATTGAATTCGTCTTTCTCTTCTTTTCTCTCTTTCTTTTTTTACTTTACTTGTGGAAATTCTTTATTTTGACTTTTTCTCAATACTCAGATATACTTGATCTGAAATGTGGGTTGAGAACTACAATGAATCTCATGACAGTCTTGGGAGTTGGATTTTTCACTTGAATAAAAAATACTACTTTGAGATAAATAAACATTTTACTTAAGCATATGTTTATCTATTTTGTGACAGACTTTAATCATATTTCATGAGATTATTTACCTTGTACCTTATTCTTAATAACTTTTCAAACCAATGCTAAAAATGGTCATAAGACATCAGCTTAGAATGAAATATTTCAACAAATGTTCCTTGAAAATACCTAAATCAAGTTCTCTCCTAGTGCCTGCATCATACTTTGAATAACAACCCCTTGGTTTGGGAATGGATAGAAATGAAAGTCCCCAACAAACAAGACCCCAAAGAAAACAACAAAAGCAGTTAAAGAAAAGAAACAAAAAAAGAGACAAACACCGAAATGAACAACAACTAATTACATATAGTACATATAATACAAATTTTTTAGAAAATCAGACCTTTATGAGCCAAAGTAATGTTTAAGAAACTGGCCATTAATGGGTAATGGAATAGGTTCTCCTGTCAAAGCACTCAATCGAAAAGCATTCTCACCTAGTATCTCAGCTATTTGATATGGACCCAACTAGATTCTATCAAACTTCTTGTGGTCCCACTTTCTCTCCTTAGCTTTATCCCATAGTAAAACGAGATCCGATATCCTAAAGGCCTTTACCTTGACCCTCTTGTCAAACCAGTGTTTGATGAAAACTTTATGTTTAGAGAACTACTACAAAGCAACATCTCTCTATCTTTCCATGTTTAGAAAATTGGATAATCTAACCTCGATCCGATCATCCTTCGTATAGAATTCTTGCATAAACTTGAGGACAGGTATTCGCAAATGAATTGGGAAGACTGGGTCTTGGCCATAGACTAACTTAAATGGTGAATTTCATAGGGCGGCTTTGATTTGAGTTCGATCTGCACATAAGGAAAATCTCAGCTGAGTGTGCCAGTCCTTGGGATTGCTTTCCAACAATTTTCTAATTACTTCCAAGAGATTATTGTTGGTAGATTCAACTACTCTGTTTCCTTGAGGGTAGTAATTAGAAGAATATTTCAGAATAATTTTATGTTCATAAGCCCATTGAATGAATTCAGCTGAAGAGAAATTAGGGCCATTATCACATACCAGGGCGAATGGTACTCCAAACCTAGTGGTGATATTTTTAGTCAGAAACTTGATAACCACATCTATGGTGCTATTTTTGCAAGGTTGAGCCTCGATCTAGTGTGTGCAGTAGTCGGTTGTAGTCAGGATGAACTTATGACCTGCAGAGGAGTTTGTATTAATGACACTTACAAAATCAAGTGCCCATTGAGTGAATGGTCTTACCTCATACACTGGTTGCAAAGGCATTGCTGGATTTCTTTCCCTAGGTACAGAGGTCTGGAATACATGACATGTCCTGAAATGTCAATGTGCATCCCGAAATACGTAAGGCTAGTAATAGCTTGATCTAAGAATTTGATGGGCCAAAGCATCTATAGATCCATGTCCTATACCATATCTTTCATGAAACTCATCAATGGCGTGCTTAGCCTCTTGCTGATCCAAACAACGCAAGTAAATTCCTTGAAAGTTACTTTAGTATATAGATCCCCCTTTGAGCATATAATGAGCACTCTTCATCCTCAATGCTCTCCTCTGAGTAACATTCATCCCCTCTGGGCATCTATTGTTGAAGAGGAAGAAGATCAAATATATGTACTAGTGATCCTTAGTGAATGTTTGTACCGTGTATTGCTGGAAAGTGATACTCTTGTCAACGTACGCCATAGCCTTTGATAAGCCCTATCCTTGGATGAGCTTCATTAGATGAATCTCTAAATCAAATTCTTGTAAAATATCCATCCATTTCCCTCTTCTCTCCCCTAACTCACTCTGCATCAGGAGGGACTTTACGGATGGATCAAGAACTATAGCGATAACCTGACTCTTAAGAATGTAATGCCTAAATTTTTTATTGCTCAGACCAATGCAAAGGCCTTCTTTTCAAGGGGTGGGTGCCTAAATTATGCATTTTTAAACAAGGATCTCATAAAGGAAATAGGCCTTTCCTCTCCCTCACCTCCTCGTTGTGTTAAAATAGTTGCGTATGAATGGTTAGATGCAAAAGAATAGATATAGAAGGGCTTTAGGTAATCTGGGCTAGTCAAAACTAGTGCCTCTGATATTGATTATTTAATTTGTGAGAAAGTAGATTTATCCTCATTTCTCCATTCACTTTTTGCATCTTTCCTTATCATTTCATTAAGACATTTGACAATTTCTGCAAACCTTGTTATAAATTCTCACAAAATTAATCCTTCCGAAGAAGGATCTCATCTCTTTTTTGCTCCCTGGCATTGCCAGCTTTAAGATGGCCTCTATTCTATTAGGGTCTATGGACATCCCCTCTTCTGATATTATATGGCCTAAGATTTTCCCTTCAGATACTTCGAACACACACTTTTTTGGATTAAGGGAGACACCATAGCTTATACACTTTTTGAGGACCTTTTCTAAATTTGCAGCATTTCCCTCTCTATTCTTAGAGAAAATAGTTAAGTCATCCACATAAATAATGATACACTTACCTATTAAATATTTGAATGCTACATCCATTGCATGATGTAATTTAGCTCCAATGTTGATAAGGCCGAACGAAATCCTCCGATAGGCAAATGTGCCCCACTTGGTGGTGAAGGCAGTTTTCATTCTATCCTCATGACTAACAAGCACCTGATTATACCTAGAATAGCCATCTAGAAATGACATCATCTGGGACCCATTGACTATTTGTAATACCTCATCAAAGAGAAGGCAATGGGTAATTATCCTTCTCAGAGGCCTTATTTAAGTTCCTAAAGTCAATGCATAACTTGATTTCATCACTTTTCTTATGTACGGGAACTAAATTTTCCACCCTAGTAGAATGTCTGACTGGGAACATTATTCTTGTAGATAGCAACTTTTGCACCTCCTTCTGAATCAGGGGCTCAATCAATCCATTACTCGACATTGATTTTGATGAAAGGGCTTGGATTCTAGCTTAAGAGGTATGGTATGTGTGATCACCGAAGTGTCAAAGGTCTTTAAGTCTTCATACCCCCAAGCAATGGCTACAATGTTCTCTTCCAAAACTTTAACTATCTTCAGCTTAATTTCTTTAGAACAAGTCTTACTTATGAGAACATTCCTTTTAGGACCTGAGTGAGTCAGATTAATAAATTCATACTTCCCTTCATCACTTTCTGTGGGAACCCTTTGACAGGCCCGCGTGTTAGAGTCAAATATTCTCTCTAAAGCAACCATCCCCTTTGGGATACTATTGCTTTTCAACTCTAGTATCCCTTCTGTGTCACTATTCTCAAGATCCCAATCTCCCTAATCTCCTTCAAATTCATCAATTATCTGTCCTTCGAAGACATTTGAACTTTCCAAGAAGGCAATTATATGTTGGTCATCATCGAATACCTAAAATTTTTGGACATTATCTAGGACAGCTGGGACTAAGACTAGTTCAACCAAAAACCTTTTTAACTTGGAGTCTTGTATAGGCTCCAAGGTGCTAGTAGTAATGACAAGGGCATTTGAAATTTGATTGCTTTCTCTAGGAATGAGAGTGATCCCAAAGGCTTCAAAGTCCTCAATCAGATCCCAAATTCTATTTTTGTAGGCAACCAATCTTTTGTTGTGGCAAGTATAAGTTTGCGAGCAAGCGCTTCATATTCAACCACATTGTTTGTGCAGCCAAAATACAACCTGTAAGATGCAAAGTAAGTCTTCGCTTTTGGGTTGGTTAGTTCAATCCCTACTCCACTTCCTGCTTTGGATTTAGAGCCATAAAATTTAAGACTCCATACTTGATTTTATCTGGGAGTTATTTCTTTTTCAGGATGATAAGGGATGACTTGCTTGAGATGTGTGGCAGCGCGAACTATTGCTTGCCATCAAAAGTTAAAGGTGACTGGGGGTAGGAATCACTAGAAGTTTTACCTATACTCAAAACTTGTTTAGGATTTACTTCCTGAACATTTCTTTGGATTAGATCAGAATCAAATTCATTTTTTATCAATGCCTTAAGCATTGGAAGGGTATCCGGGGTGGTGTTATAGAGAAAAATTGAGATACCTCAGTCTCTTCTTGGAATTATAAGCATAGAGCCTGAGTCCACTCAAATTGGGAAGGTTCTTCCCCTTAAGAGAGACTGGTTCTAGTGAGGATAGTGGAATCCTTGGCTTCAAATGGAAATTTATTGGTGGGTGCTTGAGGTTGATCTTGATAAATCAGTTGAGGCTGGAAAATATGGTTTAAGATATCTACACAGGGTTGACATGTCAACTCAGAATGATTCTGATAATGTATCCTACACCAATTAGGAAGCAAAAAACTGCACAAATCAGTCTCTTCTTCCAATACCAACCTATCTTGTTGCAATTTTTTTATTAGAACTTGTTGGTTGATCGAGAACATTGGGTCATTATGTTCTAGAGGCAGTACGTCATCAAGATTGAGTATTGAGAAGGTCATGAAATCCTCCTTCTTATAGACTCCTATCTCAGTCTCAAAGTATGCTACTTCATTGGGAGAATCATATTCAGTAATCATGTGTTTGAGCCTAGGCTCACTCTCAATTCTAATATGTGTTGCTATCCCTTTCCAGGGCAGCCACATGTGAAAGAAATCCAAAGACAAATATCCCCCAATACTCTTCATTAGCTCCCGAATCAGGAGCATACCATATGTTTCTAGGATATCGACCACTTGGATATCTATGTAAGTTTGGATCCTTGGATCTGATCCAACCTGCACATGCATATTCTTCAGCTCTCCTACCACATTAATATCGGTTTTGTCCAATTGAATCGCCTTCTTATTATTCTGGGCAAGACTTAATCCTAGCTTCTTACAAATGGAAAAGGGCATTATATTACCTGATGCTTTGGAGTCCAGGAGACAGTTGTGAAGATTCTTAAACTCAAAAGGAAAGGTGGGGTACTGGGCTTACCTTTATAGATGGATGCATTCATCTCATTTTCTAGAGTCACTTTGCCTTTTCCTTTTGAATGATCCACCTCCTCTAGGGCCTTCAACACAACTTCCCATTGGGCCAGGCACCACTTCATAATGTCAAAGAATGACAATGAAGTCTTTTGTTTCTACAACTCTACAATGAAATCAAACTCTGAATCATTCCTCACTTGATACCTAGGAAAGGTAGGTGGGTTACCCTTGTTATGAGAGTCAGATGGCCCTTTTGGGGGTGGTGGATTGTTATATGCATTCTGATTAGGTGGGACCATGTTGTTGGGAGGTGTAGATGTAGTAAATGGGCCCTTATTCTGATTTTTCAAGAAGTGACTACCTTTTGATTGGAAGGCTTGGGCATCATATACATCCTCTTGTGGTTCATTTTCTCCCTACATGGGAAATTGATATTGCTCCTCAATGGTCTCATAGGTCATATCCATGCTTACTGATCCACCCTCTTGATAGGAATTTCCTTATGGAGGGTGGGAGTAAGTTTGGGCAATCTTCACCATTTTTTCCATCTCTGGGAAATTGACCTTAGAATGTGCTACAGTATCATGTAGTCTACACCAATTAGTCATGAAATTGAGATCTGCAACATTTGCAGTGTGTGGTTTATCTTCACCAGACTGATAATTATGGGGTACTCCCCCATTGTTGGGTCCACTATTCCACTGCCTATTGTTGTTTGACCTCTGATTATATCCTCTATTCTGATTTTGGTAGTTTTGGTTAGAGGAATTTTGGTTATGGAAGTTCCTAATGGTGTTCTGATTCGAATTCGGATTAAAGTAACTACCCTGGTTGTTATAACCTCCTTGACTCTAGTAATTCTGATTTTGGTTCTAAGGGAGGTTATGTCTAAGTTGTGCCATATCATTGGACATTTGTGATAGAGTCTTTTTGAGAGTTTCCACCTCATTAGTGAGTTGAACAGTCTGTTCATTTTGCACAACCTTCCCTACAGATGGGGAATGAACATGGGTTGACCCTCCCCCTTGCTACTGGTATTTTTGAGATTGTTGGGAAGAATCCTGAACTCCATTAGTGAAAAAAGGCATGGTAGGTGAGGTTTGTAACTCATAAATAGGTCCATATTGGGAGTAAGACATCCCTAGGACTATACTGAACAAAGGAGGATTAGGCATTTGATAGCCCATGGGGGGTAGAACTCCTCCTAAACTTCCTAATTGTAGCCTTACCCACTGTTGTAGTTTGATGCTCAGATGATAAACCTTTGACAAAGAATCTATGTCCGTAACAACATAAGTCCTCTGCAAGAATAAGCCAATCAAGGGATATACAACCCTTAAGTATGCCAAAATGACAATATTTTCACAACTAAGTAAGGATCTTGTAGCCTTCAGAACATTCTCTAGAATCTTGTATTGAATAATGACAATGGTTCATGAGGTTCCTTTCTTATGGTGGAAAATTGATGATATAAAATGGCAAGGTCTACATAAACCTTGAACTAGTTAATAAAGGCATTTTCTAAGTCTATCCAACCTAGAATAAACCCTTGAGGTAGATTTGAATACCAATTGCATGCCATATCTCCTAAATAGCAAGGGAATAACTTACATACAACATCTTGGTGAGCTACCTAAGCATGAGTACATGCATCCTTAAATGCTTGTATGTGTTCCTCGACACTCCTTGAATCCCCATGCATATACTTGGGTAGATCATGTATACCACTAGGAATAGTATCCAGTGGAGAGGGGTTATTTATGAAATAAGCCATGGGTGGTGGTGGTGCTAGTTGAATAGGTGGTGGAGTGGGTGGATTTAGTTACTGTGGAAAATATGGATTGGGAAAAAATCCAGGTGGAGTAAGTGGTGGTGACAATGGAAGGATCAAAACTCTACAAGCTTGGGGTCTGTATCTAACCGGGGTTTGAAGTTTTACTAATGGTTCAGGGTTCGTAGAAGATCTGAGAATCCTTCCATATTTTTTCGGTGAGAATGACCCAATCTGAGCCACCTTGTTCCTTCAGGCCCTCCTTCTAGCGCTAGATCTATTAATGGTCAAAATAGCACAACAACATAAAATAGAATATCTCTACCCTATTTCTCCTGAAAATGAAAGACAACATGTAGTAACCAAACTTCCAAGGTCCTGATAGTTGGTTCTCAACTATGCTGATGTTACTCAATGGCCAATGTAACTGTAATATTGAAGGTGCCTTTTTTGGTAATAAAGAACACAAACTCTATTAGACTCATCAATCTAAGTTTAATGGGGGGAGGGGGTTTAAATAAACATAAAAGGATAGATCAAGGCATAAAATAGTAAAACATGAACAAAACTTCTCAACATCTAGACATGCATTCCCACAATCCTTTAACAGAACAACAACCACAACATGATGTAATCCATATAATAACCTGCACCTCTACACACATTCATAGTGCACAATTTAATTACCATAACTATTCACTAACAAATTTTAGATTCAGGATAACCATTCACTCATTACTTAAAAACACAGATCAACAAACATGTAATAATTCCATCCATAGATAATTTAATGAAGTAATCTTAAGATCTAGTTTCCACTATTGATTTGCATCAAATAGAAAACATTTACACACAAAAAAATCACTGGCATATAGATGGATTACGATTCATTAACCTTATCAAAGAGATCCACTTTCCACAAATAACATGAAAACAACCAAAGACTGTAAACATGTATCTGATTTCAATTTCTAACTTTTAAAGTATCTTGCATACAATTATGAAAATATCTAAGACTATATTTTCTATTTGCTATCGTATTAGGTAGCTAATCCTTCTTCAATCCGCTGACCTTTACAAAATAGGGCTCAAAAGTACATATAGACATACAATGCATAAGTTTCTCTCAATTACAAACTCAAATCCACAAATCAAGGAATCAAAACTAAAGAAGAGACTGGAGTAGTTTTAGTTCTAAAAAGTGATCTGTTGTCCAAGATCTGACACCCAAGGAAGATCATAGCACCAATAGATGAGAACCTTTATCTCAACATATGTCAAAATCCTGCAAAGTAGGAGGGAAAAAGGGGAAGCCATGTGCCAAAAATATAACATTTTTCCGCCAACTCACTCCTGCATTGTTTGCTCAAGAAGATACTCATCATAACTGGAGAATACTTGTTGAAGAATATCCACATCGGGTCCATCTACCCAATCATCTTCAAACTCAATTCTCTTTAACTTTGCCGAGGAAAATTTTTGCATATCTTTCAACTTGATCAATTCTCTCCTAGCATCTTTTACTTCTTCTTTGATATCCATGAGCTTCTACAACAAAATAATTTCTCCATTATCTTCCATTTGCATCACTCCCTAAAATCTGATGTCCCACTTCTCCTTTAATTTACCCAAAGGAACACCCTCCTTGAACGAAATATCCACATTAACAATATTAGCCACCACTGCCTCCACCTCATCAATCTGTTCATTTAAATCCTTACAAGCCTCTTGGACCTCATCCTTATTCTTAAAGATAAAGTTAGATCTGAACTGGATTATATTAGCAGTCTTTTCAAGGAAATCTGCATTATCCTCTTCAAGGATTGACTACTCCGAAAGAGTTGGCAATGGGATTTTTCCTATGTCCTTCAACTTCTTGACATATTCCCTATATTATTCCTCTTGCTTTCCTAAGACTTCAGCATGATGATTCATTTCTTCTAAGAATTCAAGTGCCGCTTTATGAACTTCAAAACTATCAATTAGCACTTCACCAACTTCCTGATTAAGCTTATCAATCAATCTATCTAGCATCCCAGATTTACTCCTCATTTGTACTAAATCATCAACCTCTCTTTTCCTTAGTAACATTGGGGCTTCCAAGGTAGCATCTTGTTGGGACATGGGAGTGGAGACATCTTTTAAGAATCTACACAACTGATCCAATTGAGCCTAAACCTCATCCTTCCTTTGTTTCTCCTTGATCATCTGGACTTTGTGGAGGAAGCTACAATATCAATGAGATTCATTTGTTGATTCCTTGTAGGCCCCCCCAAGTTGACTATGCCCAATTGGTAATCAGTCACTTGTATGTCTTCCTTGTCCTTATCTACCATTGGAATTGGACATTCCGCAATGATTTCTCCTACATCTGTAAGTTTGGTAGAATGTAGGACAGTGACCCTTTTCTTAGGTCTCTCCTTTTCTATTTCTTTCATCATTTCATCCCAATTTAATGGCTGAGGTTGAGCTATTTGTTTCTTCTCTAGATCCAGCTTCAACCATGTAGGAGAATTTCGAGTAGTAGCCACTTGTGTTGAGGAAGTGGTAGCCGTGGCAGAAGATAATGGCTATAACATGGTAACCTTGGGCTGAGAATTAACTTCTTGCAAATTTTTTTGTTCCTTCTGTGCTTCCTCTTCTGCAATCCTGTCAGCCTCTTCCTTATCCTTCTTCTCCCACAACCTTTTATCTTTTGATTCCTTCTTCAAATGTTCCTCCTCTAGCCTCTTTTCTTCAAGCAATTGGTTTCTCTACCTTTCCAAGTCTTTGAGCTTATCCCATACCTCCTTTTCCTTTTGTTCATGCTTGGAAAGATCTTTAGCCTCTTTTTCTTTTAATAAGCATTCTTCTTCTTCCTTTTTCCTATAGGATTCTTCAATGATCTTAAATTTAGCCTCAAGGGCTTCCTTTTCTCTTCTTTGTCTAGCCTTTTCTTCTTCAAGATCATGAATCTTTTGCAGGATTGTCAAATTTTCATTCTCATCCTTCGTTTTGAGTTCCTACTCCTCTTGATGTTTCTACTTAGCCAACTCATCAACTTTGGATTTGGCTTCCAATTTCTATTATTTAAGTAGTGCATTAGTTTGTAACTTTTCTTCCATCTCCTTCTATTTGGTTAATGCTTCAACTTGTGCTTTTGCATCTGATTCTCTCTTAGCCTCCTCAAACAATTTCCATTGGTCTTCTTCTATTAAGACATGTTCAGTCCTTGCATCCTCAGTCTCATTAAGAGGTTTCTCCACATGTGTTTCTTTACCTGACAGAGTATCCTCAAAATCTATTTCTATATCATGAATTTAAACTTCGGGCTCCTTTACTTTCGAGGATTAACTTCCTTGTGAAGAATTCCTCTAGGAATTTCCTCAGTTGGCTTCTTTGTAAGAGAGGGTAGAGTAGATGGCTCACCTAGAATTGATGTTGAGGCCCCATGTCCTATTGGGATTTCCTCTTCATGTGCTTCAGGTAGATCTTGAGTAGGAACTTCAAATTCAAATTCTTCTATATTAGGAGGGAAGAACTCTTAGGGCTCCTTAGGAGGCACTCTTATTTTTGTCCTCTTGTACCCTTGAGTGGTACCTTCACCTTTCCTCTTCTTAGAAGTCTGAGTCTCAAGTTCCTTGGTTCTCAGAACAACCCATTGGATGCTTCCATCCAATACTAGCCTTGCTATTTTTTTGATATCTATAAACTCTTCTACACTCCAATCCATAGGATCCAAGTCTTTGGTTCCTATATTCTGTGCATCATATTGGGGATCCAAAGTCACCCCATCATTTGATAATGTTTTAGGAATGTCTACTTCAACCCCATACTCCACCATGAGTGGGATAGACAATCTTTCATAGTTTCTTTTCCTTAGGTCATAATCATCTTGAAGATCACTCCAAAAGTCCCCCAACAGATTGAAATGTTTATCAAAAATAGAAGCAAGTAAAGCATTCATTTTATTTTTAGGATCAAAATGCTTCCTGGCAGTGTATAAGCCCAATTTCAAGTGCATCAACTCATTGCAAACTACCTTGGCTCCTAGCAGGTTTGGACAACCGTATTCACCCAACTTCATGGGGAATTTTTGACAACCGGTCTTATGCTTTATACCAAATTTGGAGTTAACCCCCAAGGCTTGATAAATGAACTCCATCAAAACAATTCTATTGTTGCAACACCTAGGGAGTAGGTGCGGGTGACCATCAAATATAGGAAATCTAAAATAAGTAAACCTGGGGTATTGGATGAACCAATGTCCCCACTCTGTGATGAATGACATGGATTCCTGGTTCAATCTGTATCCTAAATCTGCCATGAGCCGGTTAATAATGAAATATAGAAATACATCATTAACCCTTCTATAATGTAGCTCAAAAGTGTATAAGGTGAGCTGATCATTATGATTCCACATCTTATTCTATCCTTGAGTTTCCACCAGTATCCCCACTCTATTTAACCCAGGAAAAATGCCTCTTCTTGCTGCTGCATATATTACTTAAGAGGTCATGAAGAAATTTTTTGTTTCTCTCACTCTAATCATTTGGTTGTGTATGCATTCAGACACAATCATAGGCCAATCAAATTGTTTCCCACCATCTAGGATAATCTGAATGAATGGAAACATCCATTCCTTGAATTATAAGGCATCTCTTTTCCCAAATAATCTAGATAGAATCATTATGATGTCCCCAATCTCCTTGTAAAACTCTTCCCTTTTAGGCTGATCCAGAAGCTTAATTAGATAATTTTTCTCTATTCTCATCCAACTCTTGTTCATATGAACTCTATTAATATCCTTCTTGTTACTATACATCTTCAAGGCCTCGACCTCATTGAGTTGCCTAGGATTCTATGCAGTGGGCACATTGAACATGAACTAAAACATTTGTGGAGTGATGATAAATAATAATATTTCCCTATGAGTCCACACACTGTCTGGTAGTAGGATTATAGGCTCAAGTTGCTATCATTATTAATTCAGGACATTGGACTAATAGAGCAATATGAGCCAATTCGGAGTCAACAATTCTTTGAGTCCTCCCTGTTACCTCCTCAACAAATGTTTCCAAATACAACTCCTTGTTATGGAATGGGCCCAAGTTAGTGTTAGTGATATCTGCCCATTCAGAATCCACTTTCCCAACAGTGATGGGAGGACCCTGATGCTTATACTTCAAGGTATAAGAGAAATGTTCTGTCTTGATATTTTTAGGCTTTACTCCTGGTTTTGAAGTCTCTGCAGGTTGAATCCTTTGAGAAGCCCCACCTGATGCTCCTGACATCTCTTAATTTTTGCAACAAAACCTAATATTAGATCCATAAGAATTATTAAAAATAGGTTAGAGATCTCACCTTCCATGTATTTTCTTCATATTTAGCCAAAATCACATACTCACCGGAGATAGGACCAAGCAAAAGACACCCCTAGAAGGCTTTAAAGGACTGTCGCGGGCGGGATCAAAATGGACATTGAATTCAAAACAAACCACATAACACGATTGAGACCGGAATGAAAATGGTTACCAGAATAAAAATGGGACTTGATACATGAAGAAGTTCCAAATCCCTATCCAGTTCCACTTTCGGTTCCACCAGAGTAAAAGACATTGGATAATCCATAATTCATCGGAAGAGGGCTTGGGAATGAATCAGACATGCATTGCAAACCGAATCCATAATCCACAATTCATTAGAAGTTTCATAGTATAGCGAATCACATTATGACCTTAGAACGAGGTCACCTGATAAGCCATGGAGGCTTAAAGTAATAGTACTAACCTATCCCCCATATGACCGAGGGGAAACAAATGACTAGGGAACAACTTTAAATTAACATGGATGTGTCAAACCCTAGTTTATGAAACCATTGACTTAAGAAATTAGGGCATCAAAATCCCACATGAAAAATCATCGAGTCGACACATGAAAAGGACATAAAGGTTAAATAACAAATCAAAGACCATGAAAAACCAAAAAATCCCTTTGAAATCGACACCCTAAACCCTAGGGCATGGCGGTACAAACACGATCAACACGAAAATGACCACGATGATCAAGACAACCAGAAAAGATGAAAAGAAAGCAAACGAGACAATGAGGGAAAGAAAAACAAAGGGGAAAACAAACAACATAAATCAAAAGATAAGATCGACAGTTAAAACTCATGAATCATGTGAAGAACATTGAAAGCGATAAAAGACAAAAGTGAGAAAAGAGAACACCTACCTCAAAACGCAAACCCAAGAGGTTGGTACTTGATTCAAACTTGTGTGCAAATGCCTGATCTTTGATCAAATCATGCCTCTCTATTCTATCTTAGCTTTGGTTCATTATTACTGCTCACAATGGTAATAATAAGCAGTAAATTAACCTTGATTAAGGTTAAAAATTGATTGCACGCATGTGAAGGGTTTGTAATAAATGCCATAAATGCAGTAGGTCATGCGCAGAATCATGGTGAGAAGAGGCACAAAGCCATCACATAAATGAAGTAAAGTGCAGAAGGGAAAACAAGAAAGGAAGGAGTGGAATGGAAACTAGTCAGCGAACTTTTACCAAGTTCTGAGTTTAGTTCCGGATCCGGTTCTGGTTTCGATGATGACAAAAAAAATAAAAAGGAAAGAAATAACCAAAAGAAGACACCAAGACTGAAACAAGTTTATCAGTATTGATCCCAAGTCAAAACAAACAAACAACAAAGGCGAAGATGGAGGTGGGATGGAAATCGAGTTTGGAAATTTTACGAAGTCCCAAACTTGATATCCATTTTGGTTCCGGTCCCGCGAAAAGAAAATGAGACAGACTGAAGAAACAAACAAAGAGACGAGTGGGAGAGGGACTAGGAAGGAGTTAGGAAATGAAAGCTGGATTGAGTTTCAAGTCTAGATTTAGTTTCGGATCCGGTTCCAATAGAACAAAGGGAACAAAAACAAAGTGTTGGAAGAAAAGAACAACTCCAAACTTTGCTGAAAAAGACCCAAGGACCAAAAGCAAAACAAGACAAGAAAGGGGGACCCATTTTGACCAAAGAAAAATATGTGGTGGTTACGCAAGGCATAACATGATGGATTAAGAGTGTATAGGGGCTGAGGGATTAGGGTTTAAGGGTTGAGGGTTGAGGGATTAAGAGGGTATATGGGTTGCGGGATTAGGGTTTAAGGGTTGAGGGTTGAGGGTTGAATTATTAAGAGGGTATAAGGGTTTAAGGGTTGAGGGTTGAGGGTTGAGGGATTAAGATGGTATAGGGGTTAAGGGATTAGGGTTTAAGGGTTGAGGGTTAAGGGTTGAGGGATTAAGAGGGTATAGGGGTTGAGGGATTAGGGTTTAAGGGTCGAGGGTTGAGGGTTGAGGGATTATAAGGGTTGAGGGTTGAGGGTTGAGGGTTGAGGGATTAAGAGGGTATAGGGGTTGAGGGATTAGGGTTTAAGGGTTGAGGGTTTAGGGTCAAGGGATTAAACGGCTATAGGGGTTGAGGGATTTTGGTTTATGGGTTGAGAGTTGAGGGTTGAGGGTTGAGGGTTGAGGGATTAAGAGGGTATAGGGGTTGAGGGATTAGGGTTTAAGGGTTTAAGTGTTTATAGGGTAGAGAGTAGATGGTTTTAGGGTTGAGAATCTCCCTCCTACCCCCTCTCTCTCCCAGGTTTCTCTCTCTCTCTCTCTCACTCCTATCTCTCTCCCATCTATCCTTAACCCTTAACCCTTAAACCCTTAAAAAAACCTTCTACCCTCTATCTCTCTCCCACTCCCTCCTATCCCATCTCCCTCTTTCTCCCCCTCTTTCGTTCTTTCTCCCCTCTTTCACTCTCTCCCTCTCTCCCTCTCCCTCCCAGTCTCCCTCTCTCCCAATCTCCCACTCTCTCCCACTCTCTATTTCTCCCACTCTCCCCCTCTCTCCCTCCCTCTCTATCTCCATCTCTCCCACTCTCTCTCTCGCTCTATCCCACTCTCTCTTTCTCCCACTCTCCTCCTCTCTCCTCTCCCTCTCTCTCCCTCTCTCTCTCTCTCCCTCTCCTCCTCTCTCTCTCTCTCTCTCTCTCTCCTCTCTCTCTCTCTCTCTCCTCTCCTCTCTACCCTCCTTAAACCCTAACCCTCTACCCTTAACCCTCTACCCTATATCTCTCTCCCACTCCCTCCCTCTCTCTCAAATCTCCTACCCCGTCTCCATCTCTTAGGTCTCTCTCTCTTTATTCAATCACTCCCACTCTCTCTTTCTCCCACTCTCCCTCTCCTTCCCTCTCTCCCTCTCTCTCCCTCTTTCTTCCCCTCTCTCACTCTCTCCCACTCTCCCTCTCCCTCCCACTCTCCCTCTCTCCCACTCTCTCTTTCTAACACTCTCTCTTTCTCCCACTCTCCCCCTCTCTCCCTCGCTCTCTATCTCCATCTCTCCCAATCTGTCTGTCTATCTCTCTCTCTCTCAACCCTACACCCTCTACCCTTAAACCGTAAACCCTTAGCCCTAAGCCCTTAAACCCTAAAACCCTCAACCTCCCCTCCCTCTCTCTACCTCTCTCTCTCTCTCTCAAAAACATACACACACACACACTCACCTCTATCTCCTCTACTATAAGGGTACAAGGAGAGATATAGAATTAGGGTAGAGAGTATAGACAAAGAGAGCGAAAAAAAATCTATTTAAAAAAGCATCTTTCACATAACACGAGCGCGTTTTGAAGAAGTAGAGATATGGATGTTTTAGCAAGACACAACGCGCTCGCGCTCACGTTATAACGTGAGTGCATTTTTTCTTGCACTAAAAATGGTAAAAAAACTCAATATACCTGTGATCTGAAGGCTCACATCATGCATATTCTCCTAGTTCTGTGCGTGCGACGACAACAAGACGCTTTGTGATGATGTTGTGAAGTGTGCATGCATGTTTTTCACATTCCACCACCTTTTTCCTAATATTTCCACTAACTTTACATGAAATAGTAGATTTTTCACATTAAAAGGCATATTATATCAATTCAAGTCTGAATTCGATTCAAAAGTGATATACAATTGAAGTTTGGAGGGGAACAAGCTTTTGAAAAAGTCAAATTCTTGAGGAGTTTGAAGAAAGAAGAATCAAAGGCTACATAATTGGGTTGAACTCCTCCTTTTGAAGCTCTAGTTTTTAAGGTATGTGAAGTCTTTATACATTTTCTTTCAGTCTATTATGGCTTGCTTTCATTTTTTTTATTTTGCATATTCCATGTTGATCATTATTTGTTTGTCATTATAACCTTAGGTTGTCAATGCACATTTTAAATTACACAATTATATACACTTTCCAATTACATTTTTAAGCCTGATGTAGAGCATCTACCAGGATCCAAAAATAATCAAGGGTACTTCTAACCCTAACTTAAATTGAAGAAGATCAACCAACAAACTCAGTCATCTTTTCATCAAAATCCTTCAATTTCACTTGATTTCATATTTCCACAAAACATTAGAACTCGGCTCCAACTCTTTTTCAGATTGAAAAATAGATTACCCATCATAAAATTGATTGTAACATAGCATAAACCTGATTAGAAACTCAGAACCATTCAATTCCTTCATGATTCACTAATTCACTCTTCAATGCAACTTACATGGAAAAATAACAACAAATCATGGATTCTTGCTACCAACCTTTATCCAAACATCAAAGACACTGTAATCAGCATGTTATTGATTGAAATAAACCAAATAAATATTCACAAACCACAGATCCATCAGACTCTTTAATTCTTGCAATTATAACATCATTTTGCACAAGGAGTCAAATTTTCTCAAAACGAAAAATTCCACAAGTTAGCCTTTCTAACTTCTACCAAGCATTGAGACATATTTTCCAACATCTTTTAAACAATTTCCAAACATAAACAATCAACCTTTTCACTGTAACACAACTCAACACAAAATCAACCAACAACAACAATTCACAATTAATAATTCATAAAATTCTTCATTTTCACCAATTCAACAGTCATCCTTGTAGCATAGCTAACTCACTCAACCAAGTATATATTTTAAAGAAGGTATTCTCAGACCAAGACCTTAACCTTCTCAAAGTCCCAATAGGGCACACAATAACACATCAACAAGCCACAATAGGCTTCTTTGTTACAACTTCATCAAGACTAGATTTCTACACCAACTAGGCCTCAAATTAGGCCTGTTTTACAAAGGAACTTATCTTAAATAATTTTCCAAAACACCAAAGTACATTGGGAAGTAGTCTATATGTTATCAAACCAAGGATTCCACCATTTTTTTTGTCAGAAAATCACTCACCAAAGTGTCAAATCACAAAACCTTCCTTTTTACCCAAGAAACTAGGGGTTTCTTGAAAAACACTCATCCAACCCTCACACAGTCTTATGAATACTTAAAACAAGTCTAAAATGGCCTACAAAAACTCAATTCAACAAGAAACCACACTGCACCAACACAAAACACACTTTATCATATCAAAACCACTCAAAATCTCATGGAAAATTCAAAATTTCACTCTAGGGCTTAATGCCCAACACCCTTTTAGACCTCCCCTGCACACAAATGAAATTCCCTCACCTATTTATTGATGATGTAGACCCATTCCACCAATTACAGTAATCAAAGTGAGTGGAATGGGCCAATTTAAACATTCAATGGTGCTCCTTCACCATGTATGCTTCCACATTTTGTATACACATATATATGACATAATTTTTAAGGAAGTAAAATAAAACATCATTTATCAATCCTTTATTATGGATGTGCATACCACATGGCTTGTCCATGCTTCTATTTTGAGCCTATCTTTCAATCATGGCATGCCACATTACCACATCTCTTTAAGGCATTCCATTGAAAAAAATCATGTGACCTTTGTCTATGCTAGAAATACTCTTATACAGGATGATTGTAAGTATTCTTTATGAAGCCTTGAATGACATATATTTTGATTTATTTGAATGGATACATTTTTTAGGAACTAATATTCATCTCATTACCATGGTTCAGGTAAAATTATTCGCCATGCTGAAGAAACAAACAAGGAAGAAACTAACAGACGAAGAGTATGAAACCTTCAAAAAAAAGGAGAGAGATCGGGTAGCAACATATCGTGAAAAGAAGAAATTGGAAATGATTGACGAAAACAAGATAATTGAAGAGGAACCTCAACCGTCAAAAAGAGAAAAGGAATTGGCAGCACAAAAGGCATGAATGCGAAAGCATCGTGGTAATATAGATTTGGATACCGTAGTTGGAGACACACCCTCTATGACAAGTGAATATGAAGGGACACCATTAAGAACAAGAAAACATGGAGGCACACCATCTACGACAAGTGAATATGGAGGGACACCATCTACCAAGAGTGAATATGGAGGGACACCATCTACCGCAAGTGAATATTGTTGGACACCATCCAACACATCTCAAATGGAGAGTACATCATCACTCAGATTTGACGAAGAAGGTATGCCATCATCCCCACATGAACCTCAAGCTATGTCTTCTACTCCACCCTTGATCAAAGGTACGCAATCTAGCCCACCTCAATTAAATATTGATGAAATTCCTAATGTTGAGATGTGTGTACCTAGGAGAACACCACCTAGAATATTGCGTAGAAAGCCAAAGTATTTGATTAATATTGATGAGGATATTTTGCAGCACATGGAAGGTAAGATTTCAACATGCACTTGTAGAAGATATGCTGATAAGATTTGAAAATTCTTCTTTGAAAGGCTAAATGAGACTGCAAGATGTCAACTATTTTTTGAAATGATGCGGGGTGTAAAGTATAGAAACATCATGAAGACTCTTGGGTTGAGAACATCAAATACATCAAGTGAAAATACTATTGTGAAGAATCTAATGGATGCTTATGAGATTGTGGGTAGGAACTCATACTCAAAGGATAGTAATGTCACCCGACATGTCATTACACTGACTTTGGTAAGCTGTCAAACAAAGAGAGCTCATCTCATTAAAAAGATGAGTGAACACATGAGAATTAGTAGAAAAACTTTATCAAGAGCCGTTCAAAGGCTACAAAGAATTGAGGGCACCGATTCAAATGAATTATGGAAATTCTCGGGGATACTACCATAAAAAGATAAAGAAGTTGTTGAATCCTTGAGAACACTAATTGAAGAGTATTGGAAGAATAACACAAGGCCATCTCTGAATCAAAGGGATGTGGTAAGAAGGAGAATTGATAGTCGGAACCGTGAGCCACATCCAAAGCATTTTTTAGATTAGTGATGATGGCACACATTCTCTAGAGTTCATGCAAGGTTGCTTCTAGATGTTCTACAGTGGTTTGGCTCAGAGGGGCATAACATACAGTCAACATATAATATGGTCGGATAAATGTGCAACATAGTTCAAGAACTCGTGCATGTTCTACTAGTTGTGCAGGATGCATGCCATTATAGGTGTTCAACATATGTGGAACATTTTTGAGGCCGAGCATAGAAAGGGGGAGAATGATGGTGCAAGAGCATGTGTAGAAATAGCATTAGCATGAGAATAGTTAAAGTATAAAGATAGTGAAAATTTGACAGATGCAAGATCAATCATCGAGTGGTGTAATGCTTCAATGGGTCCAGGTAATGAAGGTACATCTTCAGTTCATAGAGTTTTTTGGTTGATGGATGATACTAACATTGCACCATATGAGGACTGTTGTACACTAACATGATTGAGTGTGCTACACTCTTTCCTTAGCTCAAATGCATGTTCATGGAGTATCGATACATGGAAGATGGCATGCTTTTGTTCTTCATGTACAATGCAAGACTGGAATGATTGTGAGTTAGGGGAGTGGGTTGACAAATGGTTGACAAGTTATCTTAGCCCACTTCACATGTATCACCCTCTGACGGCATTGAAACTGACACAAATGGAATCATCGATGGACTTTGACCACGTATCAGATCTAGTTCAACCAGGTGATATATCTACTTGCTTCGTTGTTGAAATTCCATATTGTTATCCTACTTTTTAGTGTATTCATAATGTTGACTATTTTCAAGAGATTTGTTGCACATATCCATGCCTGGCATGTTTATGCAGTTATTGCAGATGAAGAGAACAAAGAGGGAACAAACTATTACTTGTGTCATTGTGTTGATGCCAAAAAGAAATTGGAGGCCCCAGTTATAGATGGAGAAAACATCGAATACCCTACAAGCTTAGTTGTGGTTACTAGAATGTGGCTTAGAAGGTACCCACATAAGGGTGTTAAACAATGGTTGTTTTAAGACTTTCACAGGCATTGTAAGATTCTTCATTACTTGAACCTTGTCATTGCATCCAATTTTCATTTGATTAAATATGGGGGTAGAAATTTGAACAAGACCTTATGGAAGGTCCGTGAGTCTGACCATGAGGCAATACTTGACACAATAAAGAGTAGAGTAGACCCGAATGGTTCGTTGGATTATTTTTAAAGTATATGCACATTAGTTATTATTAATTTTATACTTGTATGCACATTAATTTGTTTGATACCAATTCTACCATCTTCTTGTACTTTTCCTATTTGTAAGTAACATGCTAAACATTGATTGGTGTCCCCTTGTAGAAAATGCAGATTTATGAGCCATCCAAGAGAATCTCAGCTAGAAAAGTAATGCAACATCCTTATTTTGATGATCTTGAAAAATATCAATTATGATTTTAAGCCATTTAAAAAGTGCGTGCGAAGATTGGTGAGGGAATTTCAAGTTATTCATTTGAAGTTAACCTTATCATGAGCACCTATGATGTCGACATTATAAGAACATCTCAAATTTCAATATGTTCTATTCATGAGAGGTGTTGTGTGCAATAGGTACCTTGGAACTCCTAGTGAAGATGTATGACTAGGAGTGACTAAGTTGAGAGACTTCCATGCCTATCTGTAAGTTCCTTCCATCTATTTTCATTTCATTTCCATTTTGGATGCTCTTTCTTTTTCTTCTTTTACTTTGCGTATATGTAAGTAAACTACTAAAAATTTATTGGTCTCTCCTTGCAAAAAATTCCGATTTATGAGCCATCGAAGAGAATCTCATCCAAAAATGAAATGCAACATCCTTACTTTGATGATCTTGAGAAATCTCAATTCTGATTTGAAGCCATTATAAAAGAGCATGTGAATCTTTGCGAGGGTATCTCAAGTTACTCATTTGAAGTTAAACTCATAATGAGCATCTATGATGTAGACAATATAAGAGAATATCGAATGTATGAATGAAATTGTAAAAGATCTATGAGAACATACTACTTAAGGCATTGTAATGAGATTTACTGAAATAATGAAATTTGGTGCAGGGGCACCAAGGTTATTGAGCAAATTTGGTTCATGGAAGTCTTAAGTTAGTTTTGTGTTCTGAGTTTTGTTAATTGAATAAGGTCATATTAGACCAATTTATAATGTAATAAGTCATTCTATTTGGTTTTGGGGTCATTTTGGAGCTCATGTTGCATATTTGTCAAAATGATGTAAAATTAAAAAATTGAAAAGTTGTCAATGTGAAAAAAGTGCAAAAAAATGTAAACTTGAAGTGATTCTGATAGGAAGTGATTTTGATAGCAATATAGGGAAGCAATCGACTCACTTCCACAATAGAAAAGGATTCCAACCTCTTTCCTTCCCTCAAAACTCAATCTTGGCTTATTTTCAACTTTGCAACATCCTCCATTAACCAGTTTGCCAAACCACCAATTCCTCCACTTTTAGGGCGTGATAAGCCCTGTAACATAAAAAACCCCCAAACCATCTTCATTCACAAGTTAGGAAAGGGTTTATTGAAATACAAACCGACCCTCTTAAGACACCTTAGTAAAACAAAGTACCTAAAAGATTCTCTTAAAACAGGGTATACAAACTGACCCTTAGTAATTGGCTTCTAAAATGCACAAAATCACTTGAAATCCAACCAAACCAATGAAAATGGAGTTAAGTCTTCTACCCACCTAATTCCATTGAAAAGAGACCATTATCACTCTGAGCTATGTTCAACTGGCTCGATCCCTTGAGGGTCCAAAGCGCAAAAGGGCAAAAATATTTGATGGGGTATTACTCAGAAACCATGATGCTTACGAAATATTCGTCTGAACCTATGAAATCACGTTGACCCCCTCTACAATAATCTCTTCGAGTTTTTGTTATCTGAGAGTGGTTTTCCCGTGGTGTCTAGTTTTCACTTGCAGGAAAAAGTGTCAAATGCAAGTAGTGCAAAGTTGCAAAGTGGTGCAATTTTTGTTTTGCAGCACGTGTGACCAAATAGGATATTCCAATGCATCCAAATAGGTATATTTATGCTAGGCATGGTCCTCTTTCACACCCAAACACACGGAATCGCTCCGAGCTAAGTTCAACCAGATCAATCCCTTAAGGGTCTAAAGTGCAAAATGACTGCAAACTTCAACATGTTGTTACTCGGATACTGTGGTGCTTAGAAACTTCTCCTCTGATCCTATGGGATTGCGTTGGGCCCCTCTACAATAACCTCTCTTATTTTTTCTATCTCAGAGAAATTTTCCGGTGGTGGTGAGTTTTCACTTGGGGAAAAAGTTGTCAAATGCAAGTAGTTGAAAGTTGGAAAGTGGTGCAACTTTCATTTTGCAGCTCGTGTGACCAAACAAATTGTTCAACGCATCCGAACAGGTATTTTTATGCTAGGAATGGTCCTCTTTTGCACCCAAACATGCGGAATCGCTTTGAGCTACGTTCAACTAGATCGATCCCTTAAGGGTCCAAAGTGCAAAATGGATACAAACTTCAACATGTTGTTACTCGGATACCATGATGCTTAAAAAATTATTGTATGATCCTATGGGATCATGTTGGGCCTCTCTACAATAACCTCTCTTAGTTTTTTCTATCTCGAAGGAATTTTCTTATGGTGGCGAGTTTTCACTTGGGGAAAAAGTTGTCAAATGCAAGTAGTTGAAAGTTGCAAAGTGATGCAACTTTCATTCTACAGCTCGTGTGACCAAAAAGATTGTTTTAACGCATCTGAATAGGTATTTTTACACTAGGCAATGGTCCTCTTTTGCACCCAAACACGTGGAATCGCTCTGAGCTACGTGCAACTAGATCGATCCATTAAGGGTCCAAAGTGCAAAATGGTTGTGAACTTCAACATGCTATTACTCAGATACCATGGTGCTTAGAAAATTCTCATCTGATCCTATGGGATCATGTTAGGCCCCTCTATAATAACCTCTCTCAATTTTTTCTATCTCAGAGAAATTTTCCTGTGGTGGGGAGTTTTCACTTGGGGAAATTGTTATCAAATGCAAGTAGTCGAAAGTTGCAAAATGGTGCAACTTTTATTCTACAACTCGTGTGACCAAACAAATTTTTCCAACATATCCAAATAGGTATGTTTACACTAGGCATGGTCTTCTTTCGTACCCAAACGCAGGAAATCGCTCTGAGCTACGTTCAACCAGATCGATCCCTTAAGGGTCCAAACTGCAAAATGGCTGCAACCTTCAGCATGCTGTTACTCAGATACCATGGCACTTAGAAATTTCTCATCTAATCCAATGGGATCACGTTGGTCCCCTCTATAGTAAAATATTTTGTTTTTTTCTATCTTGGAGGCATTTTCCCGTGGTGGCGAGTTTTCACTTTTGTTTTGCAGCTCGTGTGACCAAACAGACTATTCCAACGCGTTCGAATAGGTATGTTTATGCTAGGAATGGTCTTCTTTCATACCCAAACACATGGAATCACTCCAAACTATATTCAACCGGATCGATCCCTTATGGGTCTAAAGTGCAAAATGGCTAGAAACTTCAACATGTTACTTGGATACCGTGGCACTTAAAAACTTCTCCTTTGATGGTATGGGATGGTGTTGGGCCCATCTACAATAAAATCTCTTAATTTTTCTATCTCAGAGGCATTTTCCCGTGGTGGAAAGTTTTCACTTGTGGAAAAAGTTGTCAAATGCAAGTAGTTGAAAGTTGCGAAGTGGTGCAACTTTCGTTCTGTAGCTCGTGTGACCAAACAGACTGTTCCAACGTGTCTGAATAGGTATTTTTACCCTAGGATTGGTCCTATTTTGTACACAAACAAGTGGAATCACTCCAAGCTACGTTCAATCGGATCGATCCCTTAAGGGTCCAAAGTGCAAAATGGCTGCAAAATTTAGCATGATGTTACTCGGATACCGTGATGCTTAGAAACTTCTCATCTAATCCTATGGGATTGAATTGGGCCCCTCTACAATAACCTCTCTCAGGTTTTTCTATCTCAGAGGAATTTTCCTGTGGTGACGAGTTTTCACTTGGGGAAAAAGTTGTCAAATGCAAGTAGTTGAAAGTTGCAAAGTGGTGGAACTTTCATTCTGCAACTCGTGTGACTAAACAAAATATTTCAACACATCCAAATAGGTATATTTACACTAGGAATGGTCCCTTTTTGCACCCAAACATGCGGAATCGCTTTGAGCTACTTTCAATCAGATCAATCCCTTAAGGGTCCAAAGTGCAAAATGTCTATAAAATTTAGCATGTTGTTACTCGGATATCGTGATGCTTAGAAACTTCTCATCTAATCCCATGGGATCGTGTTGGGCCCCTCTACAATAACCTCTCTTGATTTTTTCTATCTCGAAGGAATTTTCTCGTGGTGGCAAGTTTTCACTGGGGGAAAAAGTTGTCAAATGCAAGTAGTTGAAAGTTGCAAAGTGGTGCAACTTTCGTTCTGTAGCTCGTGTGACCAAACAAACTATTCCAATGTGTCCGAATAGGTATTTTTACGCTAGGCATGGTCCTCTTTCACACCAAAACATGCGAAAGCACTCCGAGCTACGTTCAAATAGATCGATCCCTTAAGGGTCCAAAGTGCAAAAGGGAAGAAATCTTTGAAGTGCTATTAATCAGAAAATGTGATGCTTACAAACTCTTTGTATGAGCCTATAGGATCACATTGGGACCCTCTACAATAACCTCTCTCAGTTTTCGTTATATCGGAGTCGTTTTTCTATGGTGTCCATTTTTCACTTGATGGAAAAAGTTTCAAATGCAAGTAGTGTAAAATTGCAAAGTGGTGCAACTTTCGTTTTGCAATTCATGTGACCAAAGAAATTTCTCCAATGTGTCCCAATAGGTACGTTTATGCTAGGCATGGTCCTCTTTCACACCCAAACACACGGAATTTCTCTGAGCTACGTTCAATCGGCTTGATCCCATATGATGGCATGGAAAACAATCAAAAAGAGAAACACACATGACGGTTGAGAAGTTTTTGTTTTCCACACAAAAAGTGTATGATCATTGAAAACTTGAAGCTAGTGGTTGTTGAAGAGTTTGAAGGAGAATATCAATCAAATATCTCAGTTTCTTTGTTAATTTCTATGTATTTTCTTCATTTACAGCCTATGTATGGGTCCGTATAGCACGAGTTTTCTCTAAGATGATCTGAATCTATTGTAGAATGGTTTTAGCTTTGATTAGAATTCATTCTTGCAGAATTATATTAAGTTCCAAGCAACTTAGAAGTAGATTTCTGAAACATGTCTGAACTTGCTCATACAAGGGTTTGAGTGTAATATGTTGAAATAGGCCATTCCACCTATTGTTCAAGTTGTGTCTTGGTGGAATGGGACTGATGTAAGTAGGATAGGGAGTAGGTATAAGAAAATAGCATTGGTAAAGGCATTGGAAGAGATTACTAATGCCGCCCTTGTTGAAAATCATAATTTAGGCCTTCAAAGCAAGGCTAGAAGAGGTGAAAAGAAGAAATTGCTTGAGAATATGTTATAATAGGTTGGAAATAGAGTGAGGTTGTGGATTTTGATTTGTTTAAAAGTTCTGAAAGCATAGGGGAGGTCAAAAGTTTTTTATGGCATGATGCCCTAGTTGGGAAAAGAGGGGTTTTCAATGAAAAAGAGAGGTTTGAGGGAGTAAAAGTGGGTAAAGTCAGGGGGTAGCATAATTTGGTGGTCAATTAAGTTTGTGCAGGCAAAATAAAGAGTGTTGGAAGAGGTTTTGAGGTTGTATGAGGTTTGGGTTCAGAGGTTCGGTTCACCGGTTCGGCCAAAATTTTTTGGAGGGGGGTTTCGATCGCTTTGGGTTCATTAGTACAAAAAACATGTAATAAATAAATATATATATATATATATATATATATATATATATATATTTATACTAGAAGCATGAATTAGGATTAGAATATCACATAACATCATATAAACAACAAAACCACCATAAAATTGAATGTCATTTAAAACGTGCATGATAAATATTCATCGCTGAAACTTGAATTGTGGTAGCTTGATATACATAGTCTATTGATGCCAAGGTTCAATTTGTATGATTTTAAAAAAAGAAGTTAACTGAGTAAAGTTATCAACATTCTTCAGAAATCATAAGAATTTTTTAGTACACAAGCCATTTTGATGTCTTCTTGGAGTCTCAAACATTATTTTGTATCATTGTTACATTGGTCTTGGGAGTGGTAGCTTAATATAGCTCCACAATACAAAATCTAGTTTACCTGTGTAGTGTAATAGTGCCATTGGAAAAATTTTCTTTGAAAGAAACAAAGGGTGACTTTACAATTGAAGTGTATAAACACATATCTTTTTGTAATATCAAGGATACTTTTTGAAATATTTTTATGAATCATTTCGTGCAATACCAATTGAAAACATGTTTTTTGCTTTTACATAAAATTGTTTAGCATCAATCAATTAATATTCAAGACAAACCATGAAGGACAACAATGATCAATGCTAGGGATAACTAATTACTAAGTATACACGTGAATAATTCAAGCATGTATATGTGAAAAGGGAAGCACAAGTACTCAAAAACACATAAGCCTTGAAGTATACACACAAATAAATAGTATACACAAATTAATATAAAGTATATGCACAAATACAAGCTATACACATGAAAACAAGTAAGTCACAAAGTATACATTGGAACACATGTAAGTCACAAAGTATACACGTAAGTTGTAAATTATACACTTGAATACACGTAACTCATATCTATTGAACCATGAATTTAGAATGCAAATATGGACACCATTGATAAAAAAGATTTGTATTAACCAAATAGCCATGTAGGAATACATAAATATATGTCAGCATAAGTATGAAATATAGGTATAAAATAGCCATATAGGATTATGAGAATTCCATATAGGCATACAAAATACAAAATATGTACAAAATTGTCATGTAGGCATACGACAAAGGGCTCTGGAATCAAAAGTCATCACTCTCTATCCCATCAAAATAAACTCTTTCCCTTTGCTTGTCGATCGAATGGCGATACATCAGTCACTAATTTATGCTATGCTCGAGGAGTGTTCCTAGTGCTCCTCCTAGTGTTTAGTTCTTCATGAATTTTTATCTATTACAATAAGAAGTAAAGACATTAATATATAGAAATTACATAATAAAAGATTATATATTTAACAAAATAATCACTTACCGCCATTTGATGATCACTCTCCTCGAGGGAAATATTCACATGCCTAGGCTGAGGTGTGTTGAAGCCCTGTATAAACCATCCAAATAGAAATTAAACTAGGAATCAATAATGGTTTTCTTTTTCACTAGAACTAACATCTATAACAAAGAATGTAAATTGAAATTTAGTAATTTGCCCCATACCTCCCTTGTTAGAGCCATCGAGGATTCTATAGTAGATGAAACACCAATCTCCATTACCCTTGTCACATTCAGAGGTGTCTCCCCTTGCAACAACTGAAAATAAAACAACAAATTATTCTATCACAAAAACTACAATAGCGATCCATGTCATGACTTATAACATATGAGATAATAAATAAAATTTTGAGTACTTATTAAACTATATATTTTTTACTATCATGCTTACTATTTTCCCTATCCATATCTTGTTCGAAAGCACACGTTTTTAGGATTTTACCCATAAGAGCAAGCCGGTGAACCATTTGATAAAATTCTTTCATAGACATATACGATAACTGTGGTGGCATAGAGAAGGCAATGAACTATTTGAAAAAATTCCTCAAAGAAATGGGTCTCGTGGTGATGGAATACCATTACAAACAAATGCACGTCATGGCATTCCATCACCATAAGACCACATTTCTTTCAGGCATTTTTTCAGATAGTTCATTGCCTTCTCTATGGTATTATTTATTACTATTATGATTTGATAGAGATTTTTCTAAGCATCCATAGTTTGTTGGAAAGAACCTATTTTAGGCTTTTAGCCATAGTAGCAAGGAAGTGAGTAGTTTGATAAAATGATTTGGTACACATGTATGGAAAATGTGGTATCATAGAAAAGGTGGTGAGCTATTTGAAGAAATGTGGTCTCGTGGTGATGGAATGATATTCCATCACCATGAGACCGTATTTCTTCGAGGCATTTTTTCAACCTACTAACTGTCTTGTCTATGCTATTGCTTACTATTATGCTTTGATAGTTTTTTTCCAAGCATCCATAGTTTGTTGGAAAGCACATTTTTTAATCTTTTAGCCATAGTAGTGAGGAAATGAACTATTTGATAAAATTCTTTGGTAGACATGTATGGAAAATGTGGTAGCATAGAAAAGGCGGTGAGCTGTTTGAAAAAGTGGTGCAAGTGCACCTTTACAAGAGCATGCCTCCATGAGGAAAATTTAGGATTTTGAGGCTATATAGGTATTTTCATGATTTAATAAGGATTAAATAGCCATTTTTGAGTTTTTAATGGTCTTTGGTAGTCATTTTAGGCATAAATTGTAAAGTTGCAGAATCTTAACAAAAGTTGTCAATTGATGTTGCAAAAATGCAAAAGGTGCCAAGTGGAGGAACATGAAGAGTCAAGGTAGTTGTAGAGGCAATCTCAGGTGCTTAGGAATTTGAAATTATTGGTTAAGTTTTTAAAATATGTGATTCATCATTTTTAGCTATTGTTGAAGCATTTTGAAGGAGAAAACTAATAAAATATCACTGTTATATTGCTATTTTCTGTGTTTTCCTCCATCATCTGCCAGTGTATGGTTCTGTGCAGGTGGTAGCGCATCTGTAATGTGTGTGAATTGAAGGATTTAGGTGTTGGAATCAATTTAAAACTAATTTGAGCATTTGATATTGAGTTTCAAGCTTTTGGTGGCCTGATTTCTCTAGGGGGTCAAAGAATAGGGGCTAAGGGTTTGATTGCCCAAATGAACTAAAAAGTCCATTCCACCTTTCTGTAGCAATTTTTTCTTGGTGGAATTGACCATTCTAAAGTAGGAGTAGGTGTATAAGATAAGGAATTGGTTTGGTGAAGTTTTTGTGTGAGTTCTCCTCGCTACCCTAGTGAAAAACAGGTTTGGTGCCTTTTAAACAAGGCTAGAGTGAGTGGAAAGAGGACAGGGATTTAGAAGTGGATAAAATCCCCTAAAAAATATGAGAGAAGGTGAATTGGAGGGTTTTTAGAATATCTAAGAGGTTGTAAGTGGTCATAGAAGTGAATAAGAGAGAAACCCTAGGTGAAAGAGGGTGAAAACTAGTGAAAATGAGTGATTTTGTGAAGGAAGTGTATGCAGATCTTTGGGGCAACACTATTTGAGGATGGAATGAGCATGTACAGGAATAAATAAGCCTGATTGAAGTGATTATAATCTTCTGAGAGGTCAGGGCATAATATTTTCAATAGGCCCTAATTGATTGCAAGGAAAGTGAGGGTTTATGAAAAGGGGTCTAAATGAGCAAGAGGAGACCTCAAAGTTGAATAATCTGAGGTTTTCTTGGCTATATTTTGACTATTTGGAGAGGTGTCTCTTTAAAAAAGAGTCCTAATTATGGCCTAATTCAGCGTTAAAAACCAGATTTGGGACAGCTGCTCCAAAAGAGTTGCAAGTGAGTTTCAGATCTATGAGAGCAGGCCATAATGGTTGCCTAGTTTGGAGAATAGATAAGGCAATGAATTGTTTGAAAAGATGCCCCAGTAAAATGTGGTCTCACAGAATGCCATGACAAGCAAATGCAATTGAAAGCTGCTCCTAGAATTATTACTTATGCTATGTGAAGTAATTGCATCACTACTTATGTTGACTTTCTAATCAACTATATTGTAGTTGAAATTTTTTCATCTATCAAAATCTAGTTATTAGTTATGGAATGTGAAGTAATGCTTTGAGTTTGAATGATGTGCAATGCAACGTAATCAATGATATAAATATAAAATATACAAATCTATTAAGTATAATTCATTAGTTAAACTCTTTGTTCTATTACCTGCATGAAGGTTTGATTAAATCCACTGGCACTGGGAAGTGTTCCCTCAAAACCTCCAATATTAGCCTATTCAACATCCAAAATCACATATTAAAATACCATTCATAAAACAATGCTATTAACATGTAATAAATTTATAATTGTTTACTAGTTACATACCTCACTGATAGGTGTACTGCAGAAATAAGTAGGTGTAGGGCCGGTGTATCTAGTATCAACACTGTGATCCTGCAAGTTTATTAAAATCATAAAACTAAATTAGTTAATCTTACATTTAAAAATCAAAATTTAATAAATTAAATTCAATTAACATGCTAAATTTTACCTAACTATCAATGCCATACACATCACGCAAAATGTCACCTGCCCTCTCCATCTCCATAGCTACAGACGGATCCTGCGTAGTGGCCTCCTGAGTGTCAGTGGGGTCATATGAACAAGTCACCCCGCAAGATTGACACACATGGGATCAAAGCCCACCTATCGAAGACTCCCTTGGATGGCACTGTACAAGAGGGCTAACATGCTAGATGACACAATGCTTCAAAGAGTTGATGGCCTGTAGAGTCTCTACGCCAACACTCTCCTTCGCGATGAAGGGATGATGATGTGCTCATGAGGTAGCCTAGCAAGAGGTCATCTCGCTTGCCACCTAGGATCCAACTATGCACTGGGTCTATCTTGTGCCAACCCACCACCTCTCCCCTGGAAGTCCCTCATATCAAAATAATTTGGGATTTTGTTCAAGATGAACTCAGTGTATAGTTTCCTAAGAAAATACTATGGGACTTCACAATTGTTGCATGGTGGGTCATCAAAAACCATGTACCACCTATCCCAAAAAAAAATTGTAATCTCTTGGTGGTTGCACCAATGAATAGGAAACCTCTTCGCATTGAGGGAGAGATTTCCTTTTGAATGTGGGTCAGTGAATAATGCACACAAATCTAATCTTGTAATTTTAAAATATTTTACATCTTTATATGATAATTTATCTTGATAAAATTCCCTAGCCACTTGCCTCCTATCTTGCCAACTAGATAATTGTTTGTTGATTGAATCTACCTTTTTAACATATCTTGCAGTGAAGTTGCCAGGGTCATTCTTTCCATAGTTGAACCATTTGGATTGTTCAACTTCCTGATTAAATCCTCAATTTGTTTTCTATTTTCTCAATTTCACCCATTAAATTTTGTTGAGTGCCAGGAGGGTATTGAGGGATTGGTGGAGGAGGTTGTTGTTGTGGTTGAGGATTTTGTTGCTAAGGATTTTCTTATTGAGGATTTTGTTCTTGCTATGGATTTTGAGGAGGGTTTCCAGGTTGATAAAAATCTCCTACAATTTCAAAAAATAAATATCAAATACAACCTAAAACTAAGAAATTCAAAAAAAAAAAAACAATCCTTACCTTTTTCACCTCCTCGTCGACGTGGTGACATCCTAGTGATGAATCAATAACCATTGATGATTTTTTTTGGACAAAATCACCTCCTAGATTGTGAGTGCAAAATTCTCACATTTTTGGCCACGAGCAACAAAAAAACCAATCACAAATGAAAATGAAATTTAATTCCTTTTTTTTTGCTTTTAACATGGCATAACACGCTAGCATTATGGGCTTGTGGTGGCAGAGCCTCAGGCTTGACACACCAAGCCATAACATGAGCGTGTTATAATGCGCTTGCATTATCATTTTTCAATTTTTTTAAAAAAGTTGCCAAAAAATTGCTACCCATCTCCATGCACTTACCCATGCATGCGGTATCAACTCAACATCAGCCAACTCACACAAAGAATTGGTGAAAGAATAGTGGATCATAACCTCTAAATACTAAAAGAAAATTCCATAAATACTACAAAAAAATAAAAAACTAGCAATGACTCCAAAGAAGTCCCTAGTTTGACACCATCCCCGACAATGACGCCAAAAATGTCGGCCTCCTATAATGATTTTAATAACTAAGACTTTACAGCAGTGATTCAGAGATTTGACATCTAACCTGAATAGCCATTTTAATCATCATGAAGGTACATTTAAATTGTCAACCTAGGGATGTGAACTTGAAATGGGTCAACACATTATGTGCACTAGGAACTTCAAAGTAGTCATCTTCATTCTACAGCTAAGAAAGATTCAATACTAAAATTAAATTGCATGGAAAGGAACAAAGTAAATGCTGAGCATCACTCAATAATTAAACTAAGTTGAACATGCAAAATAATGTAAATTAAAATGCTCAACTTAGAAGTTCATCTTATTCATTGGGAAATGCAAATACAAAAGAGTAACATGTCTGGAAATACTAAAATATTATTAGATCGTACAACATCAATAACTTAGCAACTTGGTAACCTCCTGAAGAAGGAAGATCCGAACCTTACTTATGCTATCAACTAAACAAGGCAGTCAAATCCCACTAACTGAGAGGATGCCATTTAGGGAAAACAAAGAAAATAATGGAAGGGTGGTTACACACACAGGGAATCCGGTCAGACATGCATGTCCAAACGCAGACTCAATGCTATAGTAATTCCCACAACTGCTCAACATCATGAAAGATCAATATAAGGCGGTTACATGTGGCTTGCAATTCTTGAAATTCCTCTTCTCCTAGAGTAGATCTGGTTCTTCTTCTGAGCCTCTCAGGAGAAATGGCATTTAGAAAATGCTCCAGCTTGCTTATCCAAGGCCCTCCTTCTAGAACAAATTTGTTGATGGTGTTTTCTGCACAACAACAACTCAAAAAAAATATGATATCCTATCTCTCTTGAAAGTTAAATCTCTATGGAAAAGAGATAACCCCAAGGTCTCTAATTTTAGGTCTTGACAATGCAAATAAAACAACTCAGAGATAATGTGAAAATGTTGGTAATCACAAAGGGACCTTACTACAAGCAATTATTGGACTCAAATTTATCAGATCTAGCAATAAGTTGATACTTTAAACCCTAAATTTAACCTAGATAATAAAGAAATAGCAAAAGATGAAGGTTTCAGAGATAATTCTAAGACTAATTCTAACCCTAAGATTAACAATGCAAAATATAAGATACTCAAAATGGACTGATCCCTCATAAACTACTTTTTGTTTGACTCAGATAAATCTGTAATCTTATAGGAATAGTGCAATCTTCTAAAGTGTTAAATATTTTCAAATAATGCATATTCATTCAAAACAACCCTATTGCAATTGAGATGAACAAACATTCATAATTGAACTAAGCACAATTTTAAGTACAGGCTAACTTTGCAAAGAAGCTACAATCAACTAACTGCAAAAAGTATGGACTAGAGATCGCTACAAACATTTCAAACATGAAACCCTAAGCATCACCAAACCATATAACAATAAACTTAAGCAATTTTAAAGATAGAATAAAAAGAACCATGCTAGATAAAAATCAACACAAGAGAGATACCAAATCACAATATCCTTTCTTATATTTAATCATCCAAAATGACAACAATTCCAGTCTTCTGTTACAACACTTGCTTGAAGATAAAACCTAATTACAATTCGCTTAAATATGAAATCTTCTAACTTTCAACTATTCTATTCTTCTATGTTACTCTATCTATATCTTACAAATGAGGCACCATGCTCAATTTATAGAAAACAACCCAAGATAGGTTGGCCCAAATAGGGTTTACAATAATAAACACCACACAATAAGTCGACCTCAAAAGATATTCGAAAACAACATGAAATGTGCAATTTGCACCAATTTTATCAAGGTCGGCCTGGGGTCTCAAAAACTCAATCCAATGCATGCGAATAATGGGAAGCACAAACTTTGATGTATCCCTATATAACTACTTCCCATCCTTGTCTTTGGCACACTCTACTTCACCATGTACTGCCAACAATACTCTGTCTAATTCGGCAATAGGTGGCACAGGAAAAACCCTAACTTTCCTCTCAAGAGACTTGATGTCCTCTCTTGCTTGCCTTACTGTACCATCCCAATCAACCCTATTTGTTAGATACCTGTCAATAATTGAAATATAGGTTGCAACATCATCTAGCTGATATTCAGGTTTGGACCCTCACTAATTGGAGAATAAACATCTCTCCACCATTTCCTTAGTTGTTCGAAACTGAGATGTTTTGAAGCAAACTTCTTTCTCCCTGTCATGATTTCAAAGAATGAGATACACCTATCATAAATGGCAGTCAAAGTGTCCTCAATCTGCTTTCCCTATTTGTGTATCTTCTTCAAGGCCCTTTGCCTCATCTGCAAAATCTCAAACCATTCCCAAGGCTCTGAAACCCTTGAGAAAGGAAGAATCCCACTCCTTTCCAGTTGATCCTCAGTGTACTCCATAATGGTCTTTGTTTTCTACAACAAGAGATCTATGTCCTCCTTGTCCTCGGCTAGCACAGCCTTTAGCCAATCCACTAACCTCATGGCATCCCCTACAATTGACAAGATGTCCTTGATGGCACCATCTCCTTTGGTCTGAACTCCCTCCAACCAATCGACTGTGGCATGTGTATTGCCTTTCATCTTTTCAAGCTAGAAGATTGTCTCTTGAGGCAAGAAACCTACAACAGAGGAGGAAGAGCTAATGGACTGCAAGGGTTTCATCAACTCTTGCAAGTACCTCTTTAATTTCTCATTCTCCTTCTCCAAGTCATGCTTGGTTTGTACCTCCTTCCTCAATCTACCAACAATTACAGCACCGAAGCCTTTATACTCCTTAATGACTTGTTCCATGGAGGCATGTCCAAATCAATGGTCTTCACATGATAATCCTTTTCAGTCACCCCATATCTATCTTTATCAAGAAAATGAGTAGCAATATGGGCCACCCTATTGCCTGATCCATCTCTTTCAATCATGGAGATGACCCTAGCTTTCTTCTTTGTCTTTCCTTTCCCAATGTTAGCCATTAGGTCATCCCAATTGGGAGGGGTGTCCTCCACTATTACCAGTTTTCTCTTCAGTTCCCTATCCAGCCATCCTAGAATAGTGGACTCTGTCTTCACTTTATCCTATCTATCCTGTTCCTGTTGAATACTAGATGCATCCTTCTCAATACTTGGCTCTGTAGGGATCTCCCTAGCTGAATCATCCTTATCCTAAGATTGCACCTCCACCTTGTACTGTGCTGGTGAAGGAATCTTGGCCGATATCTCCTCCTTATGAGGGGACTTGCCCTCATGATCCTCTATAGGTGAATCGACATAAGCCACCAAGGGAGACTGAATTACGTTGTCAATTTCTACCTCTGCATTGTAGAGGACTCCTTCCTCGAATTCTTCTTCTCCCAAGTCCTTAAGATCTTCATCCTTCCTTGGTTCTTCTGGTACACTGCTAGTCTCTTGAGGAAGGGGAATGTCCTCTTGTTCAATGATAGGAGTGTTCATAGGAGCACTTCCTTTTTCTGCAACATCCTTTGGGGAAGGAGTCCTTGACCTCCTCATGTATACCTGTGTTTTCTCCCCTGAAATTTCTACCTCTACCATAGGTGGCTCAAATTCCATTTGTGTCTTGGAATTTTCTTTTTCCTTTTGTGAAAGCTTCACAAGTCTTCTTATTTTGGTCAAAGGAGTAGTGGCATCCACTTCTTCCTTTTCCTCTTCATCTTTCTCGGCCCCCTTTCTCTTGGAAACATGCATTCTCTTCTTGGCAATGGGCTTCCAATGTTTTCTTGCCTCCACTACCTCTTCAGTTTGAACATCCCTAACCTTGATTTTGAAGGGAGTTTCCACCTTGGCCTTACTCTTGGGATCCTGCTCATGTGATTCCTTAGAAGTAGAATGAGACTCCAAGTCTCCCATTAAATCATGGGTGCATTGATCACCTTCACTCTCCAATTCTAGCATTTTATGTTTAAGCCACAAATTGGTATATTTGATCACCAGAGTCATAATCTGCTCCAACTCTCTCTTTTCTTCTTCCAACCAGTCAATCTCTCCAACTGGCTTGTCCTTCACAGCTTCAAATATGTGGCCATAAATCAGATTCCCATCTTCTTCAACCTGATCAGGAATTGCCTTTATGTTACATAACCTCACTAGGTCCACTAGCAGCCTGGAGAATTTATTCTTTCTAACATCAAACTCATCGCCAAGGTTAGCCTGATAGTCCTTAATGTTGTCCTTGTGACTATATTCCCTGCTAGCCTTCTTTTGTGCCTCACCAGTGATATCAAATCTAGCCCTTTTGGAATGGAAGGAAAGACCAAAAGTGCTCATCTCTTCTTCAGAAGCATGGGCTGACTGGATGGAAGGGCATACCTCATTAGTTCCTTTCTTCAATGGGAAGTCATTTCCAAACCTTGTTTTATGTTTCTCTCCCTTTACAATCACATCGAAGTCACAAATTTTCCTTGTGACCTCCAACAGTATAATATGGTTTGTTTGGTACCTTGGAAATCTGTAGGGAGCCCTTTAAATTCTTATGTAGGAGAAGGTAGGGAACTAAATCAACCAGGCCCCAAACCTTCTGATCAACTCTTTGGCCTTGTTTGAAATTCTAACATGTTTAGCACCCTACAACAACCTGGTAGTATACATGGTGAATGCATAATTCACCCTCCTATAGCTTCCTCCTCCCAGGTGAAGTTGTGGATGCACCTCATAGATTGCATCCTACCCAAATACACCTCTAGTACTCAACCCCTTCTATGGGTGAAATCTTGCAAGTGCATACACCAAATAGGAAGTCATGGTAAAGGTCTTTGTCTGCAAGACATTGCACATTTGCTCATGAATCACTGCACTTATAGCACATGCCCAGTGGTAATCTATACCTTGCTCCATTCGAGCAATAACATTGAACATCCAACTCTCAAATACCCCTACATTCTTCAATCCTACAAGCCTGCTGAGGAGTGTGATGACATCATAGTACTCCCTTCTAAATTTGAGTCTGACTAACTGTTTAGGTAGCTTGGAGAAGTGCGACTTGGGCTTCTCCAACCAAGAGTTGATTACCTATTGGGACTTAACAACATTCTCTTCATAGTACTTCTTGGCTGCATCCATATCGAAGGCAACCACATGTGACCTATCAGGCATATCAAAAGTTTGAGCAAGACACAGGGTCGAAGTTTGCAACAACCCTTCCCTGAGGACCAATTATTCTTTGTGTTCCCTTATCATAATTCCTGGCACACTTAAGTACCAGCTCATAGCACTGTACTATAGAGGGAAATCCAACCACATGTGCTAACTCATATTCCAATGTTCTTTTGGCCAACAAAGAGAGGTTCTGTGCTACCATTCCAGCTTTAAAATCTTCGTAGTCCCACATTCCCACATTGGTATCAGTAATCCCTGACCAGACGGAAGTCAATCTACTCTCAGGAATCTTACTCTTTATATCCATCTTTACTTTCTCTGCCTCAAAGATAGCAGAACCTTTAAAACTTGGATCCGTTGCCTTTCCCTTGCCATGCCCAGCAACAACTTGTCTTGATCTTGCCTACAAACAAGTAAAGGAAACAAAATAAGATCCAAGATAAACAATAAGTGTCAAAAATCAATTATCCCAAATTTTGAGATTTAGACCGCTTTGCGGAATCTAGACTGGAGAGGAACTTTGGGGAAATCCGGACCAAGCGGAATCCAACGAAAAAGGCACACAAATATCCATATCATGATTTTAAGCAATCAATTTACCCAAATAATCATTTGATATAACTTAGCATAAGTTCATTTGATCATTCAAATGCATAATCATCAAGAAAATTATTATATAATCATCAAAGTCTTCATTCCCATAAAACTTCAGAAAAAATATGTCTTAGACGGAAATCCTCGAAAGTGGCAATAGCTTAAATGAACCAGGAAAATGAAGGAGGTGCAGAATATTTAAGAAAATCTTGAGGGTGCGGATTTTAGCGAAGTTAATACAATTTTATGATTAAAGCACAATTTCGGGACAATGACCAAGCAACAAACCCCGGGGAAATCCGGAGGAAGTGAAAATCCATGAGACAAGTAAAAGTCTGGATTAAAGGAAAATTATGAAGAACAAAGATGAAATGAGAAAACTCGGGGAATTCCGACAGAGATGAAATTCCGCGAAGACACCAAAAACCTGAACACCTACGTTTCTTCTGTTCTCACCCAAATGGATCGAACGATCATAGAATTATGCACCTGGAGCTTGACAATGACTTGACCTAAACCTCCAATGGATCAATCTTGAATTCAAAAATCATCTCTCAGCAAATTGAGAAGGATTGGATATGCCCTAAGTCGAAAACCCTAAATCTTCTGCCATGAAAGCACGAAATAACTTGGGCATAACTTGCTTGCAAGATGATAGAAAGTTCATGGAAAACACAAGAAAGCTACCCAAGACAACAACGAAAGGCAAGCCTAAAATAAACACCCAGAAATTGCGCCTGACTAGAATGGGAAATTCCCTAGCATAACAAATGTAAAACTCCAAACTGGCAAGGCATGAACCCCAAAAACACCCAGGAAGCACACACATTCAGTAAGAACGTATCAATGAATAAAATGAAGGCGCACACAACAAAGAAATCCAAATCATAAAGAGAAAGAGAGTAGTCACATACCAAGAGAATAGAGGAAATCAAAACCAAGGATGTTGACAATAAATTTCAAGCACGAGAAAAACACGAATGGCGCTCAGGAAATCCAAACGCAACACTTGAAGTCACTCCCAAATGCACAATCCAACAACACCTCTCAGGCTCAAGCACTCCAGACTCAAATGGAAAGCAAAAAATAAAACTCAAATGGAAAATCACTTCCCATAAATCACTATAACACCGTCTAAGAAGTCGTGCAATCCCCATTAATGCGATCGAAAAGTCAGCTTAGACCGAATCTGGGAATTTGACAGAGCAATGGACTTCAGAAAACTCCAGACATGACGGACTTTTGCGGATGATCAAAATCTCCAGACTCCAACAAAAACAGCCATTACCAAGCTCTGACAAGAAACTGGGAAAGTCCGACCAGGGTGGATTTTCCCGGAAACAATGAAAAACTAGGAATGAACCCAGAACTTAAGGTTTTCAATATAAATCACAAATGGACCATTCCAACCAGAAGGATCAACATCAAAGCCCATGAACAAGAAAGAAAAAATCCAAAATAGAAAGACAAAGACACCAAAAGTGAAATCCCAAAGAGCAAAAAAGAGGGTCCCTACTTTCAGTGGGGCGTGTGTGCGAAAACTACACAACAAATGGCAACTCCGCTAGGGAAATGCTCCAGAGCATTTGAAGAACAAGCTGGAATCAAGAACCCGGAATCTCTGGTTTCAATCCTTACATTAGGACACCTATGAACAAAGTTTTAGAAACCATAAGAAAGAATACCTTTTCCTATACCAGGGTCCAAGTATGTGTATTTGCATTCATTTCCTATTCCTTAGGTGGAAACGGGAATCAGAGCAAGTTTGGCCTAGCTACATAAAAGTTTGAACTTCAAAAGAAACCTAGATAGAGCCTCACTACTAGTTAGGCATCCATAGCCCTAGCAAGGTTATCCCTATGACCCTCCCAAGCATAGCTCTACTGCCAACTAGGCATCTATAGCCCTAGTAGAGATACTAGGATACCCCTAATAAGGTGAATGTTATTTTGATTTTCAATATTTTCTTTTTCTCTTTTCTCTTTTCTCTTTTAATTTTTTTTATAAAACCCTTCCTTCACCTTGCAAGTAATGAAACTTACACTCAGGGATGAGGAAAATAGTAGCACTGAAGTAGAATATAAGATTTTTCACCAGACCAAATTACACAGGAACCATGTGCAATTCCAAAATCTTTAATTTTAGTGTGAAAATGTGAGACCCAAATATATTCCAAAGTTCATCCAAAACAAGTTACTCTAATTCTAAGTACAAGGGACATCAAATAAAGGAATTCCACAACTTCAGTCTGAAAAATTGATTAGAGTTTGTAAAATAAACTTCCAGAACAATCCCAGATGAATAGCCCGTTATACAGATGCAACAACCCCAAGAAAGCAAGAAACCAAAATGAAACATAGAAAGCAAAATGAATCGAAGAAAAACTACTCTAACCAAAGAAAATAAGCAAAGAAAAGAAGAAAGCAAAAACCTATTCTAACTATGTACAAAGATGAGCCGCAAACAACTCAAGATTGGAAGTAATGCTTCAGATACGACCCATTTACAGGCAGCGGGATATCTTCACTAGTGAGGGTTTTCAAGCGAAAAACATTATCTCCCAAAATTTCTAAAATCTGGTAAGGACCAAGCCAAAGTTTATCAAACTTACCATGCTCTCCCTTACGGTGATGGGCCTTATCCCAATAGAGAACTAAGTCATAGATTCTAAAGGCTTTCACCTTAGCTCTCCTATCAAACCATCTTTTCACTACGCCCTAATGTTTAACAAAGTTTTCTAGGGCTTCATCTCTTTTCTCTTCAAGGTGTAACAACTCAGCCAAACGGGCCTCATGCTTATCCTCCTTATTGTAGTATTCATTAATGAACTGCATGGTAGGGATCTTCAATTGGATGGGAAACATAGGTTCCAAACCATACACTAAGTGATAAGGAGAGGTCCCTATAGATGACTTTTGTCTAGTACAATCTTCCCAGAGAGCAAATTGAAGTTGGGTGTGCTAATCCTTAGGATTTTGTTCTAGCAACTTACAAATGACTGTCAAGAGATTCTTATTGGAAGAATCAGCTAAACCATTACCCTGAGGGTAGTAATTAGATGCAAATTTAATGACAATTCCATGATCAAAAGCCCAATTAGAAAGTTTTAGTGATGCAAATGTAGGGCCGTTATCACAAACTAAAGACAGAGGACAACCAAAATGATTAATAATACCTGACTCAAGAAAATTGATTACCACATCTGAAGTACATTGTTTACAGGCAAGAGCTTCTGTCCATCTAGTAAAATAATCAATTATGGTGATAATATACCTATGGCCCACAGAAAATGGAGGATTAATTGGACCTATGAAGTCCATTCCCCACTGGGAGAATGGTTTTACCTCTATGACCAGCTGAAGTGGAAGAGCTGCATGTTTTTACTTACTTGTTGTAGTTTGACATATATGAAAAGTCCTCACATGTTGGTGTGCATCCCTGAACAAGGTAGGCCAATAATAGCCTGCCCTTAGGATCTGATTGGTAGTGGATGATGTAGAACCATGGCCTATGCCATATCTCTCATGGAATTCAACCATCACTTCGATAGCTTCTTCTTTCCCCAGACATCTTAGGTATACACCCTCATTATTTTTCTTATAAAGGATAGCTCCTTTCATCATAAAACTTCCAATCTTCAGGCGCAAGGCTCTCCTCTGAACTACATTAAGGTGATCAAGACATTGCTGATTCAGTAAATAATAAATGATTTCATCATACCAATCTCTTGGAGATACCTCTTGAAGATAATAGTGTTGGGCTATGAGATCAGTACCTGCCTCAGCCATTGTCTTTGTCAGTCCTTGTCCTCTCACCAATTTCATGGGTTGAATCTCGATATCATATTCCTATAGCATAGTCACCCATTTGGCTCTTCATTCACCTAGCTCATTTTGCATTAGTAGCAGCTTTACTGCAAGATCAGACACTATGGAAAAAACCTTATTTCTCAAAATATAGTGCCTGAACTTTTTCACTAGTCTGACCAAAGCGTAGGCTTTCTTTTCCACATTATGATATCTTAATTTTGCATCCTTCAGAAGAGTACTCATGAAGGCTATAGGATGCTCATCACCTTGATTAGAATTTTGGGTTAACATTCCAACATAAGAGTGATCGAAAGAAAATGAATATATGTAAAAGGACTTAGCATAATCTCGACTCACCAATACTAGAGCCTCAGCAATAGACTTTTTAATTTCCGTAAAGGCCTCCTTAGCTTCTGCATTTCACTCTACTTTCGCTTCTTGTTTAAACATAGCATTCAAGGGCTTCACTATCTCCGCAAATCCAATGATAAATATTCTAACAAAGTTAATCTTCCCAAAGAATGACTTCATTTCTTTGTTACTTGCAGGAGGCTGAATATTCAAGATAGCTTGTATTAGTTCAGGATCAATAGAAATACCCTATTTTGAGATAATATATGCTAGTAACTTCCCTTTTGTGACTCCAAAAATGCACTTCCTTGGGTTAAGTGAAATGCCAAACTCTTTGCACCTTTAGAATACTTTGCATAAATCTGCTATATGATTATCCCATTTCTTAGAAAAAATTGTCAAGTCATCCATATAAATAATGATGCACTTACCAATTATATCCTTAAAAGTAATATCCATAGCTCTCTGGAATGTAGCTCCAACATTGATCAGCCCAAAAGGTATTCTTCTGTAAGCAAAAGTTCCCCATATTGTAATGAAGGCAGTTTTGTGTTTGTCCTCATATTGTACCATAACCTGGTTGTATCCATAATACCCATCCAAAAAGGACATCATCTGAGATCCATTGACAATTTGAAGTACTTCATCGAGTGAAGGAACTGGATAGTTATCCTTTTCCTATGCTCTGTTCAGATTCCTAAAGTCCACGCATAGTCTGATTTCTCCATTCTTTTTCCTTACTGGAACCAGATTCGCAACCCAAGTTGAATGCCTTACTAAAAATATAATTCATGCTAAAAGAAACTTCTGCAGTTCCTTCTAAATGATGGGTTCTAACAGAGCATTGATTGGCCTCTGTCTGAATGGTTTGACATTTGACTTCAAGGGAATGGTGTGTGTAATGATTGACGTATCATATGTCTTTAAATATTCATAGCTCTAGGCTATCACATCATGATATGTGTGCAATGCATCAATAATCCCTTTTCTTTCCTCTATAGTACATACCTTACTAATAAAAATGTTCTTCATGTTGTCTAGTGTCCCCATATTGTATGTTTCACACCGATTGCTGAGAGACTCCCTCTTTAATTTTTGTTCCTGATCTCTTATCTTATCCAAATCAAAAATTCATTCAAGCTGCACCATACCCCTTGCGATAGTGTTGGTCTTCAGGTTAATGATTCCTCCCAAGTCTATTTCTGCCTCTTGAGGCTCTATCTCATCAATGACTTGAGAAACAAACACATCACAACTTGTAATAAAATCCAAAATATGCTTATCATCTTCAAATACCTGGAAATTAGTAATGTTGTCAAGTACTAGAGGTACTGGAGTTAGTTTAATAGTAAACTTCTTCAATCTTGAAAGTGATAAAGGTTGTAATGTACTAGTAGCCTGAGCTAGGGAATCTGCAACTTGATTCCTACTTCGAGGGATCAACTAGATATTGAAAGCATCGAATCCCTCAATGATATCCCATACTCTATGCCTATAATTATTCATTCTCCTATCATGACATGAATACTGTTTCCTTACCTATTTGACTACTAATTCAGAGTCTCCAAAAATCTGTAATATCTTAACCTTCTTCCTTGATGCCATTAACAACCCATGGATCAAAGCTTCATATTCAAAAACATTATTAGTACATTGAAATTGGAGTCTGTGAGTAGAAAAATAATTCTTACCTTTAGGACTGATCAATTCAAATCCTGCTCCAGCACCCTTCTTAGATTTTGACCCATCAAATCTCAATGTCCAGTAGCCATCAGGCTCTGGTTGTTTTAATTCATCTTTCATTTTACTGCAAATGGGGGGTTTCTTAGGAAGCATTGGGCTTTTACCCTTATCATTATCTAACTCCTTCTATATATTGAATCTAAAAGGTGGGACTGGGTTAATGCATTTCTGTATTTGTTCCACAATAGTCTAACATAAGTCACACTCCAACTCAGAGTGAGGAGCATCATGGACTCTACACCAATTGGGGAGTAATAATTATTCAAAAGTCATACTTCCTCCCAGCTAAATCTAATTCTCCATACATCTCTGGATGAATTCCTGAAAGTTATCCAACAAACTAAGCTGCCCATCCTCTTGGTTATCCATTTCATCTGCTTATTCAGTTAGGTTTCCAGAATCACTGATCTCTGATATGAATTCATCTAAGGGACCTTGCAACATAAAGACCTCTTCATTCTCTAAGGTTGATGCAACCAACACATAATTCCCTATGCTAACCTTTGACACCAATACCTCATTCAAAATATTCTGGTATTCAGTGATCGCATACTTCATTCTGGGTTCTCTTTCAATTTTGATCTGATTTGGAACTCCTTTCCATGGTAGCCACATGTGAGAATGGTATGTAGATGTATATCCATTCAATGCCTTGGTGAAATCCTGACCCAAAATCAAACCATAAGTATCAGGAAAGTCAGCAACCTGAATGTTGATCACCTGCTGCACCCTAGAATCTGATGCAAGCTGCGTGGGGATCATGTTCAATTCTTCTACTACACTTACCTTTGTCTTTTCTAATTGGGTGACCTTCTTTTGAGAGGCTATAGGGGTAATACTCGATGATTTGAAAATAGCAAAAGGCATAACATTTGTAGATGCTCCTGAATCTAGAAGACAATTATGCAGATTCTTTCCAAAGATACGAACATAAATTAAGAAAGGAGGGGTTTCCATCTTGCATTGAAACAAACTCAATTGGGTATTAGCTCATGCAACTTGAACCTTATATTTATCTCTCCCTTTGTCTACAGGTGAGACCTAACCTCTAGATTCCTGTGAACTAGAAGATCTGGCAACAACCTCATTGGCAGTTACTCCCTGTGGTACTATATTCGAATTGAATGACCCCAAAACTGCATTTGTAATAGCAAGGACTCTTAATAATTCAAAAGCAGAAAGACTTACCTTTACTTTCTTGAATTCTTCAGTCACATATTCACCCAATTGCTCCACATTCAAATCAACATGGGTTTCCTTGTAGCCACTAGGTTGTCTATCCTTTGAAACTTCAGCATTGTTTCCCTTTCACAAGTACTGTGCTGGCACATAAGGATAAGGTGGATTATTAATAGCTTGCGGATCTAGTGGAGTAGTAAAATTATTAGGAGGGATGGAAGTAGTGAAAGGACCTCCAACCTATGGACTCCTGTTAGGCCTATTCCTCAAATCATATTTCTTTGTTGGTTGCTGAAACATCTGAACTTCTTCAACACCAACTTATTCCTCATCCAAAGGACCATTATCATTCTCATTTTCCTCACTAAATAACTGAGAGATTTCATCTTCATTTAACACTTGCTCTACCTCATTATCCTAGTCACTGGACTCCTCTTCTGGTTCATTTTCCTCACCTTTTGGGAATGGGGCATGATTAAGTACCAGCACTGGAGAATCATAGGGATTTGAGGGCACAATTTCCTAACTTCTAGAATTGTTTTCAACTTTATACTAGAAGATGGAAGCAGCAGTCTAAAATTTAGTGCAATCCAACTCAGAATGCTGGCTTGTCTTATGGAGTGTGCACCATCCAGACAAAGCTGCCTCTGCCAAATATACACCACTTGGAGGCTTCTCCTGAGTAGAAGGATGATCCAATGGAGTAGGAACCCCTCCATTATTAGGTCCAGTATTCCATGACCTATTCTACCTAGGTGGTTGCCCTCTATCAAATCCTTGTCCACCTTGTTGATTTCTATCAAAGTTCTGGCTAGAGCATTATCTTCTATCAAAATTCTGACCAGAGCCTTGTCCTCTGTCATAATTTTGATTTCTGTCAAAATACTGCCCTCTTTCAAAGTTATGTCTATCAAAGTTCCTGTTCTCCCTGTTGTAATTAGATTGCATGTTCTTCTAAGCAGCCTGAAGTTGGCTATTCTGATTTCTCAAATAAGTCACCTCCATATTCAATTTTTTCACCTGCTCAGATAACTTATCCAGCCGCTCCTTATCTAGACCATTAGGTGGTACTGGATTCGTATTACCAGGAGGGTATCCAGGTACTCCTCCAGAACCAACAGCCTGATTCAAAATTTTTGAATTCTGTAAGTATGTAGGAAAGCTAACTTGTTGTTGTAGATGAAGGGGTTGATTGGCCCTTTGCTGAGGATAAGAGGTCATAGGCTGAGCTTGATTTATTGGAGGACCTGGATGAGGAACCAAAGGTAATGAGGGTATTCGATTCATTATGGGAGCATGATTAGTCAATGCCTTGTTAAGAGCTTGGACTTGTCTAGGGTGAGCAGTAGGTCCTAAGGATGGCAGAGGTCCTAATAAATGTTGCCTCGAATCCGTGCTAACCTTAATAGCCTTTGCATATGCAATGATTAAAGTAGTTGGGGGATTAGTCCTTTGCTTAAGGAAAGTGGTTGTAAGGCTATCTAGGGCTTCAAAGTAAAATTGTACGGCAGTGTCTTCATTTCTAGCATAAGGTGCCTAGAGTTTGGTGTATGCTCGGTGGAACCTATTGTTGAATGATCCTATAGGCTCATTAATCTCCCTCTTAACTCTGGTAAAATATAGGTATAGCTCATTAGCACTAATGAGAATCTTAAAATTTGATAGAAATGCAGACTCTATTTCGGTCCAATTATAGATGGAGGCAACAGGTAAGTGGTTATACCAATAAAAGGCCTCTTCCCCAAGGGAATAAGGGAAAATCCTACATGCAACATCCTCATGGTTAATTCCTCTATCCCTCAGACAGGTCTGGAAAATCCAGATATGCTCTTCTGTTGTCCTATTGGGATCATGAGTATGGAACTTAGAGCATAAATGCTCAGGATTCTTGGGCATGACATTGTAATTATTAAAAATCAATGGAGATGGGTTGTTGGCAAGGAAAGCCATTGGTAGAGGTGGGGGCGGTAATGGCTGATTTATGGCCGGTTAGGGCTGCGGAATAAGAATTCCTTCATGTTGGTGTAATTAATTGTTTTGTACCTTGTCCTAGGTCATCATTACACCTTAGTTAAGTTTACTTAGGGACCACATAGGAGTTGTTGGAGATTTTCCACCTTTGGTGGAATTATCATGTTATCACTTTATCATTTCCACCTTTCGTGGACACATCATGTGATTCCTCTCCACCTTTTGTGGTGGTTATCACATTATCACTTTCCCACTTTAGGTGGAGTGATAGCTTTTCACAATTGTCTCATGTCATAAGATTACAACACTTGTCATAATCTTATGCCCTCCTATGTTCTCACCTTGGCTATATAACCAAGGGGTTTCTACTACATTTGTACATTGATACATACATTATTTCTATTTGCATTATTGGCAGAATATAGTTTATTCTTGTCACATTGTTTCTATCTCTCTTATGCTTGTGCTTCCATTAGGGCTCTAGATCTTGGGTGGCTACCTTCATAGCCAATTCTTACACTTTAGATGAGGATGAGGATGAGGATAATGGGGATGATGGAAGTGGCTGAGCGGATGATGATTCTTCCCCTCCTCTTGTCCTTCTTGACCTAGTAGGGGCTTGCAATTCTTGAAATTCCTCTTCTCCTGGAGTAGATCTAGTTCTTCTTTTGAGTCTCTCAAGAGAAATGGCATTTAGAAAATGCTCCAACTTGCTTATCCAAGGCCCTCCTTCTAGCACCAGTCTGTTGATGGTGTTTTCTGCACAGCAACAACTCAGACAGAATATGATATCCTATCTCTCTTGAAAGGTAAATATCTATGGAAAAGAGATAACCTCAAGGTCGCTAATGTCAGGTCTTGACAATGCAAATAAAACAACTCAGAGATAATGTGAAAATGCTAGTAATCACAAAGGGACCTTACTACAAGCAAACACTGGACTCAAATTTATTAGATCTAGCAATAAGTTGATACTTTAAACCCTAAATTTAACCCAGATAATAAAGAAATAGAAAAAGATAAAGGTTTCAGAGATAATTCTAAGACTAATTCTAACCCTAAAATTGACAATGCAAAATATACGATGCTCAAAATTGATCGATCCCTCATAAACTACTTTATGTTTGACTCAGATAAATCTGCAATCTTACAGGAATAGTGCAATCTTCTAAGGTGTTAAATATTTTCAAATCATGCATATTCATTCAAAATAACCCTATTGCAATTGAGATGAAAAAACATTCATAATTGAACTAAGCATAATTTAAAGTCTAGGCTAACTTTGCAAAGCAACTAACAATCAGCTAACTGCAAAAAGTATGGACTAGAGATCGCTGCAAACATTTCAAACATGAAACCCTAAGCATCACCAAACCATCTAGCAATAAACTTTATCAATTTTTAAGATAGAATAACAAGAACCATTCCAGATAAAACTCAACACAAGAGAGATACCAAATCACAATATCCTTTCTTATATTAAATCATCCAAAATGGAAACAATTCCAGTCTTCTGTTACAACCCTAATTACAATTCTAACTTTCCACTATTCTATTCTTCTATGCTACTCTATCTATATCTTACAAATGAGGCACCATGCTCAATTTATAGAAAAACCCCCAAGATAGGTCGGACCAAATAGGGTTTACAATAATAAACGCCACACAATAAGTCAGCCTCAAAAGATATTCGAAAACAGCATGAAATGTGCAATTTGTACCAATTTCATCCAAGTCGACCTGGGGTCTCAAAAACTCAATCCAATGCATGCGAATAATGGGAAGCACAAACTTTGATGTAGCCCTAAATAACTACTTCCCATCCTTGTCTTTGGCATGCTCTACTTCACCATGCACTACCAACAATACTCTATGTAATTCGACAATAGGTGGCATAGGCAAAACCCTAACTTTCCTCTCAAGAGACTTGATGTCCTCTCTTGCCTGCCTTACTGTACCATCCCAATTAGCCCTATTTGTTAGATACCTATCAATAACTGCAATATAGGTTGCAGCATCATCTAGCTGATCAATAACTAGACCCTCACTAATTGGAGAATAGACATCTCTCCACCATTTCCTTAGTTGTTCCAAACTGAGATGTTTCAGAGCGAACTTCTTTCTCCCTGTCATAAATGGCAGTCAATATTTCCTCAATCTGCTTGCCCTATTTGTGTATCTTCTTCAAGGCCCTTTGCCTCATCTGCAAAATCTCAAACCATTCCCAAGGCTCTAAAACCCTTGAGAAAGGAAGAATCCCATTCCTTACCAGTTGATCCTCAGTGTACTCCATAATGGTCTTTGTTTTCTATAGCAAGAGATCTATGTCCTTGTCCTCGGCTAGCACAGTCTTTATCCAATCCACTGACCTCATGGCATCCCCTGCAGTTGACAAGATGTCCTTGATGGTACCATCTCCTTTGGTCTGAACTCCCTACAACCAACCGACTGTGGCATGTGTAGTGCCTTTCATCTTTTCAAGCTCGGAGATTGTCTCTTGAAGTAAGAAACCTACGGCAGAGGAGGAAGAGCTAATGGATTGCAAGGGTTTCATCAACTCCTGCAAGTACCTCTTTATTTTCTCATTCTCCTTCTCTAAGTCATGCTTGGTTTGTACCTCCTTCCTCAATCTACCATCAATTACAGCACTGGAGCCTTCATACTCCTCAATGTCCTATTCCATGGAGGAATGTCCCAAATCAATGGTCTTGTTATCACAAAATCTAGCAGCGCTTGATTCACGGATAACCCCCTACGAAACTAGTCTGTTTCCTAGGACCGTGTGTTTCAAACACGTAAAATGAGGAAAACTTGTTTTATGAGGTCTCTAATCTTACCTAGTCTGGGTAGGTGACGATAGGCTCGAGTTTTGAGTTTAAAGGTTGACTCCTTTCAAACCCAGGAGTTAAGTCATTTTTTCTAGTTTTTGGTGCTCGGGCGGTGAAAATAACCATCGTTGCACCTTTTTACTCTAACTGTTTTTGGTGCTGGGGCGGTGATTTTCACCGCCATTGCACCTAATAAAAGTTTTTAACTCTTGGTGCTCGGGTGGTGAAAATCACCACCATTGCACCTAAACTTTTGTTGACATGTTGGTGCTCGAGCACTGATTTTCACTGCCCGAGCACCTATTTGTTCGTTAAGTCGAGTTTTCCCACCACATTCAATGTGCATGATTTAGGTTGATTTTTAGGTTTTTATTAACTCTAACATGAGTTATTTTCTCATTTTCTCTAAGTGACTCGTCTCCACACTTTTCTCCTGTGCTATCATAAGTTGCCTCCAATGAGATCGAACCTTGGTGTCTACCTCCAACGTGCAGTTTTTCGTAGTGATCTCCTAAAGCAGTTATCACACCATTGAGGTATGTTCGCGGTTTACTTTCCTTTCAGTTGTCAGTTTTCTTTAAACTTGAATGCTTTCAGTTTCTTGTTGATCTTTGGCATTCTTCTTTCATTGTTGCTGTCGCTTAGTCTTTTTCATTTTCCTTTGCTTCTCCCCTCATGTATTTTTCGTTTCTCTTTGCTGTCATTTTTTTTTTCTCTTAACCTTTGCAATGTCATGGCAAAGGATCTCCCCATTTTCATGCTCGTCGGTCTTTGTTTTTCTCATCGGTGTACAGGAAAGGTTTTTCATCGACGTCGCATGAAAGTGCTAAGTCATGCACTAATGTCTTGGGGGTGATTTTCACCACCATGACACCCATTCACAAAAATACCCAAGTGTCGAGGTGGTGAAAATCACCGCCATGACACCCAACAACTTTGACATGTCGGTGCTCGACCAGTGATTTTCACCGCCTTGACACTAGCATTGCCATCCTCCAAAATTCTTCCAAGTCTCAGACTTCGGTGCTTGAGCAGTGATTTTCATTGCCTTGACACCAAACCAAAATATCACTTCGGTGCTCGAGTGGTGGTTTTCACCGCCCAAGCACCAAAGTCTGCACTTTTTCTCTTAATACTCTGAAATGTGTTTTCTCTTTATTTTCGCCTCCATGCTCATTTTTGCACCTCGTTTTCTACATCATATGGCCAAAACACAGTGACTCCATATCGCCATGTTCATTTCATGTGTCCCCATGTGACATGTATTTCCTGGCAATCATTGAATCTACCATTCTTGCAGTTAATTTCCAAAGTTCCATCAAAAGATCCTCGGAGATAAGAAATACATTAGTCTTTGCTCCCCTAAATGTCAGCTGAAACACCATCACCATCTCGTAAAGCAAAGGGTAAGATGAAGTATAAGTACTAGGGTGTTTTCCCTCTGACTGTGGTGTTGTCCAAGGTGGATGAGATCAAAGACACCGAGATCGGTCATCAAGATCTGGCAGATTTCATGAAGAGGATCCAATAGAGGCCATGGGATGAGAATATGAAGGCCATTGTACATAGAAATATTCATATGGTATCTACTTTCCCAACTTCAGCTCATCACATGGAGTTCGTACTTCAGGTTGCTGCTCACTATATCCAAGAAGATAGAACTGTGAGATATTTTGTAGGTTAGGTTGTAATGAGGCTTGACGGTGAATTCTTTGATATAGTCTTCAAAGTTCCATAGATGGAACAATACACTCCCATCACGATCCAGAAGGATCAAGAGATATTTGACAATGACTCAGTCAAGGCCAAGAAATTGATCAACTCACAATCGAATCCCTGACATGTTGTTTCTAGGTGGCCTAAGGGACTCCCCAGGAGTGACTTCAAAGAAGATGTGAGAGACATGATTACCTTGTTAAGTAGAGTTAAGGGCTTGCCTGAATCCTCTCATTTTCAAGATTGGATGTATGAATACATCCAGATCATCAGAAGGAGGAAAGTACACGTTGATTAGGGAACACAGATCAATGATGAAATCCATGAGTAGTTGATCAAGGTGCCCACCACCTTGAAATTTTATATGACTTCTTTCTTGGTGTACGCAACAACAGTAATGAGGCAGTTTCTAGGTTTATTTACCAAAGGTAATAGAAATTCTACCCCTATCTATGATTACTATTACCAATTGAACATGAGGGAAAGCTTCCACCACTTTAGGAGAGTCACAGATGCTTTCTTTGCTCCTTTGTTGTTCACTTTTGACCCGACTTTGGAGAAGAAGATAATATCAGATGAAGCTTACAAGGTGGTCAGCAAGGTTGGATGTTTTTTTCTATAATTCCCAATCTTTACTTATATAAGGGTAGGTTGTTTCACGAGATGTGCTTACATGCTTCCTAGATACCCCTCAGACAAATGGATTCTTATGGAGTTGTGCAAGCAATCAATTTCAATGCATAAAGAATGAAAAAAGAATCATAAGCCAGGTTTTAAGTTTCCATTAACCATTGGAAGATACATGATCAGAAGTGTGCAGAAGGCCAAGAATGTTTCAACAGAGATGTACATAATGACTATCAAGACCTATAGGTATAGGCGTGACTTTGACTTCAAAGATGTAAAGAAGAAACTCAAGAAAGGTCATAGTCATGTTTACCATTTTGAAGACATATGGGAAGAATGTAGAGATGAGGAGGATGTACGTAAAATGGATTTTTGTAGGTTAATAGTTGAACAAATCAGGGCCCTCCATATAGCTGATTTTCTTGAAGATTTCACAGATCCAGGAGATGTCCTCAATTCTGCCTATGATGAGGATAATATCATCGAGAAACCTTTGCCTCCTGTATAATGGTCCAAAAAAGAATGTACTTACATGAGGGAAAGGTTAGCCCCTATCCTACACAACATACCAGGATGGATTCACAAGAATGGCCATCAGATGAAAGCCTTCAAGATAGATTCTGAAGGTGAGCTTCCCAAAGAAAAACCTAGTCCATGGCCAAAATCCCATGCCAAAGACAACAGGCCGTGATTCCCTCTTCATCCTGAAAAGGGCCAAGGATCAAGTTCACTGTGGGGAAAAATACTCCACAGACCACATAAATATGAGAAACAAGGGCTACCACATCTCGTGCAAAAGAGAAGGAGCTTGTTTCCAAGGAATTATCTTTAGATGAGGAAGGAGGAGATATAGAGTTTGAATCCGAAGAATCAGATGGTGAAGACTCTAGAGAAACCAAATCAAATGAAGAAGAAGAGCAATCTGCAGAAGAGGTTGAGGAATACCAAGAGGATGATTAGCTTTTGTCCCCTCCTCGGAGTGAAACCAAACAAATCCCAGTGTCTTCGCTTCCTCACACTCCTTCAATTCCTAAATCTCTTGTTCCTCCCATTCCTTCTTCTCCTCTTCCTACCATGGTTATAGGAGTATAAGATGTTTCTTCCCCACCAGTAGTGTCAACGGTGTTGGTTTCTTCTGCAGTTGACCGAACACAAAATATCAATGATCTATCTAGCTCGCTAGTTTCTCTCCCCAATTTGTCATCTCCATCTTTTGACATTTCTTTGGAGGTTGAATTTAACAGATTCATGAATGAATCTTTGCAGATTCAGCTTGGCATGCAGACAACTAGGCCCATAATGACTACAATGACACCCATAGTTACTATCTCAGCTATTCCTCAAGGAGCCCCTGTAGTTTAGGAATTAGCAGTAACAAGAGATGTATATACTTATTCCCTCCCTCCTTGGTTGGTGTCGCAGGTTCCTAAGTGCAAGAAGCAGATGATCTCCCCCGATGAGCTCAACTTGGAAGAAATACCTGCCCCCAAGATCAAGGAAAAGAAAAAGGCTAAGGTGCTTTCAAGACTCCATGTTGATAAAGCTGGCCAAAAGTTTGTTGAGGTAGGTTTTCTTTCACAACCAGAGGGTGATGCAAACATGGAAGATTATACTGTACAAAGAATACAATTTGGGAAGGTAACCAATGAAAGTGTTAAAGAAGATGCCCAAGTAGTATTGGATTCCCTTGCAGGAAGGCTTGACAAGATGGAGCAGGATAAGAATCTATATAAGGAGAAGGTTGAACGCTATGTGAACATCTTGAGAAACATAGCGGGATCTTCAATGGGTGATGACCAATCTATGACCTTGGTGAATGTCGAAGAACCAGTTGTACAAAAGGTAGAAAATCTTGCAGCCAAGGGTAAAGTATTGAATGAGTTCATTGAAGAAATCATAGATCATGGGACACAAGTCATCACCACCGCAAGTGAAAATAAAATGCAAATAGCCCAGCTACAAACTGAGCTTAATAAAGAGGAAGGATCACTTGTGAAGGATCTACATGAGATTGAAAGGTCTTTATCATCATGGCTGAAAATGAAAGAATCCAAGATCAAAAAATTGGTAAAGAATGGAGTAATACCTGACAAGGAGAAATATGTGGAGGTGAAAGAATCACTCAAACATAAAATCCAGGTATTAAAGTTTTTGACTGATGACATTCACCAGGTATAGGAGGATGTAGAAGGTTACCGGGTTCTCCTAGTAAATGGGATGGAAGAGTTGCCAGGTGATCTCCTTGGTGATGAGCACACCTTTCTTCCTCTCAGCGAGATTATTCAAGTTTATAAAGAGGCCTTCATGAAGCTGGTGGATGATAAAGGTTTTTCCAAAAACACCATGCACATTGTATGTGATTTGCAGCTTTCACTTGATTGTTTCAAGGCTCATCTTCAAAGGTGTAAAAAGGTTTCTTCGTCTATGAAGAAGATGATTACCAAAATACACACGCTAGTGGATTATACAGTCAGGCCAGACGAAACTTTTCTACGAGAGATGGCAAAGAAATATGAAGACTTCCGCGCCCAGTGCAAAGAACAATAGTCTTCTTTTTGTCTCCAGTGTTCACCAGTTTTGGTGTTCCCTACTTTGCACATTGTAAATAGTTTTTGACATCTTAGATTTCTTTTTGTAAAATGTAATCACACCAAAATATGAGGTGCGATTACGTAGAAATAAATTACACTCAGTTAGATTAGGGTTTCCTATTTTTACTCATCTGATTCCCTAATTTTGCTCTTCCCTCTTTTCTATAAATAAGAGGGATTTCTTTTGTAATAATTACCTTTTGATATTTTGCAACGAAGTGTTGCTCTTTTGAAACAAGCATTGAGACTTTGTGCTCAATATTGTGAATTCAGATCCAATCAATAAAGAAGAGGATTGCATGCCATACTTTGTTTTGGAATCAATTATCTTGTGTGTTGATTATATTAGTAGTGACTGGTGTATGAGATTGAAAGGGCTTCAAGTGGTTGATGTAAACTTTGTGTTACATTTATCGTTTGGATTTATTTATGTTTGAAGGTTTTTGTTGAAGGATCTACAAGACTTTGTGCTTGTAATCATTCATGTTGTTTGAGGATTCGTTGTATCTAATAAGACTTTGTGCTTCTAATACAATGAATGATACTTCTACAAGATTGAACATTGAAAAGGCTACAGAACGACTTTGTGCCTTCATGAGCCTTCCCTTTTCCTTTTTTCCTTTGTTATTATAAATCATGCCTGGTATTTCTACGTTGTGCTTTGACAAGATATAAATTTTGGCATTACTGTTGTTATTTAAGTTTAAGTTATCAGATCTAAAGCTTTTCATCGTGAAGCATTGTAAACATCTTCTCTAAAAAAAGAGAGAAGTATGAATGTAACACACCCCCCCCATTTCATGAGTACAGTGTAATTTTGTAAGTATTCCTTTAAGTTTACTATAGCTTCTAATTAGCAGTAAGAAGGGTGCCTCCCCTTTCTGAGAGGAGAGATCATATCTCACATAGCTGTGGTTGAAGTCTAGATGGCATAATATGTTGAAAAGTTGATTACACTATTTTCACCCAACAGGTATGCACATGATAATCCTTTGCAGTCACCCCATCTCTATCTTTATCAGGAGCTCAAGTAGCAATATGGGCCACCCTATTTCCTAATCCATTTCTTTTAATCCTGGAGATGACCCTAGATTTCTTCTTTATCTTTCCTTTCCCAATGTTACCCATTAGGTCATCCGAATTGGGAGGGGTGTCCTCTACTATTACCATTTTGCTCTTCAGTTCCCTATCCAGCCATCCTGGAACAATGCACTCTATTTGCACTTTATCTTGTCTATCCTATTCCTGTTGAATACTAGGTGCATCCTTCTCAATACTTGGCTTTGTAGGGATCTCCCTAGCTGAATCCTCCTTATCCTGATATTGCTCCTCCACCTTGTCATGTGCTGGTGAAGGAATCCTAGCTGGTATCTCCTCATTTTGAGGGGACTTGCCCTCATGATCCTCTGCAGGTGAATCAACATAAGCCACCAAGGGAGACTGAATTACTTTGTCAATTTCTACCTCTGCATTGTATTGGTCTCCTTCCTCGAATTCTTCTTCTCCCAAGTCCTTAGGATCTTCATCCTTCGTTGGTTCTTTTGGTACACTGCTAGTCTCTTGAGGAAGGGGAATTTCATCTTGTTCAATGATAGGAGTGGTCATAGGAGCACTTCCTTTTGCTGCAACATCCTTTGGGGAAGGAGTCCTTGACCTCCTCATGTATACCTATGTTTTCTCCCCTAAACTTTCTACCTCTACCATAGGTGGTTCATTTTCCCTTTGTGTATTGGAAGTTTCTTTTTCCTTTTGTGACAGCTTGACAAGTCTTCTTCTTATGGTCAAAGGAGTAGTGGCATCCACTTCTTCCTTTTCCTCTTCATCTTTCTTGGCCCCCTTTCTCTTTGAAACATGCATTCTCTTCTTGGCAATGGGCTTCCTTTGTTTTCCTTCCTCTGCTACCTCTTCAGTTTGAACATCCCTAACCTTGATTTTGAAGGGAGAGTCCAACTTGGCCTTACCCCTGGGATCCTGCTCATGTGATTCCTTAGAAGTAGAATGAGACTCCAAGTCTCCCATTAAATCATAGGTGCATTGCACACCTTCACTCTCCAATTCTAGCATTTTATGTTTAAGCCACAATTTGGTATATTTGATCACTGGAGTCATAATCTACTCCAACTCCGTCTTTTCTTCTTCCAACCAGTCAATCTCTCCAACTAGCTTGTCCTTCACAACTTCAAAGATGTGGCCCTAAATCAGATTCCCATCTTCATCAACCTGGTCAGGAATTGCCTTTATGTTATATAACCTCACTAGGTCCACTGGCAGCCTGGAGAATTTATTCTTTCTAACATCAAACTCATCACCAAGGTTAGCCCAATAGTCCTCAATGTTGTCCTTGTGACTATATTCCCTGCTAGCCTTCTTTTGTGCCTCACCAGTGATATCAAATCTGGCCCTTTTGGAATGGAAGGAAAGACCAAAAGTGCTCATCTCTTCTTCAGAAGCATGGGCTGACTAGATGGAAGGGCATACCTCATTAGTTCCTATCTTCAATGGGAAGTCATTTCCAAACCCTGTTTTATGTTTCTCTCCCTTTACAATCACATCGAAGTCACAAATTTTCCTTGTGATCTCCAATAGTATAATATGGTCTGTTGGGTACCTTGGAAGTCTGTAGGGAGCCCTTTGACAACCATCAATTCTTATGTAAGAGAAGGTAGGGAACTAAATGAACTAGGCCCCAAAACTTTTGATCATCTCTTTGGCCTTGTCTAAAATTCTAACATGTTCAACACCCTGCAACAACCTGGTAATGTACATGGTGAATGCATCATTAACCCTCCTATAGCTTCCTCCTCCCAGGTGAAGTTGTGGATAAACATCATAGATTGCATCCTGCCCAAATACACCTCTAGTACTCAACCCCTTCTATGGGTGAAATCTTGCAAGTGCATACACCAAATTGGAAGTCATGGTAAAGGTCTTTGACTGCAAGACATTTCACATTTGCTCATGAATCACTACACTTATAGCACCCACCCAGTGGTAATTTATACCTTGCTCCATCTAAGCAATAACATTGAACATCCAACTCTCAAATACCCTTGCATTCTTCAATCCTACCAGCCCGATGAGGAGTGTGATGGCATCATAGTACTCCCTTCTAAATTTGAGTCTGACTAGCTGTTTAGGCATCTTGGAGAAGTGAGACTTGGGCTTCTCCAACCAAGAGTTGATTACCTGCTGGGACTTAACAACATTCTCTTCATAGTACTTCTTGGCTGCATCCATATCGAAGGCCACCACATGTGACCTATCAGGCATATCGAAAGTTCGAGCAATGGACACAGGGTCGAAGTTTGCAACAACCCTTCCTTGAGGACCAATTATTCTTTGTGTTCCCCTATCATAATTCCTGGCACACTTAAGTACCAACTCATAGCACTATACTATAGAGGGAAATCCAGCCACATGTGCTAACCCAGATTCCAATGTTCTTCTAGCCAACAAAGGGAGGTTCTGTCCTGCCATTCCAGCCTTAAACTCTTCATAGTCCCACATTCCCACATTGGTATCAGTAATCCCTGACTAGATGGAAGTCAATTTGCTCTCAGGAATACTACTCTTTATATCCATATATACTCTCTCTACCTCGAAGATAGCAGAACCTTCAACACTTGGATCCATTGCCTTTCCCTTGCCATGCCCGGCAACAACTTTTCCTGATCCTACCTGCAAACAAGTAAAGAAAACAAATAAGATCCAAGATAAAAAATAAGTGTCAAAAATAAATTATCCCAAAGTTTAGGATTTAGCCCCCTTTGCGGAATCTAGACTGGAGAGGAACTCGGGGGAAATATGGACCAAGCGGAATCTAGTGAAAAAGGTACACAAATATGCATATCACGATTTTAAGCAATCAATTTACCCAAATAATCATTTGATATAACTTAGCCTAAGTTCATTTGATCATTCAAATGCACAATCATCAAGGAAATTCTTATATAATCATCAAATTCTTCGAAAAAAATCCGTCTTAGACGGAAATCCCTAAATGTGGCAATAGTTTAAATGAACCGGGAAAATGAAGGAGGTGCAGAGCATTCAAAAAAATCCCAAGGGTGTGGATTTTTGTGAAGTTAATACAATTTTACCATTAAAGGGAGAACGACCAAGCAACAGTCCCCAGGGAAATCCAGAGGAAGCGGAAATCCGTGAGACAAGTAAAAGTATAGATTAAAGGAAAATTATGAAGAACAAAGAGGAAATGGGAAAACTCGAGGAATTTCAACAAAGACGAAATTCCGTGAAGACACCAAAAACCCGAACACCTACGTTTCTCCCATTCTCACCCAAATGGATCGAACGATCACAAAATTATGCACCTAGAGCTCGTCAATGACTTGACCTAAACCTCCAATGGATCAATCTTGAATTCAAAAATCATCTCTCAGTGAATTGAGAAGGATTGGCTATGCCCTAGGTTGAAAACCCTAAATATTCCACCATGAAAGCACGAAACAACTCGTGCATAACTTGGTTGCTGGATGATAGAAAGTTTGTGGAAAACATAAGCAAGCTACCCAAGACAACAATGAAAGGCAATCCAAAAATAAACACCAAAAAATGGTGCTCGACTAGAATGGGAAATTCCCCAGCATAACAAATGTAAAACGCCAAACTGGCAAGGCATGAACCCCAAAAATGCCCAGAAAGCACACACATTCAGTAAGAACGTATCAATGAATAACATGAAGGCACACACAACAAACAAATCCAAATAAAAAAGAGAAAGAGAGCAGTCACATACCATGAGAATAGAGGAAATTGAAACAAAGGATGTTGACAATAAACCTCAAGTACGAGAAAAACACGAATGGCGCTCAGAAAATCAAATGCAACACTTGAAGTCACTCCCAAACGCACAATCCAGCAACACACCTCAGGCTCAAGCACTCCAGACTCAAATGGAAAGCAAAAAATCAAACTCAAATGGAAAATCACTTCCCATAAATTAATATAATATCGTCTAAGAAGTGCAATCCCCATTAATGCGATCGAGAAGACAACTTAGACCAAATCTGGGAATCCGACAGAGCAATGGAATTTGGAAAACTCCAGACATGATGAACTTCCACGAATGATCAAAATCTCTGGATTCCAACAAAAGCAGCCATTACCAAGCTCTGACAGGAAACCGGGAAAGTCCGCCTAGGGTGGATTTTCTCGGAAACAGTGAAAAACCCGGAATGAACCCAGAACTTAAGGTTTTCAATATAAATCACAAGTGGACTATTCCAACCGGCAGGATGAACATCAAAGCCCATGCCCAAGCAAGAAAAACTCCAAAATAGAAAGGCCAAGACACCAAAAGTGAAATCCCAAAGAGCGAAAAAGAGGGTCCCTACTTTCAGTGGGGCGTGTGTGCAAAAACTGCACAACAAGATAAAGTATCGACAAAGATAGTTAGATCTCCATTAAGAGTATAATTCCCTTTAGGTTTCAGTCCTTCATGCATTTCAGTGAAATATTGTTAACTAAGGATAAGCATAATCATAGTTCAACTGGTCTCAACTTGTCTTAATTTCGCATAACATAATTGTTTGCTCATTAAGTTTGCAATATAACTGTTTTGGTAAAAGAATACCTTGGGTATAGAATTCTCTGGTCACACATTAGTAACCTCTGGGGTCTAGGCTACTTCCTCAATTTCAAACCCTTCCAAGAAACCAAGGTTTTATTCTTCAATTTCTTAAGAATTATTGATAATTTTGTGCCTTTATTAGGGTATACGTGTAGTCATTCAAAAGATTATGAAATAATGTTGAGTTGAACTTGTTGCTCAATCAAATTTAAAGATAAAGAAGACTTTTACTCATCATTACTTGAATTTCGAGTCATAACTTGATTGAGTTGATTTATTTTCATCTCTTGTCGAACTTTTGAGTTACACAATGTAACTGTTTGGACTGGTGACTACCTCTTGTTCGATGTGTACTTTAATAGAGAGTGTATACTCTCAAGGTTGGGACTCCAAACTTTCCTTGCCAAAAAAGCATAGAATTTGACTTATCTAGTCATGGAAAAGAAAACATACCATTTCTTTAAAAATGTAAAGTCTCATTTAAACAATGATAGTTTTCAAGAATCAATCCTAGGCACAACTATGCCAAGGAGGGTTTGAGGGTAAAATACCCTGAACTGGTCTTAAAGAGACTAAAATATTCCAAAGAAATCTAGAATTACACTATCTCAACATGGAGATTTAAAGAGAACTAAGAAATATTATTGCATGAGATGGTTTGTAGGCAATACTGCCTCACTACTAGTTTTAATACACCATTATCTTCACAATGTATATATATGTATTCCTATAGAGAAAATATATATCCATTTTAAAGAAAAGAAGGATTACTTGCCTTATGATGAATGTGATAACCCATGCCATCCCTCCTCTATTCGAACTTTGAACTTGAAGTTAATATGAAAGTAGCAAGATCTTGAACTAAGCCTCCCCAGGTCAACAATCATAATATTAGCCTCATTCATATCAATGCCCAGGATTAACTTCCTTGGAGAACCAATTGACACTATTGGAGTGGAACATGCATAAGGATGATAAGACTTTCAATAAATATAGGAGTTGATGCATAATATACCATCATGGTAGTGTGCTCATGGAGGCATTACTATAATGATGTCTCTGACCTATCCCAAGGTCTTACTACTGCAACATAGTAGAGCGTAAAATAACGAGGAGCTTTTTGGAAAGAGTTAGGTAACCTAGCGAGACTCCAATGCAATGGGGTATTGAATCAACCCACAAAAGGGGAACTAGTGAATCCAAGTTTGGAGTCAGAATTCCATTCATTCACTACACGTTACATGATTCCCCCTTATTGAAATAAGTTCCCCTAATGTAAACTCCAAACTCCCTTGAAAGACACCTTTATTCTAATGATATCACACATTTTGTATTTTAATGACTGAAGCATTATCGGACTTCTAAACATCAATATCCCAGCTCCACTGAGAAATGGTCAAACGAATGGGATAAGCAATCCCTATGACCAAAAATCACTACTCTTAAGCCCTTCGTAAATCCATTTAAGAGCATTTGAACCATCCCTTTCTAATGTTAGATGCATCATTCATTTTTATACACAACAACGAACAAAAGTTTTGAGTGGAATTCCCTTGCACTCTCCCTAGATGAAGATTGTTATCTTCTTCCCAAAAAATTTATCCCCTTTAGCTCAACAAGAATCAATTATATCAATAGTCAAGAATTGGTTTTTTTGCTCCTAGAATCCAACCCCCATTCCATGAAAAATAGCCTATTTACAAGTTCCAAAAGAATGAGCTCAAAATGTTTTCCATAAATGGTTGCAAGGAGAGATGAGAGATCTCACAAAAATAGTTACAACCTAGATTATGTTGCTGGAGTGAAATTTTTTACTTTTATTAGTTTCTCCTTCTCCCACTGCATATTGCCTCTTGATCCTTTGATTCTAAAAATCAAGAACCGGTTTAGCTAGGGCAAGATTGGTTACAAAACGATTTCCAAGAATTGATGTAGGAACATCCGAGTCCACAGACGATCCTACATCGCCCAAAAATATTTCAATTTGATTTTTTTTTTTGTGTTTTTTTTGCTTTGTGTTGGTGTTTTCAAGCATCTCTCAGTAGTAAGAACTCAAAAATTTAGTCAAAATTGCAATTTTCAATTTTTCGTCGGTTTGCTGTTTCAAAGGCTTCATAGGCAGTTTTCAGAAATTATTCCAAAAAATCCATAAGAGCTGAAGTAGAATCCTTTTGCAGTGATATTCTTTGAGGTACCATGTAAAATATGCAAAAAGAATCAAAGTAAAATATTTCACTGTTTGAGAGATTTTAATGCCAAAATTGTGTAAATATGTGGACAATTTATGAAAAATTTAAAATCTTGAGTTTTATGAAGGTTGGAGTGAAACGACTTGGTGGAAAGGTTTTAAATGACATTATACACATCTTGGAAAAATTTCAGGTGAATATGAGCTTCTAATAAAAAGTTATGCAAAAATTAAATTTTATGCAATTATTGGTAGTTGATGGTATCTTGCATAAAATCAATTTTAATATTAATTGTCATACTCCTTTAGAAATTTATTATTGGGATTATTCTTAATAAATTTATAATTGAAATTCAATTAAGAATAGTTATTGAGTATGGTGCCAAATTGAGAAAAGGAATCCATGACAATTTGTAACAAAAAATGCATTGATTGGTATGCCATTTTTGAAGAGAAAACATTACTCTCACATCCAAAAAAAGGTGGGTTGTTACAACAGTGAGAACAAATTTAAAATACCAATTTGTAAGACAAAAAGGAAGTCATAATGGAGTAGATGGCCCAAGCAACAAGTTTTTAGAAAATAGAAGCAAAAATATTGAAGAAAAATAAGTTTTTTGATGCTTGCAAGAGGAAAAATGTGCAACATGGAGTTTGAAGAGTTGTGAAGAAATTTTTGTGTTGTAGATTTGAGAGTGAAGAATGTGGGAATGATAATGTGTGTGAGAAGCCATGGATGGCTAATGTAATAAGTTTAATTTCTTGATTTATGTAATTATTTTCATTGATGAAAATGAAATAGATTTATATGAGTTTTATTGTGTTAGATTTGTTGTATTGCATAATGTGTTGTGCTGAGAGTATGTAAATCTAAGTTATGCTTGGAGTTGTGAGGTTCCTCTTTGAATCAGTGGTATTAGAGCAGTAGTTCCTGAGTGTGTGGACAAAACCACTGATCTGAGACAGTCTGCACCAGGACCTAAGGGTGGAGTAGTGAGGAGGAAATCCATGAGCGTGTAAATAGATTGCCGAACGTGAGGCAATTTTCACCAGGACTTGTGGACAAACAGATCGTCGAACAATGAGGTAGTTTGTACCTTGAGATAGTGGATTTGAAAGTGGAAGTAGAATCGCCGATTTGAGGCAGCTTCACTCTAATTAATTTATACATTAAGTGTAGAAGAAGAAAAGAAAATGCGGAAGGTTGCAATAGAAGCTAAGATGATGTACTTTGAAGGTCCTATATTTGATGAAGAACTAGGTGAAGAGGAAGAAAATCTCTCATTGAAAGAGGAGATGAAAAAGACATGTTATTTCAAGGACAAATGATAGATGAACAAGAAGATGCAACAATGTGTGAAGATGAGATCCTCATGCAAGAGGATGAAAAAGAAAAGACAGTGATTGCAGCAGCTAGTCTTGTTGAAGACATGAAAGAAGAAAAGAGAAGAGGAGTTGCAGTGATTGAAAAGGAAGAAAATATGAGCAGTGAAGAAGGTGCAACTATGGAGATTGAAATGGAGATGAATGTTGTAGAGAATGACAAAGAAGAAGATGTTGGAACAATGAAGAAGGATGAGGTAAATTTTAATTTTGAATATGATGATTATTATTTACCTTACATAGAAGAGATTTCAGTTGTAGATTGGTATGCGGATGTTGCATGTCTATGTATAGAGGTTGTAAAAAATGGTGCAAGTGAAACTTGGTGGAGGTGGTTGGTTTGTGGTGGCTCGGATCCCACAAAGAAAGAGAGGAGAGGAGAAATAAATTGGTAGAGGAGGATGGCACATGGTGGATGCAAGTCCACGAAAGGAGAGAAGAATTGAATACAAATTTGTTGGAGGAGAGTGAAGCTTTGTTCTGACAAGATGCTGAAAAAAGAGGAAAAATAACTTATTGTGCACATATTTTAGTGATGGAGTTCGCTGCAAATTTATTACAATCTAAAAAGATGGTCCTACCATTCAACTCCACATTTGTGAGTGTATGCTCACAAACTTCTTACCTGGGGTGTCTAATGTAGGTCCATAAGCGATCCTACATCACCCAAAAATATTTCAATTTGATTTTTAGTGTTGTGTTTGTTTTGGTTTGTGTTGGTGTTTTCAGGCATCTCTCAATAGCAAGAACTCAAAAGTTTAGTCAAAATTGTAATTTTCAAATTTTCGTCGGTTTGCTGTTTTAGAGGCTCTGCAGATAGTTTTCAAAAATTTATTCAAAAAAATCCATAAGAGCTGGAGTAGAATAATTTTGCAGGGATATTCTTTGAGGTACCATGTAAAATATGCAAAAATAATGAGGGTTAAATCTTTCACGGTTTGAGATATTTTAATGCCGAAAGTTTGCAAAAATATGTGTTGACAATTTACGGAAAATTTAAAATCTTGAGCTTTATGAAGGCTGGAATAAAATGGTTTGGTGGAAAGGTTTGAAATGACATTATATGCATCTTGGAAAGTTTTCAGGTGAATATGAGCTTCTAATGAAAAGTTATGCAAAAAATAAATTTTATGCAATTATTGGCAGTCGGTGGTATCTTGCATAAAATCAATTTTAATACTCATTGTCATACTCCTTTAGAAATGTATTATTGGAATTATTCTTAATGAATTTATAACTGAAATTCAATTAAGAATAGTTATTGAGTATGGTGTCAAATTGAGAAAAGAAATTCATGACAATTTGTAACAAAAAATGCATTGATTGGTATGCCATTTTTGAAGAGAAAATATTACTCTCATGTCCAAAAAAAGGTGTGAGAAATTTTTTAAAATACCAATTTGTAAGAGAAAAAGGCAGTCATAATGGAGTAGATGACTCAGGCAACAAGTTTTTAACAAATAGAAGCAAAAATATTGAAAAAAGAGGGTTTTTGATGTCTACAAGAGGAAAAATGTCCAACACAAAGTTTGAAGAGTTGTGAAGAAATTTTTGTGTTGCAGATTTGAGAGTGAGGAATGTGGGAATGATAATGTGTGTGAGAAGCCATGGATGGCTAATTTAATAAGTTGAATTTGTTGATTTATGTAATTGTTTTCATTGTTGAAAATGAAATGAATTTATATGAGTTTTATTGTGTTAGATTTGTTGTATTGCATAATGTGTTGTGCTGAGAGTATGTAAATTTGAATTATGCTTGGAGGTGGGAGGTTTCTCTTTGCATCAAGAATTCGTTTTCAATTAACCGACATGATTCTTATCTCCCCAAATATTTCATCGACTTACTTTGCAATATATATTTTGTTAATAAAAACAATTATCATGCTAACTTGACGTGATGAGATTTGGGTTTTGAATTTGGAGAATTTGAATTGCTATCATATAAGGTTTATGTCGCCTTCATGTCATTGTGCATACGACCTTAAATGGCCACCATTAGCATTTTTATTAAACATTCTAAATATATTTCTAATGATAAACCATTATGTCGCGGGCTTACAAGGCTCATGTTGGCATTAGAAACAAAGATGATACCCTTTTAAATACAAATTGTGCTCCTCACATAAGAGTTGAGCTAAACAATAAGCTCTACAACTTGATTAAACTTTTTGAATAATCTCATATTATATATAAATATTAAAACTTCCAAGATTAATATCAAATTTACCATACAAGGTCGATGACATTCGTTATCACGTTGACACACTAGCGTAGTCACCCCCACAATATACACTCAAAGATGATCATCATGATCAATGTCCTTATGCAGTATCACAATGAGAGTCATCAAGAATAAACATTTAAATATTGAACACATCATACATATATGAACATACTTATACATGATTCATTTTCGTCACAATAACTTATGCATGCATGTATATATCCATACGTACTTGAACGTAAATGTTTGTACGTTGACAGTATCTATGTCTTTGTACGGACATATACATCCATGCACACATCTATACGTGTATGAGTACATATGCTTACCTTAACTCATGTATACCTATACTCAAATATTCATTTATTTTATATAATAACAAGAGAGTTAATAACCCTAAAAAGAATCATACCAAACACAAAGTTTGAGTAGGGATAAATTGACTTGGGTTGACTTACCTTCATGAATACTAATGACACCCTAGACACCTTAGGTTTATAGAATCACTACCTAACAAAGTTGATCTCAGATGACATTTCCTGAGGATTCATAACTTCACCCTTCTCCTAGTTGTTACTCCCCCTCTTTCTCTCTGGAGGTGTTAGGCTTGCTCTTGCAATTTCACTCAAAAAAACAAATAGGTAGTTATCTTGGAAACCATTACCTCGTGATCATATCATTGCAATTTCATTAATATTTTTCTTTAAATAAATAGAATCATGTCATTGTATTTCAACATATTCATGACATCAAATAATCGTCATCATTTCATATGAATGTAGTAGCATAACATTACACAATCCATCATAATATATATTTTCAAGGTTTCATAATCTTATGAATCATCATAGTAATTACCATAAATTTAAACGTAATTTTAGGAATCTAGGGTGGGGTGTAACATAAATAGAAATAAAATCAATAGGTAAATACAAAACTAAAAGCTAAATATCTAACCTAGATTTTAAACTCTTCATAATGCCAAATTCCCCTAGTCTAATATTGAGTTAAGAAATAATTTAACGTGATTGAGCATTAAATTTTGCTTGATTGTGCACAATAGGACTAAGATTTAACTATCATTATTTCACATCGAATGCTAGAGCAACAAGGAAAGAAGTTGGAGTTTTGAGGAGGTTTCCAAGTTGCTACCTTGCATGGTGGGTTTGTAGCAAGAAGCTAATAAATTCTTGAGTTGCATAATTTTGAAAAATGTGGGAAAATGTGCAATCTCTTGCTGCTATAAAACAAGGTTCCTTGAGACCCGTTTAAGGAAGAGGCTATTTGGTGGTGGAGGATGGCTAGAATATGGTAGTAAATATACCTTCAAATAAGTATTAAGAGATTAATATTAAATGTGGAACAAGATCTCCCTTCAAATAAGTAGTAAGAGTTTGGAGAATAAGTATTAAGAGAAGCAATGTTAAATATTTTCTCTTTATGATAAGAACATTTGAGTTTCTCTTCATGAGTGCATTGGCAAGGCATTATTGGTTTATATGAAGAAAATAAAGAGCTTGCAGTATAAAAGTAGTTATTGATTTAATTATTTTTACAACCATAGTTAGGGTGTTATGAATTTTTAAAACCAAAAGCCTAAGTAGGGTTTAGAATCCCAATATTTTCTACTCCTAAATCAAGAAAATCTTTGGTTAGAATTGTTGACATTATTATTAGTTGGCATAATATATTATTGTGCATGGGTTGTGTTATGCCTTGCATAACCACCCCATCTTTTGCCTTGGTCAAAATGGGTCCCCCTTTATTATTTTTGTCTTTCGTTGTTTGTCAAACAAAGTTTGGAGTCTTTCTTTTCCAACACTTTGTTTTTCTTTGGTTTGTTCTGTCGAAATCGGAATCGGAACCGAATTGGGTTTTGAATCTTGTTTCAAAGATTGATTATGTTCCCCATCCCGACTGTCTTTTATTTTCCTTTTATTTTTTTCTATGTCAGAGCCATAGCCGGATTAGAAGTTAAGTCTGAATTTATTCGAAGTTTCAAAATCAAATCTCGTTCCGCTTCCGCCTCCACTTTTTGGTATTTCTTTTTTTTAAACTTAGGTTTTTGTGTTCAGTTTGTTCGTTTCGGTCTTTTTTGTTTTGTTTTGCCATTTTGTTTCGCTTTCTTCTTTATTGGTGGAACCATAACCGAAATGTGAACCAAGTTGGAAATTTAGACAAGTTTCTAAATCATTTCTCATCCTGATTCCGCTCCCGCCATTTTGGGTCATTGACTTTACTGAAGTCACACATCAGTAATGTGCCAGTTCCTTCTGCAGTTCCGACTCTGCTCTACCACATTTATGAAATTAATTATAGGTTCCATGCATGCTCGTAACTACGAGTTTTTACCTTAATTAGGGATTAACTCAAATTTATCATCATTATTGAAAAGGATCAAGAGTGAAGAAGAGTTGCAGTGGAGCGTTTGTGCGTGTGAATTGATCGAAAGAGAGACAATTGCGCATGGAATTGCTTTAGGGGATTAACCTATTTATTTGGCATTTGAGGTAGGGTTTGTGTTCTTCTCTTTTGTTTTATTTCGCGTTTTCCGTTTTGTTCGTTTCATTGGTTTGCTCGGGTTCGTGATTCTTGATTCTATTGTGAGTTCATGTGATTCATTTTTGATTTTTCCTTTTTATTCTTTGTTTGTTTGTTTTCGTTTTATTTTTCTGGTGTTTGTTTCTCGTTTGTTTGTTTTTTCTCATGGTCATTTTCACGTTTTAATCGTGACTATATCATGATGCCCTAGTTTTTAAATAGCATAGATTAATTGCAGTTTTTACCTTGGTAGGCTTTGATAAATTATGGTTTTACTTAGGAGTCTTGTTTTGCATTAGATCTGGTTAATTTAAATGGGGTTAAATTCGTTTCCTAGTTATTTGAAATCGACGGTTTTTGATTTAGGGTTTGACGTGTTCTTGTTTTAAAATATGATGCCCTAATCTCATATGGCCACCTCTTAGTCATATGGGGATGGTCTTGCATAGGTTATTTTTAAGCCCTTTCAGTTTGATATGACTTAGTCCTTAGAAACATGACATTATTTATCAGTTTGTTAAAATCACTTATGACGTCATGATTATCTTGGGTGGAAGCGGGATCGGAATCGATTTAGACTTTGAAACATGATTTTCTAATAAGTATCGATTCCATTTCCATCATGTCTCCGACTCCGCTTATAATAAGAAGCACACTCTCGAAATATTGGTAACTCAGGTGGAAGTGGAAGCGGAAGCAGAACTGAATGTGAAATTTGAAAATCTTCATGGAACCAAATCAATTTTCATTCTGATTCTGATTCCGGTTACCATTCCAACTCCGACTCCGGCCCCACTTGTTATTACTATAAGCTCAATGACTGTTTTGACTCCGATCTTGACAGTGTTTTAAAAAGAGATTGTTTTAAATGTTTTCTACTTGGTTTCACCTCCGATATAAATATGAAGGGTAAGATTTTAAAGTATATTTTGTGATATTTATTCAAGGGTCTAATTTGAGTTTTTGTTGCAAGAAACTAAAGGATGTTAGGAGTGTCAGGAGAGGTTTCCCAAAGGAATCGGCCTGTAGAAACTTCAAAGGCTGCCACTAAACCTAAGAAGATTAAGCCAGAGTAGGTACCCTATACCTTGAGGTGTAACCATAGGAATCCTGATGTCACTGAAAGCAAGGTGGAATCAGATTGGGTGGATGTAACTGATACTAATTTAGGCCCATTCAATTTTGAGGAGCTATACTCAGAAAAATTCACTGAGGATGTAACAGGGAGGACTAAAAGAATAGTTGAGTTTGGCTTGGCTCACATTACTGTATTTCCTTTGTCCATCCAATGCCTGAAATTAATCATGACAACAGCAGGAGCCTACAATCTGGCTACTAGACAATGCATGGATTCAAAGGACAATGTGATTATAGATCTAACTCCTCAGATATTTCAACACATGTTTAGTGTCCCTAATCCAAAGAACCTAGTACAGTTGAATGAGGCAGATGCTTTAGAGGTATATAGCAAACACAAGGAAGCCAACAAGGCTCTTTTGAACAATAAATGGTTGAGAGCATAGAAGAAGTCCCTGACCAAGCTCTCAAATCAACCAAAGAGAGCGGATTTTTACATAGAAGTATCGGACCTGATAATGATGTTGTCTAGGGTCTTTGGGAAGAGGGATGCATTTCATTTCAAGGAATGGATGTTTCCCTTCATTCAGACAATCTTCAATGGCAAGCAATAGTTTGATTGGCCCATGATTGTCTCAGATACCATTCATGATCAGCTAAGTAGAATAAGGGAAACCAAGAGCCTTTTCATGACTTCTTATGTTTTTTATGCAGCAGCCAGAGGAGGTATATTTCCAGGTTTGAATAGAGTGGGAATATTGGGAGAAGCTAATGGACAAAAGAAAGTATGGAATCACTATGACCAACTATCCCTACAGGTTTCTAAAACACAATTTAGAAGGGTTAATGATGCATTCCTATATGTAGTCATTAACCAACTTAATGGAGATGCCGGATGCAGATTGAGTCAAGAAGCCATGGACTTTATCACGGAATGGGGCTATTGGTACATCCAATACCCCAAGTTCACATATTTCAAGCTAGCTAGATTTGAGGGTCATCCCCACTTACTTCCAAGGTGTTGCAGCAACATGATGGTACTAATGGAGTTTTTCTATCGAGCTCTAGGGGTTAATGCCCAATTTGGGATGAAGCACAAAATAGGTTGTCATAAGTTTCCCATGCAATTGGGTGAATATAGTTTCCCACACCTTGTGGGAGCTAAGGTGGTTTGCAATGAATTGATACATTTGAAGTTGGGCTTGTATACTGCCTGAAAGCACTTTGACCCAAAGAAGAAAAAGAATGTTTTGTTGGCTTTAGTCTTTGACAAGCATTTCAACCTGTTAGAGGACTTTTGGAGTGATCTACAGGATGAATATGACCTCAAGAAACAAAATTATGAGAGGTTGCCTGTTTCACTCATTGTGGAGTTTCGGATCAAAGATGATATTCCTGATACCTTAGTAGATGATGGAGTTGTGTTGGATCCATCATATGAAGCATTGAACATTGGTACCAAAAGTTTGGATCCGATAGATTGGGATAGTGAGGAGACCAGTCTTGGATAGGAGTATCCACTAGGCTGTTCTAAGAACCAGAACTCCTGGGGGTCCAACTCCTAAGAAGGGGAAGGGATATAAGAGAATCAATAGGAAGTTGCCTCCCAAGGAGCCTTTGGAATTATTCCCTCCTGATATTGAAGAGATTGAGCTTGAAGCATCGGCTCAAGATGAACCGGAGGTACAGGAGGAGGATGCCCAAACGGGACTTGTTTCTTCAACACCAACAATAGGGGAGTTATCTACTCAAGTCCCTCCTACAGAGCAACAAAGTGAAGAGATGCCTAAGGGGACTCTTCATGATATTTCTGAATCATTAAAGGGGAAATGAGTAGAAGTGGAGATCCATGATGTTGGAATGGACTCTGATGAGACTTTGTCGGAGAAGGATACACATGAAAATATGCCTCTAGAGGAGGAAACTGACCATGTGCTAATAGAGGAGGATTAGTGGGCACTATTTGAGGAAGCAAAGAAGGCTTCAGATGATCAAGCACACACATCAGCAATGGAGAAGCAGAAGGCAGTTGATGCTAAGGCACAAGCAAATGCCTTACTTCATGAACAACAAATAGAAGCCAAGCAAAGAGCTGATGAACTACAGAAACAACAAAGGAAAAAGGAGCAGGAGCTTAGGACCAAGGAAGAAAATGACAAGCTCGAGCTAGTGTAGAAGATTCATGAGCTTGAAGAAGAAAAAGCTAAGTAGCAGAGGAAAGAGAAGCCCTTGTGGCTAAAATTAAAGTAATTGAAGAAGCTCATAAGAAGAAGGAAGAGGCAGAACGTATACAAAAGGAAAAATATGTTGAGGAGCTTGCCAAATAGCTACAAAAGGAAAAGGAAGCCTCAGACAGACTCAAAGTGTTAGAAGAAGAGAGGAACAAGCTGCTTGAGGGAAAAAGGTTAGAAGAAGAAAGATTGAAGAAGGAACATGAAGACAAGAGGATGCAAGAACATAAAGACAAAGAAGAAGCTGAAAATATTGCACAAAAAGATGTAGAGGGAGAGCAATAGAAGTGCAAGAGGTTGATTCTCAACCTAAATTTAATATGATGCAGCCTTTATCATCTACAACTGCTACTTCTTCTTCAACTATGATGGCCACTACTCCAAGTGCTCCTACTTGGTTAAAATTGGATCTTCAAAAGAGGCCGGTAAAATCATCACAACCTCTTGATTGGGAGGATACGATGAAGGAGATTGAAAAGGAAAGGCCTAGGAAGAAGGCCAAGATTCTACATTCCACTAGACTTACTGAAAGAGGAGAAATCATTGCTGAATGTGCAATACCAGTGGTGGATAAGGATGTAGGAGAGATGCAGTTGATTGATTACTAGTTGGGCATGGTTAATTTGGGGAGACCCACCAGAGATCAAAAAATGAACTTGATTGATGTGGTAGCATCGTCCACCAAATCAAGAATGATGAAGGATAAAAAAAGAAAAGATGAGCTTAAGGCTCAACTAGATCAATTGCATACTTTCTTGAAGAATGTTTCTGCTCTGAGGTCACAACAAATTGCCACCATTGAGACACCAATTTTTCTTAGCAAGAAAGAGGTGGATGATTTGGTGCAGGTAAGGAGTAAGGTAGAGATGATGGATAGATGGATTGACAAGCTAAATCAGGAAATAGGTGAAGTGCTAAGAGATAGTTTTGAGGTTCACAAGATGACAATGGAGTTGATAGAAGAGATGAAGCAGCATGCTAAAGAATTGGGAAAATAAGAAGAGGAGTACAGAGGATATATCTAGAAGCTGAAAGAGATTAGTAAATTGCCAAAATCTACTCTTCTAGAACAATCAATCCTTGAAGAGGACAACACAGATTTCTTGGAAAAGACCTCCAGCATAATCTGGTTTAGATCAGAATTTTTGTATAAACATAAGAATGAAGTTCAAGATTCTAGCAGGGATCTAAATGAACAGATTGATGAGTTAGAAGAAGTTATTGCTATTATAGTAAATGTTGATATATCGGTAAAGGATGGACTACCTTTAAGTCAATTAAAAGAGAAATGGGATGATAGACTTAAGGAGGATGCACAAAGTGGAGATGTTGGAGAGGATCTGCTATTGGATGGGTTAATGGATATTAAAGAAGAGGTGAGAGCTGCTAGACGAGAGTTGACAAAGTTAAAAGACATGAGGGAGTTTGTTGCTGCAGAACTGAAGAGAATCAAGTCTGAGGATAGTTGGATTGATGGGCCAGATTTGGATATGCTTTAGCAAGTCTTCTCCAGTTATGATGAGTACACTTCAGAACAAACTTCGCATGGATAACTGACAGTCCTATCTCCACATGCATAACTGATAGTTCTATGAGCGCATGGCTTCTTTTCTCCTCTATCTTCTTCTCTCCAGTTTACTAAATGTTTAATGTAGGAACTCGAGATCAATTGATCTGAGTTTCCAAGGAAAATTCAAGTTCTTGAAAAGGTGGATCTCAACTTAAGATAGGGAAGACTTAATTTTTTTTGTACATCTATAAATACCCATGGGGTATCATATTGTAAAGGTCGGCTAATAAGAATAGAATTGGCCACCTAATAGTAGGAGATATAATTTTATAGCTTTACAAAGATACTTTGTTATTATTTAGTTATAGTTGAATACAATTACAGGTTTTTACGCAATATGGTGTTAGAACTGGGTTTATTTAATAAGGTTAACGAATTATAGTTTATTTGTATGCCAATGATTGTGTTGAAGCATAAGTGTTTCTTATGTGATGAAAGTCATTAGAAGAAACTAGATTTAAGGATTATTTCGTTAAATTATCCGTGAATTAAATTATTGAAATTCTGTTGATCTATGATCTTGGCAACGAATGAGAATTTTTATTCTTTTGAATCTTTCAAGTTTTTATGATGTGTGATTGTGATGATTAAATTAAGCACCATAGATGCATGCAATAGTAGGGATTGTTTCTATAAATTGCATCATGTTTTCTTGAAATAGTGGAAGAACATTCGTTGTTGAAGATATATGTTTGGATATTAGATAAATTTCATTCATGTTTCATTGATGTACGCCTTGATCTATCTTTTTCTTTTATTTAAAACCCTCTTTTCGTTAAGAACAGTCTAATGAATCAGTCAACGCTTGCATTCCTTATTACCAGCACAGGCCCCTTGAATATTACAGTTGCATGGACCAATTGAGTGACACCAGAAAATTGAGAACCAACTACCAGGACCTTGGGAGTTAGGCTACTATATGTTGTCTTTATTTTTCAAGAGAAATAGAGTAGAAATATTCTGTTTAAACGTTGCTTGTTTCATTTTCACCATCAACAGGTTGCATTCATTACAAGTTCCTAAGGCCCCTTTAATAAAAATTTCATGCGTGTTGTGCACATTTTTATTTTCTTTGAGGCATCTTGTCAAAAATCTCACATGCCCTGTGCATGCTCTTCCTTTCTTTGAGGTATTTTGTTAACTCATGTTCCTTGAGCACATGTTATGTTTCTTTGGGATGTTTTTTCAAAAAATTCAAGTGGCTAAAGGGTCATAGCTCAACTGGTTGAGCACAATTGGTGAGGGTGATGATGTGTTCCTTGATTACACCATCCACCAAGGTTTGAACCCTCAGAGCTATGATATAAGGGATGAGGTTAGGATCATACTCTGAGAGTAAAGAAAAATGGATGCCCCTCAATCCTTGGCTCTTAAGCAAAGAGGTATCAATGAAGGATGTTTATCCCATATCATGCAAAAATATAAACTCATGAATGATATAAAATCATCCATAAAGAAAAATAAGTTCAAGTTCTTTGTCCATGCCTTTGCATTTTATTGAGTGCTTTTGTCAATTAGTTCATACCTTCTGCAAACTTTTGCATTATCACATACATGTCTAATAGGGGAATTGTAACTAAAATATCTAAGTAGTATGAAAATTAATTATTTTATATGATAATCAGTTCTTTGAACTTAAGAAATATGCAAGCTCAGTTGAGGATTCAAGCATGCTAGTGTAGAGCTTTGTGAGAGGTTTGAATGTCCACATTGGGGGTGGAGTTTGTGTGTTAGAATAAAAAACCTTGGAAGTTGCTATAGTGAAGGCCAAATTGATCAAGGAAAATTCAACTAGAGGCTGTGGTGGTTAGGTATGAGTAAAAATAATGGTTCCTTCCAAATTAGGATCTTGAGTTAGGGGTTATCAACCTTAAATTGTTGGATCTTGTAGGACACTTTCAATATCTCTCAATATTTTTCAGCAGCAACAACAGTAGAGATAAAATCCTCCACAAGCCCCTCAAAGTGGGTAGGTTTATGGAGGGTATTCCTATAGGGATCAAAGAGAATAGAATAATAGGAACTTCTAGTCTATATAGCTTTCCCAAAGTGGTTAGCCTACTTCTAGTTTTTCAAGCTTTCAACAATTGAGTGCACCTCAAAAAGTTGACTCAAGCTAGGAGACCATGCTTCATGTGTGGACAACATAGTCGGTTTGTGAGGACTTATCCTTAGAGGTCTATGATAGTTGTTAGTTGGAATCTTGTAGCTTCATATTTGGTAGTGGGAGATGTTGGTAGGTCTCATAGTTTGTTTGCGACAGTGAACAACCATCAAGTAGATGATGAGAGTACAATTATGGTGACCTCAAGTTTGTTGGATAGAGTTCATTCTTCTACTTTGTTTTATTCTAGTTATTTAGATTATTTTATCTCCCTATCTCTCATTGCACATTGTGAGCTTATGGTAGCAAAGAAAAATAATAATTGGTAGGTTGAGTTAGCTACTAGTGCTAAGGTGGTCATAGTCTTCCTTGTGAGTGATTGTGTGTTAGATATTGGCACCTTCACTACCATTATTTATTTTCATATCCTACCTTTGAGATCCTACAAGATTGTGGTTGGTATGGATTAGTTAGAGGCTCATCAAGTGAGCATTGATTATCAATGTAAGGTTGTAGAGTGTATGGATGATCTAGGTCAATGGGTGGAGATAGAATTGATACAAAAACCCATATCACTTCACATTATTTCAACCATTTAGTTGAAATAGAGCATGTGGAAGGGTTACCAAATGTTTATTGTATTAGTGAGTGATCCTTAAGAAAGTGAGTGTTGTGAGGCATCTCCTAGTGATATGTAAGGAAGCTAAGGTAGCGAAACAAATTCCTACATTAATCTTGAGAGGATAATAATGAAAAACTTTACATATCTTTTCAACAGTTACAAAAACTTAAACATAAATAAACATAAATATCATGAATACCACAACACAGTGATTTGCATGGGGAAAACCCTTTCGAGAGAAAAATTCCATACTCCATAAGCCACCCAATATATTATTTAGAAATCACAAAGATTACAATATACTTGCAGAGCAAGCTTCTCACATGAGTATCACTACCAGATATCCAAAGATGACATAACTGCTATTAGACTCTCAAAATACATCATGATACCACAACCATAATACAAAGCCCTCATAAAATAGGGTTAGCTTCAAGGGAAAGATAAGCCAATAAAATATCTACCATCAGATCTTAAACCTAATAATGAATGGTCCAGATTTAAAATATATCATTAATTTAATGTATGTCAACCATTTAAGAGTTTTTGTTAAAAAAAATATATTAAGACACATCCCACTCCTCCCCTCCACCCTGTGCTCACATTGTATATTACACCTATCAGTGTAACTAGGAAATATATATATATATATATATATATATATATCCTATCAACAATAAACCCTATATAATTGCAAGGTTGAGACATATTTTCCCAACAAATCCCCCACTTATTGAACACCTTGCAAGAGCAATGGGAGGGAGTAAACATTGTCTCTTAATTGCTAGGGGCCAAAAGGCCCATAGTCTCTAAACACCATCTAAACTTCTCTATGCTCACAAATAGTTAAAGAATCAACAACATTCATCAAAGTATCCACCTTAACCATCTTCACCCTACCGTTTTTCACCATATCTCTGACAAAGTGATACTGTACATCAATGTGCTAGATCTTGGCATAAAATTTTGAGTTCTTAGCTAGACAAATTGCACTCTGACTATCACAATAAAATGTCACTACACCTTGTTTTATTCCAATATTTGAACATAATATCTTAAGTCAAATGACTTCTTTACAAGCATGAGTAGTTTCCGTATACTCAATTTCAATAGTGGAAAAAGAAACCACAACCTGTCACTTACTCATCCAACTAATTGCACCAAAAAATAAAGTAAATACATAAGCACTGGTGGATCATCTACTATCAATATCACATGCCCAATCTAAATCCACATAACCATGAATATCAAGAGAAATATTTGAAGAATTTTTAACTGCATCCCAATGAACTCGATCAGGATTAGACATCTATCTGGAAATAACTCCCACTAATTGGAAAATTTATAGTCTAGTACAAACCATAACATACATCAAACTTCCAACTGCACTCTAGTAAGGAACTCTTCTCATCTCTTCCATCTTTGATGGAGATGTTGGATAATCTAAAATAGATAAATTTGTTCCAACTGAGGAACACATAATGGTCTACAATCAAGCATGTTAACCCTCTATAAAATTGAATTGACATACTTACTTTGACCAAGCCATAGCTTTCTGTTCACTCTATCACTTTTAATTTCCATCCTAAGAATGTGCCTAGCTGCACTGAGATCTTTCATTTCAAATTTAGCAACAAGTTGAGATTTAAGTTCTAAAATCATACCTTTCCCTTTGCCAATAAATAACATATCATCAAAATTAATGCAATAAACATGAAATGATCACCATTAATTTTATAATAAACACAATGATCTGATTTAGAATGCTCAAATCCAAAACTCAACACATATTTAACAAATTTCTGGTACCACATCTTAGGACTCTTTTTTAGGCCATATAGAGATTTCTTCAATTTGCAAACAAAATTACATTTAACTTCAACACTTAGTGCTATGGATGTGTCATATAAATATCATCCTCCAAGTCACCATAAAGGAAAGTAGTTTTTACATCCATTTGCTCAACCTCTAAATCATAAGCACAACAATAGAAAGAAAAAATCTCACGGATGTCATTTTAGCAACAAGAGAAAATATCTCACCATAATCAACACCCTCAACTTGAGAGTAACCTTTCACAACCAACCTTGATTTGTACTTCTCAATACCTCCATCTAAAACCAATATTTTTCTTGAACACCCATTTGCAACCAATAGTTTTTTGTCCTTCAAAAAATGGTACAAGATCCCATGTATCACCTTTTCAAAGTTGTCATTTCTTCATCCATAGAAATCTTCTAGAATTCTACATCATTCATACCTAATGCCTCTTCTATAGATCTGGGTTCATCCATGTTAGTATTCAAAGAAAAAATACATCTCAATCATCAGGTGAATACCTTTCAGGTGGTTGTCTATGCCTTGTAGACCTACGAATAGGTTGAGTTGGAGGTTCTTCCTCCTCTTCTAAATATTTAGAGCTAGATGATCTTTTCTCAACTTCTTGTCTATCAATGGGCCTCGATTCAAATTTCTTAGGTGTAGAAGGAAATTGCATCAAATCTTTTTGTTTACTTTGTTTTGGCTGCAATGTTATAGAAGAAGACTTAGCTTATATAAAAATAACACTTCTACTATATATTACCTTTTGTACAACAGGATCCCAAAGCTTGTATCCTTTCACACCATAATTGTATCCGATGAAGATACATTTCATAGCCTTGTTCTCCAACTTTGTTCGCTTCTCCTTTGGCACATGTGCACATGCCTCACAATCAAAAACTCTAAGATGTCTTAATGAAGGCTTGCAACCTGAACATGCCTCTATAGGTTTCTTATCAGCAAGAGCTGATGTAGGAGACCTATTAACTAGGTAGAAAGTAGTGGAAACAATTTCAGCCCAAAACCTTTGTTCTAGACCAACACCACTCAACATACTCCTAGCCTTTTCCATCAGTGTCTTGTTCATTCTTTCTGTAACTCCATTCTATTGTGGAGAATATGAAGTTGTCTTTTTTCTATGGATACCACAATCTTTACAAAATCTATCAAAATCATTATAGAAAAATTCACCACCATTATTAGTCCTCAAAAATTTTATTTTATTTCTAGTCTATAACTCAACCATTGCTTTAAATTCTTTAAATGGTCTGAAAACTTCAGATTTAATCTTTAGAAAGTATACCCATGTCCTTTACTATAATAATCAATTATAAATGAAACACAATATGTGGATTTTCCAATTGAAGGAACATCTACAAGACCAAATACATCAGAATGAATAAGATCCAATACAACACAAGATTTATGAGAACTTGAGTAAGACTAAAGACAATTTCCATAAATTCAATGCTCATAGAAATCGAATTCAAGATTAAAACTAGAAAAACCTTAAATAAGGTTTTTATTTTTAAAGTCCTTAGACCCTTTTCTCCAATGTGGGCAAGTCTTTGGTGCCATAAACATAGTTTTATGTGTAGGTAACTTTGATTTAGAAGATAGATCACCCTTGGGTACCCAGAATCCATGGCCATCTACTGAAGGTGAAACCCTCACCTCTTCCAACAGAGTAGCCTCAAACTTGCTTTAAAAAAAAGAACTATTGCACTCAAAAGTGCATGCATCAAGCTTATACAATGTGCCATATCTGACACCTCTAACAATCACCATAGATCCTCTAACCATCTTGCATATTGCATAAGAAAATACTCCCTACACACCCACATTTATTAGTTTTCTCACAGGTAATAAATTTTGTGCTAATCTAGGGATATGCAACACATCATCAATTCATTTTATTCTACCATCAGGAAACCTGATTTTAAACTTACCACAACTAACAATATTTAAATAGGAATCATCACGCAAATACACCCTACCTCCATAAAATTATTCATATTTAGAAAACCAATCTCCATTAAAGGTCATATAGAAAGATGCACCCGATTCAATTAACCATGCATCATTACTTGCATGAGTTGTCAAAGTTGCAATGAATGCATCACCATATTGTTTCTCGGACTTAGAATCAAAATAAAAACTCTTCTTTTTCTTCTTCTTTTCTTCTTTGCAATCCTTATGAACATGTCTAGGCTTACTGCAGTTCCAACAAATAACTTTGGACTTTTTAGGAGATTTAGATCTCCCCTTGGACTTGGATTCATCACGCTTCTCATTCTTCTTTCATTTTTCCTTAGATATTCTGTGAACATTTAGGGCCTCCTTCACACTGATGGATACCTTCCTCGTCATCTATTTATAAAGTAGATAACCCACCACATCTTCAGTCTTCAATATAATAGAAGTACTCCTGATATCCATAACAAGAGAATCCCACGAATCAGGCAAAGAACAAAGCAAGATCTGAAATTTCTCTTCCTCATCCATTTTGACACCAACTGATTCCAATTGAGCTACAAACATATTTAATTCTTCCAGATGGTCTATGATTCATCCACCCTCTTCCATTCTCAAGGAATATAATTTCTTACTTAAGAAAATCTTGTTCACTAAAGATTTGTCTTGATACATCTCACCGAGTTTATTCCATAGTTTCTTTGTAGAGGTCTCTTCATCGAAATTGATTAAAATGGAGTTTGAAAAGCACAATATGATCAATACCTTGGCTTTATGGTCCATAATATCATATTGAGAAGCCAAAGTAGGATCTTTAGGTCTTGAAAATTTCTTATCAACAACATCCCATAGATCCTCCATCTTCAACTTCCACATCTCAAAATTATTTGTAGAAAATTTATCCACCTCTATTCTCCATGATAAACTTTCCATTTGAAAATTCCTACAACAAGATCACAAATTGTCTTCTGCACAAGCTCCCACTCAAATCTAGATTACTTCAAAAACCCCAACAACCCACAACTGAAACCAAAGGTGATCAAGCTCTAATACCACTTGTAAGGAAGCTAAGGTAGTGGAACAACTTCCTACACTAATCTTGAGATGAGAATAATGCAAAAAATTATAGATATTTTCAATAGTTACAGAAACTAAAACAAAAATAAATATAAATATCATGCATAACACAACACGGTGATTTACGTGGGGAAAACCCTTTCAAGAGAAAAACCCCACACTCCAAAAGTCATCCATTATATTATTCAAAAATAAAAAAGATTACAATATACTTGCAGAGCAAGCTTCTCACAAAACTATCACCACCAAAGATCTAGAGACAACATGACCACTATTAGACTCTCAGAATACATCACGATACCATAATTGCAATACAACACCCTCAAAAAATAAGGCTAGCTTCTAGGGCAAGATAAGCCAACAAAATATCTACCATTATATATTAGACCTAATAATGAATAGTCTAGATTTATAATATATCATTAATTTAATGTATGCTGGCCATTTAAGAGTTTTTGTTAACAAAAAAATGTTAACATGCATCCCACTCCTCCCCTCCACCCTGCGCTTTCATTGTATATTACACTTATCGGTGTAACTAGGATATATATATATATATATTATCAACAATGAACCTTATATAATTGCAAGGTTAAGACACATTTTCCCAACATGATCATCCCCTTGTTAAGGAGTTTTCTTATGTGTTATTGAGTGATGTTCCTAGTATTCCATTGAAGCAATATGTGGATTTCTATATTGATCTTGTTCTAGGAGTAAATCCCATACCTTTTGCACCATATTGTATGAAAACTTAGGAGATTATCAAGCTTCATTTGTAGTTGGAAGAGTTGTTGGAGAAGGAGCACATTCATCCTAGTGTGTTCCCTTGGGCTGCATTGGTTATCTCTGTGAAAATAAGGATGGATCCATTTTATTGTGCACCAATTACCAACAATTAAATGAGGTGAAGATGAGGAATCAAAATCCCTTGTCAAAGATTTATGATTTATTTGATTAGATGAAGGGAGTTAGAGTATTCTCTAATATTGGTCTAAATAATGGATAGCATCAAATTTGCATTCATGAGGCATGCATTCATCAAATTGCATTTTGTACTCATTGTGGACACTAAAAATTCACTATAGTTCCATTTGGGTTGATGAACAATCCGTTTATACTTTAGTTTGATGAATACTCCACCTTTTCCTAGGTTGATTCATACTTGTATTTCTTGGTGATATTTTGATTTATTCAAGGACAATGGAGGAGCATGAGGTCCACTTTTGTCAAGTTCTTTAGTGTTTATGTGAGCACCATTTTTATGGAAACTTGGCAATGTGTGGATTCTTCTAGTCTAAGGTGGAGTATTTGGGTCATGTTATATCTAGTGAGGGTATCTTAGTTGATCCCTCAAAGATTTAGGCCATTATGGATTGACCAATGCTGATGAAAATCTCTAAGGTTTGTAGTTTCATGGGATTAGTGGGTTGTTACCACCAATTCATCATGGATTTATCTAGAGTGGCACATTTGATTACTTTTCTTTAGATGAAAGGGAATATTTTTTTTGTTAGAGAGGTGTAAGTCAAATCTTCAGGTTCTTAAGGATGTTATATCTAGTGAGGGTATCTTAGTTGATCCCTCAAAGATTTAGGCCATTATGGAATGGCCAATGTTGATGAACATCTCTAAGGTTTGTAGTTTCATGGGATTAGTGGGTTATTACCACCAATTCATCATGGATTTATCTAGAGTGGCACATCTGATTACTTCTCTTTAGATGAAAGGGAATAATTTTTTTGGTTAGAGAGGTGTGAGTCAAATCTTCAGGTTCTTAAGGAGTAGTTGACTAGTGCACCTTTTCCTAGGTTGATTCATACTTTTATTTATTGGTGATATTTTTATTTATTCAAGGACAATGGAGGAGCATGATCAGGTCCACTTCCGTCAAGTTCTTTAGTGTTAATGTGAGCACCATTTTTATGGAAACTTGGCAATGTGTGTATTCTTCTAGTCTAAGGTGGAGTATTTGGGCCATGTTATATCTAGTGAGGGTATCTTAGTTGATCCCTCAAAAATTAAGGCCATTATGGATTGGCCAATGCTAATGAACATCTATAAGGTTTGTAGTTTCATGGGATTAGTGGGTTATTACCACCAATTCATCATGGATTTATTTAGAGTGACACATCTGATTACTTCTCTTTAGATGAAAGGGAATATTTTTTTGGTTTTATTTAGAGTGACACATCTGATTACTTCTCTTTAGATGAAAGGGAATATTTTTTTGGTTAGAGAGGTTTGAGTCAAATCTTTAGGTTCTTAAGGATGTTATATCTAGTGAGGGTATCTTAGTTGATCCCTTAAATATTTAGGCCATTTTGGATTGGCCAATGTTGATGAACATCTCTAAGGTTTGTAGTTTCATGGGATTAGTGGGTTATTACTGCCAATTCATCATGGATTGATCTAGAGTGCAACATTTTATTACTTCCCTTTAGATCAAAGGGAATAATTTTTTTGGTTAGAGAGGTGCGAGTCAAATCTTCGGGTTCTTAAGGAATAGTTGACTAGTGCACCTTTCCTAGGCTAATTCATACTTGTATTTCTTGGTGATATTTTAATTTATTCAAGGACAATGGAGGAGCATGAGCTCCACTTCTGTCAAGTTCTTTAGTGTTTATGTGAGCACCATTTTTATGGAAACTTGGCAATGTGTGGATTCTTCTAGTCTAAGGTGGAGTATTTGAGTCATGTTATATCTAGTGAGGGTGTCTTAGTTGATCCCTCAAAGATTTAGGCCATTATGGATTGGCCAATGTTGATGAACATCCCTAAGGTTTGTAGTTTCATGGGATTAGTGGGTTATTACCACCAATTCATCATGGATTTATCTAGAGTGGAACATCTGATTACTTCTCTTTAGATGAAAGGGAATAATTTTTTTGGTTAGAGAGGTGTGAGTCAAATCTTCAGGTTCTTAAGGAATAGTTGACTAGTGCACCTATACTTGTAGTACTTAATCCTGTAGTAGATTTTGTGGCTTGCACTAATGTATCATTGAATGGTTTGGGGTCACTCCCTATGTAGGAGGCCCAAGATATTACTTATGAGTCATGGAGTCTCAAGGATAATGAGTTAAGCTACTCGCCCATGATTTAGTTAGAAATTATTGTCCATGCACTTGTGTGAATGAGACTTTTTGTGGGTCATCAATTCGAGCTTCATATTGATCATTGCAATTTGTAGTATATTTTTCAAGTTCCATTAAACCCCAATAAACATGATGTATCTAAGGCATGCATGCAACTCAACATATATTCTAATCCTCTATCAAATAACCTATTGGATTATAATATAATATATTTATCT
>CM021107.1:296781051-296857640 GCA_007115665.2 Sequoiadendron giganteum
CACTTAGATCCTTCTTAGTTTCAAAAATTTTGGAGCATGGAAGCCAAATTCCAGAGCATCGGATTGGTGAATTTTTCTTTCAAACCACAAACTGGGTTTTCATGAAATTTAATGGGTTTTCTCACCTTCTTGTCTCCTAATTTTTGTCCAAAAATCTCAAGAACCTAGATCATAATTTTTAAGATATGATGGAATCTCGACTGCTGAAAATCTCACTTTCCTCATCATTCAAGCAACACACCACTTCTCTTTGGCTAAATAAAACACTAGCTTAGCTAATAGATGAGACATTTTTTTTGTGTCATCAAAAAGGGCCCTTGGTTGGGTTATCTACACCTTCATTTTCTCCATTTTTTGAACTGGTAGTTAAATCAATTCCACATACAGCTCATAGCATCAAAACTAATAAAAGAACTCGTGTGATAGGAAAAATTATTTCTCAAGTTATCTATTCAAATCTCTTACATACATGTAGAAAATCTATCTATATACTAGACATGTTGAATTGCACATTATATAGTTCTACTTCCACTTCATACATTTATTGATCTAAAAAAACTAATGATACACTTGTCCAATCTCTACCTATTACATAGGAGGACTTATTATTTAAGAAATAGGGATGAAATTAGGAAGCCAAGTCTAAGATAATTAAAGAAGAAAAATCTTGCTAGGGCACTCAAGCCTATGCTTGAAAGAAGCAATTCATTGATAAATGTAAGGATGAATGTAACTATTTTATTCAATTTCTTTGCATCTATGACCTTGTTGAAGAATAGGTGTTATTCCACCTATTTGATCACCCCTATTCTATTGATGAGGTTTGTGTCTAACTACAAAGAAGTGACCATTACTATTGCACAATTTTAGACAACTGTGACCTTTGTTGTAAGAATACTATAGTTTTGGTTGGAGGCTGTCATCCTTAATTACTATAGCAAGAATTTATTTCATTGAAAATAGTACTCTAAGATCATCATACATAGAATAGAATGTTATATTATTTCAAAAATGATTATTTTAACATACAACCATTCATTAAAACATCTCATAGTTAATCGTAGTTATTTTGTCCAAATATTAATAAAAAGTCCTTGAGTATGGGAAAAAATGTTTATGGGATGTTCTTTTAAATTAGGAAACATGTATAAAAATAAAAATAATTTTAAGCCTCATCACAAATGATCCCCTAGTTGACTAGGTTTATTGTCCTCAAGCAACTAAGGTATCTCATTATACATGAGAGAAACTAGCCTAAAATCAACAAGTTCAATAAATCTCTTGCTTTTCTTTAAGTAGAATCCCTTTTGTCTTGTTATCTATTCCCATTTAGTGTCCTCATATTGTGCAATAAGAGTTCTGTTACCACACTAATGTGGTATGGGAAACCATACAAAAGGTGGCTAGAATGTGAGGGGGAACTAGGAAAGACTAGTGGTTTGAGACAATTTTATATACTAGTGTACTCTATTGACTACTGCATAATGGTTGAAGACTAGATAAGGTTCCTTCATGTGTAATCCCTACTAAAATCAATGAACCCTTTTTCAATTTTGTGACCAAATTTCTTATCATAGAATGATCAAGCTATTGGTCATGCTGGATTTTTCCCCATCATAGGTACATTCACCAAGTGTATCCAATCATCTTCTAGCTTATCAGGATCCTTGGCTTCTTCCCTAATCCTCAAAATAATGAATTTCTCCTGTTATGTATATTTTTGCATTCATATTCCTCTTATTTTCTCATTCCTTATAAAGGAGGCCAATACATTCAACACATCACCTATATATGGAATTGGATTCCATTATGTGTCATATTAGAGAACTAGATCATGGAAATATAATTCACATAATCGGTTCTAGATTTTAGTAGTAGATGCTTGATAAATCAAAGAAATATTTAGGTGAACCTAATTTGTAGGAGAGATCACAATATATCTGTATAAAATGGAAATTAAGAAAAGGTTTCCCTTATGAACATAAAATACACCTTGACAAGAAGGTGGCATTGTATTATTTGTGCGGTCAATCCTATCATTTTATCATTTTCTCCATTAATTTGCTAATTTCTACACATTTCTTTTTCATCTCTTCAACACCTTTTTTTTGCTTCTGTTGCCTTCTCCTTAGCCCAAGTTTTCTTCATAAAGTAAATTTTTAATCTCTTTTCTAAAACAATAGTTCAAGAGATGGCCCATCTATGCAAGTGGTAATTATTTGAGACTTCTTGGAAGAATTATAAAATGCGTGTGTTATATATTTAGGGTCCATGGAGTAGATCTTTATTCACCTTTCTCAATTTATTTTGAGGTCATCTAGATTATTTTATCTAATTTACTATTCTACTATTCATAAACCCTTAGTTGTGATACCAACTATGAAATCATCTATAAGGTAGTCTATATTTTATTAGTCTCTTTTGTTTCTATAGGGGTTGTCTCTTCTTCTAAATTCATGTATTCCAACTCAAAAGAGGATGTGGAATCTCTGCTAGGGTGCAAGCCTAAGGAGGTATCAAAAAATATTTTCAATTTGAGAAAATATTTTTGAGCTTTCTCAATTAAATATAATTCTTCACACTCAAAGTTTGTATTATTTTCAAGAAAAATTATTTTAGTGGTTGATGAAACAATTCTTGATGCTAACCCCTTCTCCTTAAGGAAATTTGAATTCCTTGGTCAAGCTTGTGCTTTCAAGTTAGGTTTATTTTTGTTTCTTCTTTATGGGTTTGGAAGAAGAAAGGTTAGTCTTTATACCCTTTTGGGTCAAGAGGAAGAAGGGATTGTGGCTACCATTGATTGTCTTCATGATGAGGTTTCAAGTTCATTTGGAAGTATTTCTTATGTAGGAGATGACATTTCATGTATAGGGGATGACGTTGCAGGTTCATGAAAAGACATTGCGTGTAAAGACAGTGAGGCTACAGGCTCATTGGAAGACATTGTGGGTGTATGGAATTAAGCGGTAGGTTTATAACTCATTGCTATATGAGTAGAGGATGTTGCCTCATGCATGGGTTGTATAATAATATGAACTTATTCCTTAGATTTATCCCCCTTTTCTTGAAGGGTTTGAGGTTGTTTTTACCTGTCTCCTTTCATGTGAGCCAACATTTGGTTAGTTTCTACTATTATCCAACACCAAAATTCTTTCCATGAGATGTCTAGAAATTGGTTATGTAGGACCTTTGTAACAAGAATTTTAATTAGAAAGTGGTAGGATAATGCAACAAACCTCTCCTTTCTATATTCATTAGCCATTCTATTTAACAAATTACACATGAAACTTAAAACATTAACTAGCTAATTATGGTGAATATGGATAAATAATTATAATATATAGTATATGGGATAGATTTCCTACCTTTTCAGGTGAGGTACTTGATAATGTGGATTACAACTTCAACCCAAATAATTGATAGTGAAAGATGCTTGGTTCATTGCAAATATAAATCAAAATTCTCTCCTTATGCAATTTTTTCTCTTGCTATAGTTGCAATTGTATTGGCTTTGTCTAGAAATGGCTCACTAGTTGTAGAAAACACTAATACTTCTACTATGGATACTTCCAAAGAATCCACCCATATTCCATTCACAAATTCTTCATCATCATACCCATCCAATTTTTAGAAATAATTAGAGCATCTTTCTTGCTAAAATATAAGAAGGCATACTTGATCATTCAAAAGTTTATTATGGTTTATTCATTTTATTTTGATAAGGTCACCTCCCATCTTTTTTTCAATATTTCTCAATAATTTCACCCATTAAAGACAAATTATTAGTGCTTACTATTGTTATCAGATGTCGATTCTTAAAGGTTTAAAGTTTTCATCAAAACACTACAAGTATTTGCTTGTATGGAAAGCGAGCTTGTGAATTTGAAAGACATACACTCAATTCCCAAAAAAAAAAGAATGCAATTTGAGCATGAAGGATTTTAAACATTCCACATGTGTAGGACAACAAGAATTAAGTGAAATGGTGTCTCAATTTATTGGAGTAATGATGGTGCGATTGGTTTGAGTTATAATTATTGGCAATTCACAAATGCTAATAATTAAAAATAACAAAATTTATGGTAAACATCCCCCAACTAAATGTCTCACATGTCCTCAAGTGGCTCAAGTTGAAAGTAGAAGGGGTTAAAACTTTAATACTATTTTAGAAAAATTAGTAATGAAGCTTTAAATGTTAATAAATAAATAGATGAAATAATCTATAGTGCCCTCCACGATTCACCCATTTACGAGGTTTGATAAATTTTTATTTGGGTTGTTTGAATTTAAAATAGGTTGATTAGATTGTTTAATTAAATAAATGAAGTTGTTAAGTGGGTGTATATGTTGGGTTTGGATAATTAAGCTATTAAATTAAGTGATTAAGTTATAACGTGATTCTATAATTAAATGCAAAGATGATTATTGTTCAATGATTGAATTTAATTAACAAATTTAAAAGATAGAAAAATATTAAAAAGAAATAAAATATTAAAAAAAATAAAAAATAAAAGGTGAAATTAGAAAAGGTAATGAACAACTAGTTAAATAAAAAAAAGATAGAATGGTGTGTCATGCAAGATCATGCACGTTTTGAGCGGACTGTCGGACAAGAAATTGAGATAAATATTATAATGGAATGTTTTAAATAAATAGTAAAAGCGATATAAAAGATGGAATAAAATATAATATAATATAATTATAATGGAATGTTTTAAATAAATAGTAAAAGCGATATAAAAGGATGGAAATATTTTCATGCACGAGCATGCACGTCTTTGAACTCGTTGTCAAAAGTTCACAATTTTGTACAAAAAGCCTATTATTTCATGCTTCACTTTCAGGTGAATCTTTCAAAATTTGCAGATCTATTTTTCTGAACCCTACTTTCTTTGTATTTGAAATCTCTATCTAAACATCTCCTTGAAATACAGATTATGTTCTTGGTAACATCATCTCTTTTGGATGCTTTATTATACTTATACTGACATTGCTATCTTTATAGAATGCATTTGACGCATGCAATGCAATAAAGATTATTGTTGTGTGTTGCGGTTCAGGTTTGGAATTTGATGGTTTATTTGATTTTTTTTTCATTTTAGACCGTATATTACAACTTTAAAATTTATTAGACCGTATAAATTGGCTTGCTATTTTTTTATGTAACCGTATCTATGAAACTTTAATTATTATTAAACCCTAAAAAAAATATTATATATATATATATATATATATATATAATGTTTATTATAAAAATATAAATTAATTTAGAATCTTTTCAAAGATGAAATATAATTCTTTCTAATTTTTAAAATATTTTAAGCAATAAAATTTAAGATTTTAACATTTTTACTAATAGTTATCATTGCTTTATATTAATATATATGATTTAAATATTTATTTTAAAAATATATTAATCCTCAAAATCTTTTCAAAATAAAATATAATTATTTTTAATTTTTATAAAGATTTATTTTTAATATGAATTTAGAAACTTCTTGTTAATTGTAGAATAAATTTAAGATTTTTAGATTTATTACTAATTATCAATATTTTCTATTTTTACATTATTTTATTAATATATATAAGATATCCGTATCACTAATAACATAACAAGAATTTTCCTTTTTTTTATAGGTGATTGACAAGCTTTCAATTTTTTGTAGATTTACTGTATGGTCCCATCGGGGGGCTTGGGCTTCTATTTTCATGGATCATGAAGAAAAAAAAATTGTGCTATGGGATTAATTAGAATCTTTTCTAGAAAAATAGGAGCCCCTACCTTTTAGAAATGAATCTTTCAGCGGTGAAATTGAGGTGGGGCTAGAAATTGCCCCTACAGCTTAGGAATTTTTTAGAAAGTTTTTCCGCCACTTGTCTATCACTTAAAATTTTAAATTCCTAAAAAAAATTAAAACTGAGAGAATTTTTATTTATTTATTAATTTTTACCAAAAATACTCCAGTTCGATCCTTAAATTTTGGAGTTCAAACTTTTAAGCTGAATTGCAAAATTGAATTCATGGGACCATTAGCCTTAAAATATTCCTAAAAAATCTAAGCAGCATCCACTGAATATTTTTAGGAAGCCCCCCTAGCTATAACCCGTTTTAGATGTTGCATGCTTGTAAATTACAAGAAGAATAATAGCAAAAAAAAAGATTGATTGTAGATGGGGTGTCTTACAACACGTTAATGAGAATGTCTAAAACTTTTTTTAATAATCCATTCTATGCATAATTTGTTATTCTTGTCTTCTACAATAAGTTGCAATATTCAATTCATGTATTATTTTTAATTTTTGCATCTCAATTTAAAAATAAAATAAAAATTAATTCATTTTTTTGAAGAAGTTATGTTTTTGTGTTTAAATATAAGCAAATTATATATTGAAATTTTATGCTAGATTATTATATTTTTTATTGTTTATTGGTATTAAGAATTGTGATTCTTATAAAGAAATACTTAATTAATTTATATGATACATAATAATATATTTTTAAAAATAACCAAATTACTTGCATTACTTAAAAAGTAGAAATTTATATTTTTTTTCATATTAATATGTATGATTAGTAAAAATCACTATAGAATAATTTTTATTTTTTTTGACAATTTCTATTTTTCACAAAACGTCAAATAAAAGACATTTAAATGATCAAACCATAATTTTATTTGACAGGTAAGGGTGGCCGTCAAAGTGCTGCCCTCATCCAGTAAATCTGCATTATTGCGTGTGCCTGGAACACTAGCAAAGCTTACTATGTAGGACGCATTCCAGAGCGCTTCATTAATTCTAAGATTTAGAGAGCTTCCTTGCGAAATCCATTTTATGCCTATCTTGCAATGCGTACATTCCATGATAACGCATTCTTTGAAACCTTCTGGCAGACAGTCGCGTGCCTTGTCTATGCTCTATATTTCTTTGAGACCTTCTGTCAACCAGCTCAGGTGCGTCATCTGTAGTTTTTCAAATTGTATATTTGTTTACCCCGTTTCTTGAGCAAGTCCATTAAGAAGTTTGTGTACTTTCAACGCCTCAACCAAAAGCACTTGCAACTTCTACACTCACTTCCCAACCGTTATGCCTGATAGAGGAACTTATCTTTTTGAAAATAGTTGAATTTCAATCTCCATACATTTTCTCCAACCGCGCACCTCTTCCATTAAGCTTTGATGCATGTTCAAGGCCGCCCCGAAGCTCCCATTTGACATGGAAATGCTAGAAAGGTTATGCAATTGGGTTGTGCACCTGCCAGTTGCCTTTGCTTGAAGTATTATTGCACCAACCAGTCATCTCCTTCCTTGATGTCGCTGTTTTACAGCCAGTCTGCTAGTTTGGGATGTAATTTTATCTCTGTGATCACACTCTAGTCAGGCAATCGATCTCTTTGTCCTCTAAATGTTCCACATGAGTTTTAGTACGTTACACTTCTGATAGGTGGCTGGTTTTGCGTATGAAGTGAAGGGCCGCGCCTACTTGCTCTCTCCCCATTCATTGTTCTGTATCCTCATATTGCAATAGAATGGTAATGATGAACTTTGCAGTGGGTTACTTATAGGCATCTTTTCCTTAGTGCCTAGCACATGCTTGTTCTTGTTGTGAAATTTGTTTGCCATTCGAAACTGGTCAGTTTGTCCCTCCTGTTAAATTAGTATTTGATTCTATGAGGGTATGTATAGTGTTTATCAAGATTCTGTAAAATTACAGTTGCTTGTAAGGATATATATGTATAAGTTCTTGAATGTTATAGTCCCTTGATGGTTACTAGGCCGATTCTCCATGTAGTCATTTGCTTGTCTCAAGAATTTAAGATTAAGCCATGCGTTTCTATATCTATGATTATCATTAATGAGCAATTTGGTTGTTTAAGAGGAGTTTTTAAACCATTATAGAAGTATGATTTACACTTTTCATAATATCTAATTCAGAGTGGAGTAGTTCAGGAATCGGGTAGCACGACCCCACTGGCGTGACACGCCCTCCGGTACCATGGGGTGGGGGAGACTAGACCTCGTGACCAACCTCCTGCAACAGGAAAGATTTAGCCAACCGAGCTAGGGCCCCAACCCAGAGTGGAGTAGTTTAATCCGGAACCAATAAACTAATTTATATCTATACCATTTTATATGAAAACCATGATTACACTCAAATGTAAATATATATATTTGCAGAACTCTTTTAGTATTAAATTTAGTTATGAACTTAGCCCAAATTATGTATAGATACGTCAAATGAGAAGTTAAGGGTATTGATCATGTAAGTTTTGGGTTGTATTTACTTGTGTGCATAGATTTCAGTATATTATTGAAAGGTGACATATGTCCTAGGTTAAGTAATTGCATTGATGCTAAGTGAGAATGTTAATATAGTGAGAAGATAAATGATTTAGAACACGTTCTTTGATTGTATCTACATAGTTACTTAATGTACAAGTTTGTTGAAGTAAGATTAAATGAGGAACTTATATTAGGAATTGGGTTACTAGTTGAAAGATTAGGTTGCAGGGAAAAGTTTGATTTTATATGATGTAGGTGTATTATGTGTATGACTTAAAAAGCAAAGTTTGTTTGTGTATAAATATGTGTGAAATAGTTATGGGTTGTGTTCTATAGTTTTCTAAGTATTTTAATAATTTCCTTATAGGTGTATAAAGAAATTGTTAATGATATTTTAAATGTTACTTATAATTTATTACTTGAATGAGTTAGTGAAAGTAATTTGTTTGTGTAAATATGTATTGAGCTAATTAGAAAAAAAGAAGTTGAATTTTAAAGTAATAGTAGTTATGTTATTTAATAATGTTCTTTTAGAAAATATAATATTGTTAAATTTAGATTCGAAATAAAATTATTATGAAATAAAAATTCATAAAATAAAAATAATACATATGAATATATATTTAATATAAGTGTGCTTTATTTCAATGATAAGATAGAGGAATAAGGTGTACTATAAAATTGTAGATCTAAACGTAATGGTAATATTGAAGTAATGGAATTGTTATTCTATAATCGATAAGATTATTTAAAAGGAAACATGTATTGATGTGAGAGAGGGGGACCAACCATTGCAAGGCCCCAGGTCATGAAAGGCCAAGAGAAGAAAGGCTGCCCTAACTTACCTCAGTTAAAGGAATGCTAGGATGAACAAGATGAGAATGATGAGGATTATGAAGTCCTTTGACCGCTTTGCAATCCTGAAAAATGGAAAGAGACTAGACGAGTCGACCTTCAGATTCAACTTCGCATCTCAAATAGCTCTCTGTTTGAGGACAAAAGCATGGTTCTAGGACGAAAACATGGCACGCTGGAATCTCATAGGTGTGTTGGCGTCCGTACGACTAGAGGACCAGAAAGACGAGATTCAAACTCTAAAGGAGAGACTAGCAACCTAGTTTAGAGGTCTCTGAAGTGATAGAACAAGATCAAGAAGAGTGAAATGTAAAGAAGAATGTGATAAAGGAAGTATATTACTACAAGGGTGACGAAGATGATCTTGTACAATAGTCTCCTCGCCAATTTGCTCCAAAACTTCTCCAACTACACACAACAAAGAGGGAAAATGGTCGGGCTATTTAGGGGCCTGCCTTAGTCAGACCTCGATTTTGGTGTTTCCACCTCCATGGACAACCAAGTTTGTAACGATAGAAATAAAGATAAAGAAAGGAAATACAAGCTACGTAAACACAAAACACTACAAACAGTATGTGCTTACTCAACCAAAGGCAATATAAGAGATTAGAGGAGCTTACCACCTCCATCCAAAGCACTCAAGGCTTGTGGATGAGAAGAGTGAGAGGAACTCAAGCCTCTGTCGTCATGGTGTTTGTCTTGTGCTCACACTATCAGAGTGGAGTAGTGGATTGTTGCAATGGAGTGAAAAGTGTTGCCACAAAGCTTATGGATGGATGCTCAAAGCATGGAGAGATTGTGTCAACTTGTGAAGAAGATCAGCCAACTTGAAAATGGAAGAAGAGATGAAGAATATGGAGAGGATGAAAAAAAACCATATTCGAGTCGTCCAACCAAAGAGGGGCATTACTCTTTGAATTCCAATTGAAATTGTAACACCTCTGCAGTCTCCAGCTGTAGGAATCTTCCAGGATGTAAGCACGCCGTGCGGACGTCTGCGTGTCATGAGGGTGTTTCCGACAAAAACGCTCCCACCAACACACAAAATAGGCGCCAAGTGTGATGCAAGCAACGAGCTTAAGTGGAATTAAGCCCCCACCTTAGGTTTTCTAAAGTTCAAGGGGGTAAAAGGGAATTTGTGTTAGGGGTGAAAATTCACGTTTATACATTTTTCCCCCACTTTAGTGAGCATCATTACTAATGAGTGCTTCGGTAAAGTAGAGTAGTAAGAAGTAACAAGGTAAGAAATGTATATCTGAACCGACGAGGAAGCAGAGCACGGTCTGGCGAACTTGGAAGTGCAAGAGAGGACTTCATAGCTTCGCAAAACTTATGAAGTTGAAGAAAGAAAGCATCTTACAGACCTGCAAACCTGCGAGGAAGGTATCCTCCAAGAACTCTGACATGAAGGAAACCAAGAAAGTGCCTTACGGACCCATAGACCTACAAGGAAGGTATCCTCCAAGAACTCTCACATGAAGGAAACCAAGAAAGCGCCTTACAGACCCATAGATGTGCAAGGAAGGTATCCTCCAAAAAGTCTCACATGAAGGAAACCAAGAAAGCGCCTTACAGAACCGCAGACCTGCAAGGAAGGTATCCTCCAAGAACTCTCACATGAAGGAAACCAAGAAAGTGCCTTACAGACCCATAGACCTGCAAGGAAGCTATCCTCCAAGAACTCTCACATGAAGAAAACCAAGAAAGGGGAATCCATAGAGTCAGAGATGGTGACATGTTTACTCGCAGATAGGACATGTCAGGAAGTGACCACGCAGGCCAGTGAATGGCAGTCACACAGACCGTTGCTAAGTTGTAAGACTTTCAAAGGGGTCCCTCGAGAACCCTTCAAAAGGAAGGAGGGTCCACTCAAGGGATGCACTGTTTGAATAGTGAAGTCTAGTTGGGCTACCCCCAAGCTAGACATAAGGATGCGATGTAAGTCTAGTCGGGCTGCCCTTGGACTAGACGCGAAGGAGTGAAACAGGTCTAGTCGGGCTACCCCTGGACTAGATTCCAAGAACTTATTGAAAGCTTTCGAAGGGGTCCCTTGGGAACCCAATGTGAAGAGGAGTGGTCCACTCAAGGGACACACTTGTTCAAAAGCTAATGTCTTCTTTCTTGAATCGATTCATCACCAAGGAATCCTTTCAAAAGATGTTCACTTCATCAAGGAAGGAGATGCGCCCATGCGAGGGGAAGACTAAGACCGTTCCCACTTCAGAGGATGGTTTCCAAGTCCTTTCTTTACGAACCCATGATGAAGGAAACATGTTTCGTTAGGGTCTCAAGTTGAGAATACAAATCTAATAAAGAAGTGTGTGAAGGATCTTTAAGGAAAGATTCATTTGGCAACAAATGCATTTTCTAAAGATCATGTATTATAAAAGTAACATTGTCACACCTAAAAGGGACAAATTAAGCAAAGAAGAGAGAAAGATAAAGTGAAAGGTCAAAGGAAAGAGATCACACCCAAAGGGCATAGGGGGATCTGGTTTCATGGGGTCAAATTTTCCTTTATTTATATTTAGTAGGTAACCATGGCGCAAGGTGAATGATCATCAATCCCCAACCAGATCAGGAGGAATGCACATAAGAAAAAGTAAGAATAAAAAATTGGGTCAACATGGAAGGAGGCTTGAATGCTCTCGATGCTTTGCATCATCCCCAATTTTCCAAAAGTCAATCACAAACATGGAAGAATAGAGATACATATAGAGGAAAGCTTATGACACAAACACCACGCTTGTTTCCAAGCACCAACAAGGGTGACAAGGGTCATCCAGGCACATATAGAATGATCACAGGGGAACACATCACAACACACACACACATCTAATATTAAGATCAAGAAGAAGGTCTCCCCCTAACATTGGTCGACTAAGAGGTCATCAGCTTCCCACTCTAGATCATCATGGGGGGAAAGATGATGAGCCTGCAATGGTGTAATCTTAAGGGGAGGAGCTTCCAAACCTCCCATAACAAGGGCCAAGGTAGAGGGACCTATGAGGTCTCCGTCGCTCAAATCTTATGGGTCTAAGGTCAGTGACTTTGCAAAGATCACTGACAAGGTCGGAACTTCATCCACCGAGTTAAACATACACTTGATGGGAGTGCCATCTTTCACCTTGGTGGATGGAGGGGTTTGCACCCGAGGTTCACTTCTGGGCTCACCGAGAGACTCGAGAGCGGTGAAAAACTCAGGGGAGGCAGGAGCTGGTTCCGTCACTAGGACAGAACAAGTCAGTGTGGGGCCACCTTTTAAAAGAGGTGGGCTCTTCTTACGTCCTACATTGCTAGAGGGGCCACACTCTACCTTCTTCTTCATCGGAGGAGGTGAACTCCCCACATACGAAACAAGGTGGGTAGATGAGGACAAAACTACAGTGGATACAACCAAAGTATTAACAATATCCATGGGCTTTGGGAAAGGTGAGACATCTGGAACAGAAGTCAGCAGAGGTGACTCCACAGGAGTGATAAACACCTGCACCTTCCTAGGTGCATGTGCGCTCACATTGGGAGCCAGAAGAGATTTAGAACTAGTTAGATTAGAGAAAAAAGAGGGGAGAGAGGAGGACACAATAGAAGGTGTTGTCTTCTCTTCCTCCTTCTATGAGGAGGCTTGCTTAGCCAGGAGATCCTTTCACCAACGCTTACGCTCACGTGCAAGGTGGTTTCTATGACTCTTCGAACTAGAAGTCAGAGTTTGCAAAGGAACACAAGGACACTACTCAGCCATGGGAGTGTCCTCCATGGATGTTTCTAGCAAAGGGAAATGTTAGGAAATGGTGGGAGGAATTGACTCTACCACCTTAGAGGTGGATCCTTTTCTATTAAGGGAAATAGGAAGAGGTCGAGGAGAAAATTCTCTTCGTGAGCCTTTCCTTCTACCATACAAATAATACTAGGGTCCTGGGGACCCATTAGGGAGATCCGATATCCTAGTCTTAGGCCTTCGCCAAGGAGGCATCATCGGAATCAACGGGTAGAACCCAGGCTTGCTCATCCAATAATCTTCCCAAGAGGGAGAAGTAGACAAGTTAGCCCAAGAGGGAGCGAGATTCTGCTTTCCCTTTTGGGAGGAGGAGGCAGCAGGCTGCTCAACCATAGGAAGGGTCATCTTTGGCTATCCCTTACCTCCAGTCTTGTACTTCACATAGTTCTTGTAAAGTAGGTCCGTTATTTGTGGGAGCGGACCAATGGGAGAGGGCCAAAAGTGATCCAACGAGTATCCCCCACGAGATACCGCAAGCTGATATCAAGTATCATGCACCATGTGAATGACACCTTCATGGGAAAACTTAAGGTATTTATGGATTACAGAGGCGATCCCATTCATGGAAGCCAACCAAGGTATGCCTAACTTCACTCTAAATAGGTCCAACTCGGGAATAATGTCAAAGACCGTGTCTACGTTCTTGGGTCCAACCATGACGAACAACGTTATCAATCCATAAGGTTTAAGAGAAAGTCCATCATGCATACAGATGATGGATTTTGTTTTTTTGTACTCCTCCATTTGTAGGGAACTTTAAAGTAATGTCTCCTCCATTATGACATTCACTCTACTTGTGAGGTCGACTAAGACACCTGTCACAATGTTACCATTGAGGTGAGCGGGAATATACAACGGAGAAGGTTTGCTATTGGTCGAAACGTCCTATGAGGTAAATGCTACATCCAGAAAGCCAATCGCAAGAGGAGGAGGGGAAGTAAAAGTGACCATGTTAACATATGCCTCAGGGCAAGAAATAGAATCTGAGGGATCAATAACCATTTTGGCAGAGTGTGATATAAACGGGTCCGTGTATATCTACAAGTCACCATTAGCTTTCACCACTAATTTGTTCATGTTTTGTTTACTCCCATCAAGACGAATAGTATTGTCCTCGATGCGAACCTGTATCTCATGATGCAGGCGCATGCATCGTTCAATATCGTGTCTATTGACTTGATGGTATTGACAATATGTGTTTTCCTCATACTAGTTAGGATACGGTTCCCTAACTGGTTTAGGGGGTGGCAGGGTAAGGATCTTATCCTTCACCAACTTCTGCAAGATGGAAGAATAAGGTTCTGATAGTTTGGTAAACTTTTGCTTGCTTCTGAGGCCGTTATCCACAATGGCTACTACATTTGCAACAAATTTACCTCTTCCAGAGATCGATACGATAGATCTCCCTTTAGAACAGGAGCGTGAGGGAGGACCCCCAAATTGAACCACCATCTACCGGTACTCTCATAAAGCCGCACACAAATGTGAGAAAGAAGGATACTTCATGAGGGTGAATTTCTCTTGCCAATATCTTTGTAAATTCCCTATGTAGTCCTTCTATACATCAGAGTCGGGTAACGGATATGAGATCTATGAGAAGAGCTCTTGGTATCGCGCTATAAAGTCTATAACCTTCTTATTGTCCCCTTGCTTGCACCGAACAAGGTCTGAGAAGGTCATTTTTGGTCCGATATTGGCTTGAAAATGTCGCAAGAACTGGTTCACAAGCTGATCGAACGTGAAGATGAAATTATCAGGCAAAGAACAATACCAATCTAGTGTTGTATCTTTGAGGGATTGGGGAAATAGTTTCACCATCAACACGTCGTGATGGAAGAAGTATGTGCACAAGGTGTTGAAGGTGGACACGTGTGTTTGCGGGTCCCCTTTACCACCATATTTTTTGAATTTTGGAATCTCCATCCCTTGCGGGAAAGGAGTGTTTAGGATTGCAACCGAAAATGGGCTATACCAGAAGAAAGGATGGAAGATAGGTTGGGCTAAGGCTTGGGATAGGTTCAATAGCTGAATTTGCATCTTCCCCATATTTTGAAGAAGGGTATTCAGGACAGGGTCATTAGAAGACATAGGGCCACTAGAACCACCACTAGAGCCAACGCCTAGACCGCCACTATGACTACCACCAGAGGCACCACCTAGATTGCCGGAGCCACCACCGATACCACCGCCATTGACGTGACCTCCGTCGGAGCCACCGTCGCTTCCAAGGCCACCACCATGACCTCCACCGAAACCACCTCCACCAAGGCCAACTCCACTTCTGAAGTTTCCACCACCAAAGCCTCTACCAATTATCCCATGAAATCCTCCACCATTGGAGGTGATAGGAGGGGTAAAGAAGAAACCCAAAGGATTTTTGTTTACTTTGACAGTTTCAGAGTTTTCAGAAGCGATGGGCACATTGACCGAAGGGACCACGTCAACCATGTATACGAAAGTAGGAGGCATCGACATCTCTAGTTGTCTCTCAAGTTCCTCAAAGAGGCCGCCTCATGCCATGCGACTATGGCTTGAGGGGGTGCATGCTTAGACCAGACCAACGAGACTAGCTAAGAGCTCTACGCTCATCTGGTCCTTTTCCACCATATATCTTATTTCATTGATAACCTTAGCAGCCCTGACCATCTTCGGGTTCCCTTCTAAATGATTTTCTAGTGCACCCAACCCTTTACTGAGGCTAACGACATATTCAGAAGGGACATAGATGGCCTCATGCTCATCTACAGATGAGGAGGTTTGTGATGTAGTAGGGGTAGGGATGTGATCGGTTTTGTCAAGAAACCTAGGTTCACCTCGTGCTACGTGCTCCTGTGCAGATAGACCAACCGTAGGACCAAAGAAAAGGCTGGTAGTGAAACTAGAGGAGACCCTCATCTTTTTCATTGAAAGGTGTCAAAGAATTCTTCTGACAATATGCCCAGAGCTCATAGACTGGGTTGTGATGCTCATAAACCTTCACAACACACCAATGTGCAATGACCAAAAAGAATAAGAGAAAAAGTCTAGAACGTTGATAAATGGATAGATGTTGGTTCACGTCGGGTTCACCAAAAATGTAAGAGAGGGGGACCAACCACTATAAGGCCCCAAGTCACAAAAGGCCAAGAGCGGAAAGGCTTCCCTAACTTACCTCAGTTAAAGGAATGTTATGATAAAAAAGATGAGAATGATGAGGATTATGAAGTCCTTCGACCACTCTGCAATCCCGAGAACTAGAAAGAGACTAGATGAGTCAGTCTTTAGAGTCAAATCTGCGTCTCAAATAGCTCTCTATCTGAGGACATAAGCATGGTTTTGGGATGACAGTGCGACGCACTGGCATCTCACAGGTGTGTTGGCGTCCGTATGACTAGAGGACTAGAAAGATGAGATTCAAACTCTAAAGGAGAGACTAGCAGCCTAGTTTAGAGGTCTTTAAAGTGATAAAATGACATCAAGAAGAGTGAAATGTAAAGATGAATGTGATGAATGAAGTATATTACCGCAAGGGTGACGAAGATGATCTCGCACAATAGTCTCCTCACCAGCTTGCTCCAAAACTTCTCCACCTGCACACAACAAAGAGGGAAAATGTTGGGGCTGTTTAGGGGCTTGCCTCAGTCAAACCCTCATTTTGGTGTTTCCACCTCCACAGATAGCCAAGTTTGCAACGATAAGAATAAAGATAAAGAAAGGAAATAAAAGCTACGTAAATAAAAAATACTACAAACAGTACATTCTTACTCAACCAAAGGCAATAGAAGAGATTAGAGGAGCTTACCACCGCCGTCCAAAGTGCTCAAGGCTTGTGGAGGAGAAGAGTGAGAGGAACTCAAGCCTCTTTCATTGTGGTGTTTGTCATGTGCTTGCACATCAGAGTGAAGTAGTGGATTGCTGCAATGGAGTGAAAAGTGTCACCACAAAGCTTGTGGATGGATGCTCAAAGCATGTAGAGATTGTGTCAAATTGTGAAGAAGATCAACCAACTTGAAAATGGAAGAAGAGATGAAGAATATGAAGGAGAGGATGAAAAACGGCCATATTCGGGTCGACCAGCTGAAGAGGGACGTTACTCTTCAACTTCCAATAAAAAATGTAACACCTCTTTGATCTCCAACCATAGGAATCTTCTAGGGACGTAAGCGCACTATGCAGACATCCGTGCACTATGTGAGCATCCCCAACAGAAATGCCCCCACCGACACACAAAATAGGCTCCAAGTGTGATGCAAGCAACGAGCTTAAGTGGAATTAAGCCTCCGCCTTAGGTTTTCTAAAGTGCAAGGGGGTAAAAGGGAATTTATGTTAGGGGTGCAAATTCACGTTTATACAATTGATAAAAGTAATAGTGATATTTTATTCTTTCAATTAGCTAGAGGTATAAATTAAATGTTAGATTGTTTAAATGGTGATTTTATTGATGCATTGAAATCAATTGATAATCCTTGTCATTATTTAGATTAGAAAGATGTATTGTTTTGAATGCATTGGTGATTGAGCAATGACATTATCATTTGCTGAATGTGTTTATCTTTTGATTTTTGATTTTTTTAATATAGGCAATGAATGATGTTTAGTTTAATATTATGGGTTGGATTATCTTTGTTTTGACTTTGAGTCACATGAACCCATGATTTATGCTCGTTTCTTGGTCTTATGTTTTGGAGATATGGGTGGATGCTATAGTAACTTCCAGAGGCTTGTGGGAAAGTTCGTTTCTTTTGGGCACTTTTTTGGTTTGGTGCATCTATGGATTCATGTTATTTCTGTGTGTGGGTGGTACCTCCTTGGTTCTTGGTTTAATGATACGTGATGTATTCGCGAGATGGTTCATGCCTCGTGTGTTGTGTATAATGAAAACCTTGATGGTTTTGAGTGATGAGGTACACCCCTTTACTTGATTTTGGTTTTGGGTAACCGTAGGGAGAATGGCTCTTCACGGGGGCCGGTGCACAAAGAGGATGTTAGGATAACCCATGGAAGAGTTTCCTTAATAAGTGATAACCTAATTAAAGAACTAGTGGGTTGGGATAGTCTAACTCTTAACAAGACTAATTATGTGCCTCACCCATGCCGTTAGTGCTCTTGAAGGCTAAGGATGGGGTGGGAAGACCTAGTTGGTAAGGTCACTACCTTGTCTTTGTGAAAGGTAAGTGGCTCCGCATGAGTCACCCTATGGGGCAGCACCTTGAGATAGGTTGTCAGGTTAACCATAGATAGAGGCGGATCCTAGTGTTAGGTAGTATAGTTAATCCATGTAAGGCCATGCAATGACACTCTCCTACTACACCCATTTGTTTGCCCTTGCTTTGGTTGCCTCTAGGAGTATTGTTGACGCCTATGTTTTATGTGGTTTTGTGTTGGGTTGTGTTAGCCTTGTCTATTTGACCTTGTTGGATGTGGATCATTTCTTGTCATCTCCTAGCATGGGGGGTGGACCTTCGGGTCCACATGGTTGGGTGGAATGTGCTACACACCCCATTGGGTTCCCAAGTTGTGTTCGTGAAGCAAGGAGTGGAAGCAAATGGAGAGATTTTGGAGCTTCACTTGGTTGAAGACTGCTCTATATTTTGTACCTTGTTCTTTAGTGATGTATTACTCTTGTACACTTTGTACTCTTCCCATTGATTGAAGGGAAGCACTATGTAATGAATTATTGTATTCATGATGTGTTGTATCTGTGGAAATATGCTCCACAATTATAGTGTTAAACCATGAATTTGATATGTAATAAAATGATGTATGTGATCATTATGTTATCTTGTATATGTATGCTTCTATTGGTTCTTTTCTTGTCATTAGTGAAGCGATGTCTGGTTGGGAACATTTACATGTAATGCAACCATGTAACCCCATGGGACTAGTTGTTATTGTTATGTAATTACCATAATGATATATGTTCATTTAATTAATGGTTGTCTTTAAAAAAAAAATTATTCCATCTTTGGTTAGTTGGTTGTTGTCCTGTGGGGTTTGTGTGGTGGGACATTACATAATCATTAATTAAAATAAATAACAAGTAAATATAAGTACAATATTTTACAATACCAACTCATAAATATTCTTGCTAGAGATGTGGCATATGATTTTATGTTTACTAATAGGTGGAAGTGCATTGATAACATGGAAGATGAGAACATAATGATGCTACAGGTTGGAGACTGGATGATGCTACAAATTTCTGATGAAAAAGTTATAGTCTACTTGTGTGACTAGCCATAGGAACTATAGAATGACATATTAGAATATGTTGCAGGTTGGTTGATGGATTGATGCACATATTGAATAGCTACATGTCACTTGGTTGAAAAGCTATAGGTGGCTTTCCATATTAGTTGTATGAGGACCTAAACATGTTGCAAGTTGGCCTACAACACTAGTTTATAGAAGAATTAACTACCAAAAATGTGTGTGTACAATTGGAACCAAATAGTGGCTAGTTATGATAGAGCAACAATAGGTCAGGGTATGTGTAGGATCATGATGGGCCAAAAAGTGGCAATATGATGGGTATGTGGTTGATGCCATTTTTTTTACCCAAAATTGATGAAACGAAAAGGGTTTTTAAAGGAGATTCTCATATTTCCACCAATATAAATTATCCTTTACTTTGAATTTAATAATTAATTATTATTTATTTTCTATTGAATTACGACTAAAGTCATGATTGATAGGCTGATTGAAAAACATCTATAGCTTTCAAACGGTATCACATTTTTTGAATCTGAAACATTTGTCACATTCTACGCTTCACATACTATAAGACTAAAAAATAAAAAAATGAATTTCATGAAATTTTGACCAAGTTAAGGTGGTCAGACATACGAGTCTTTATATTTTTTAAAATTTGTAATAATTAATTATTTACTTGGAAAAAAATTACAAAAAAATATGCATCACATTGAGACATGAGTCCTCTACTTATATCTAAAATCTTATAAAAAAATATTATCATTTTAATGTGGTTAGGGTGGTCAGACAGACACCTACTTCTTATTTTTTCCCTGAAATTTAAGTACTATTGTATTGAAATTTCAAATTTTCACCAAATAGATTTTATTTTTTTGTAAATAAACCTAGTAGTTTAGAAACTACATTCAATTTTTTACAAATTCTATTCTTACATATTTTTGAAATAATATAGATAACTTATTCAAATTTTTATGTCAATTTGCCTAATTTTTTGCCACTTAAGGGCCTATTTTTTCCATGATGATCCTGCACATATCCATCATAGAAATATGCTTGTAATAGAACCAAAGGATGACAAATAGTGCCCGATGGTATTTATTGTTGCCTATTTTATTGCTTTCTTTTATAAGAAAAAGGAAATAAATCATATAACATAAGGTAGATCGATGACAGATTTGTTAGGCTCATCAATTGATAGTATTTTATCATAATCCACTATTGGTGACTATAAAAATCCATTTTTCATGAGAGGTCCCTTATTGTTCAAAAAATACTAAATAAATATTTCCTTATCCAAAGATTTCTTATAAAGCCTAAGAGAATGGCCATTGATCATCAATGAAAACATTATAAGGTCAATGACAATAATTTTAACTACACCATTTGGAAACACTTCATCAATTTCTTATGGGCCAAGCCATCTGGTTTCCAATTTACCCTTGTGATCCTTGTACCTTGAACCATACAACTATGCCCAATCACCTTTTTGAAATCCCATTGTCTTGATAAACAAATTACACTAGTGTATTCATTGTTTTTGCACTATTTATATGTGATGGATATCCTCCTTTCTCAATTCATCTAATACATTAAGTTGAGTAGTTATTTTTGTGTATATCAAATAAGTTTATTTTTTATTCAAGTGTAATCCTCAAATTTATATTCTCAAACCTAATTGCAAGAAAAACCTTCTTACCATAGACTAATTAATAGGGTGTTAACCTTGTGGTTGTCTTTTAGGTAGTCCTATAAGCCCACATTGCTTCAAGAAGGAATTCTGCCCAATATTTGTAGTGAAGAGATTCTATTTTAGTGAGTATGCTTTCTAAATCCTTGTTTGTGACCTCAACTTGGAAATTTAACTATAGGTGGTAGGGAGTGGAATTTTTATGGTGAAGTTCATATTCTTTGACAAGAGCTATAGGCAATTTTTTTATGAATTGTGATCCCTAGTCTATGATAATCTCTTTAGGTACTCCATATTGGGTGAATATTTTTTTATACAATAATTCTACTAATTTCTTATCTTGTGCATGTGTCAAGGACTTGACTTACACCTACTTTGTTAAATATTTTATGCATAATAGATTCCTATTATATGGATTTTCAATTGGGTTAATGAAGTCTAGACCCCATTTATCAAATGGTTTAGACATTAGCTATGGTTGTACAAAATTTTGATAGTTTTGGTTGGATGGCCCATTTGTTGGCGACAATCAATCTATGGCCATAGAGGACTACAACCTTATGTATTGTTGGATAGTAATATCTTGAAGGCCATTTATTTTGTTTCAAAATTTCCTCCACAAGGTTCATCATGACAAGATTGAAAAATATCAAATATCTCATCTTGTAGACACTGAAAAATGTCCTAAGTCTATGAGCATCATTTTTCCTAGTCATAATTTTTCAATAATTGAATAATTTTAATTATTCAATTATGTTCGATCATATTCCTTTATTAATTAAATAGTTTTTAATTATTTAATTGATTCACCTTCTCATTTCTATCTTGATCAATTAAAATTATTTAATTGCATCACTAATACCCCTTTCTTCAATAATTAAATAAATCATTATTTATTTAATTATTTATCTTTTATCACATGTCTATAGTCAGATAATAATAATTATTTGACCTTTTATTTTTCTATAATTAAATAATTAACGAAATTATTTAATTATGTGTCATTCTTCTCCTTTAAATAATTGATCCTAATCAATTATCCATATTTAATTTATATCTCCTCCTTTAATTAAATTTATGAATTTAATTAAATCTCCTTTTTCATTTCCTCCAAATAAATGATTTAAAATAAATTATTTATTTGCCACTTGTCCTTCTCCTCCATTTTCGAATAAATAATTTAAAATAAATTATTTATTTGCCACTTGTCATCCTCTTCCATTTTCGAATAAATAATTTAAAATAAATTATTTATCCCTCTATTTTGGTCAAAGATCCCCTGTCATTATTTCATGTCATAGTCTGCATGTCCTGCATGTCTGTCATAGCCATCAGGCGTCATAGCCGTCGCGTCATATCTTTTCCATGCATGGCATATTCTGGTTGCATCAATTCTCAACCGTAGATCTTAGCATCTTTCTAGAAACTCGATCTTGGCCATCCATTTCGTAACTTCCCTCTCATGAATCCTCATCCGTTGATCTTAGAATCTTTCTGGAAGATCAATCTCGTCCGTCCATTCGAATGGTTGTCTATAAAAGCAACCCTTCCCCTCTATTTTCAATTTAACAGTCATTATCTCCAACTTTCTTGCTTACTATTTGCAGGTATTTGCGCAACTTCATCAACAAATCTGAGGGCAATATTGGCATAAGAAGAAATAGGAGAGACAAGAGAAAGAATCAACTTCAAAAGGGAGTGTTTTATTTCATTGGTTTTCATTTTGATTGCTCTCTTTGTTTGTATTCTCTTGTTTAGATTGGGATAATAGTTTAGAAGTGTTGACTATCACTTTATCTAATACTATTTGATTTTCCCCATCTTACACATCTTATTGAATACATCGATGTATAATACTTTTAGGATGTGTAGAAGAGATAATTAGAGATCCATGAATAAGGGATGATCCTTTCCATAAAATTATGTTTTTCTCTAGGGGAAAAATGTGGAATATATTTTCTTACAACCAAGTAATTAGCAATGTATGTATACCATGGAGTATGCATTGTTAGAGAAAATAAATGTTCATAAGGTAATGAGTCATCAACAATAGAGTCATATTTATTAGGGGTAACTTTTGAAAGAAAAGATATTACTAAATTGGCCTTACAAGTTTATCCACAATAGTTATATCAAAACCCCACAACAAAAACAACTATATAAATAAGTGACCACTAACTATAGGTTTGTTCATCAAGTATTTTATGGTTGCATATGGTCAATATGAACAAACACAAGGTAGCCAATTATGTAGTGTCAAAAATTATTGATGACATAAACTATTGGGAATAGGTGATGTGCACCTTGCATGACATGGAGTAATTTAATTATGTAAATTAAATAATTATTTAGCTGTGGTGCATCTAGGAGATGGGTTTAACCACATCTGGATATTCATTTGGGCCCAATTTTAAAGTTGTATGTAACATTGGGTTAGTTATTTTATGTGTGGGAGACACAATAGTTATTTATTGTTTGAGGAAAATATTTAATAATGTGAAATCAAAAATTAAATGAAGGGTCAATGGTTTTATTTTTTTCAGGGTTTTATCTTATCACTTGGTTGCATTTGTGTGAGCTTGAGTCTATAAAATAAATCACATGTTTAGTGGTTAAGGTTAGCTAGGTGAGTAGGGCTATCATAGTATTGAGTTTCTCTTGTGAGTGCATATGTGAAGCATGGTATGAGATGTGTGGTTACATGATTGGACACATGGAGAGTGTATTGGAGGATCTTGATGTTTTAAAAGTATTCATGGAAATTTTTTAAGTTTATTTTAGTTTTATATTGATAAATAATACATAGAGTGTGGATGATTTGGAGGATGGATTTTTCCCTCTTGAGGGTTTCCCTAGGGTATATATTATGTTATCTTGTGGCTTGTCTATTTGATCTATGCATTATGGTTATTCTACAAGCTTGTATGAATTATTTTCTCTCATGGGGTTATGTAGGAAATAGATTAAACATTTTGTGTATTATACACTGATTTCCTAACATAAAAAACAACAATAAGCTCTTTTTTAGTGACAATATAGTTCAATTTTATTTCTTGGAGATTATTCTTAATGAAGTATATGGTGTATTCTAGTGATCCATATTTTTGATTGAGGATGGCCCCTATAGAAAAATTGCATGCATTAGTATGGATATGAAATGGGATTTTCCCAATTTGGTCCTTGCAATATAGGTGTTGTGGTCAAGGAGTATTTTAGGGATTGCAAATCTTCTTGGCATGCAAATTTCCAAAAAAATCAATAATCTTGGTAAGAAAGGTAAGCAAAGGAGTACAACTATTTTACTAAAGTTCTTGATAAATCTACAGCAATAACCTATAGGACCAATATTTTTTTTGACATCCTTCTATTTTGTGGTATTTAAAAATTTGTGATGACCTCAATCTTAGTGGGGTCTACTTGGTATCTGGACATAATAATCCAACCAAAATAACCCTGGACACAATAACCCCGTCATAATAACCCAAGGACAAAATAACCCAGGGTCATAATAATCCATGGACTAAATAACCCATGGTCAAAATAACCCATGGACAGAATAACCCATGGTCATTTTATATATATTTTTTCCTTTCTCTATATTCTTACGGGGATATTTTGTCCATGGGTTATTTTGGATTGGGTTATTATGACCCTAGGTTATTTTCTCCTTGGGTTATTGTGACCAGGTTATTCTGTCTAGGGTTATTTTGGCCAGGTTACTATGTCCTACAACTGGTCTACTTGAATAATTTATTGTGAGAAATAATATCCTAGAACTATCCCTTCCTCCATCATCATGTAGAACTTTTAATTGGTTAAGGATATGTCATGATATTGACACCTTCATAATACATTTTCTAGATTAGCTAGGGCTTCATCATAAGTATTTTTGTAAGCTATGAGGTCATCCATGTAGACTTCTACATAATCATAAATAAGATTTGAAAAGATACTAAACACAACCCTCTACATAGTAGCAATGAAATTGCACAATTCAAATGAAAGGATTACATAAGCATATATGGCCCAAGGGTTGGTGAAGGTTATGTTGTATTGATCTTTAGGTGCATTCCTAATTTGGTTATAACTACTAAACCTATCCAAAAAGAAAAAAATACTTCTTTCTTTCTAGAATCCAATACTTGGCCAATGAAGGGAAGCAAAAACTGATTTTTTTCTTGTTGCAACATCAAGTTCTCTATATTCTACACAAACATGCTATTTCCCTCTTTTGTTGGGCACTATCACTAGACAGGAAACCCATTGACTATCTAATATAAGCTAGATGAAGCCAACATATGGGATTTTTTGTAATTCAATTTTCATAATATCCTAGATTGTAGGGTTCATCCTTCTTTGTGGTTGTTTAATAGGTTTAAAACCCTCTTATATATATATATATATGATGTGTATAGAGGTTTAGATTAAGACCTTTCAAGTCATGGTAATCCCATGCAAAGTCCATTTTATGGTTATGCAACATGGGAATTAATTTTTTCTATTATTGTATGTTCAATATGTTATTAATGTTTATGATCTATTGGAAAATATTTTGACATGATTTGATAAGGACAACATTGAAGCAATATTTGAACATGGTGAGTTCAAAACACAATTATGGGTCAAAAGTTGATGGAACATACATATATCAAAAACATAGATTGATGTCTTTATTGTGGGAATTTTTTTATGTAGTGGACATGTTAAAAATATCAAGTGGTTATCTAGTTGTGGGTTCATTCCATAGTTATTCTACACAATGTTTGAAAACACACTATCTTCAAACTATATCTCAATATTAGGGTTTTATTTATAGTCATTAGCATTTGAATAGACCACTTAGTCATTGTCTCCAGGTTCCAACCATGGAAATTATTTTTGGTCAGTGAAGGGTTGTGTTGGAGGGTATATAACTAGTTATTAGTTACATTCCCATAGGAAATGATCATGTTTTATGACATACAACTAATGAAAGAATCAATTGTTGCTAGCCACAATTTTCTTATGATTAGAGGATATCCACCTAAGTTGGCCTTTGGGTTTTTTGGTGATATGAGATGTAGACCCAAAATCCCTAAGGTTTCATAATATCCCAAGTGCTAGGAGTGTCAAACCTGGGAAGATCACCACAAACCTGTCTTCAGGTTGGGAAAATAAAGACCAGTAGTTGAGGTGGATAAGACCTCCTTCACATTAGGCTCTGCAAGACCAAGGGGGTTTCCCTAATGTGTTGGATAATGATTAACAAACTATACCCAATGAACAATGTATCTCAATATTGGTGTCACAACATGCCTATGTGCTAGTTTGGATATGTAAGGCTAAGCATGACATTAAACATATAATCTACCATATGAATATATATGAGAATATTTTTTGTGATAAACCCTTAGATGTTATAGACATTCAAATATGGTAGTAGAACACACAAACTAATGAAACTAAAATATGTTTAAGTTTATGTATTTTAAGTGTGTTGAGGATGATGGGGAGAGATAACTAGTAACATATCGATGCCTTTATACAGTTAAGAAATAAAGTCTCTAAATTCAAACAGAAAATGTAATAACCAAAACCAAGATGGTGCATTAATAAACACATCACAAAAGACTAGATTATCCAAAATGCACAAGCAAGTTGGGCTCCATACATACATTCAAGAAATCCATAGATAATTATAGAATATTAAATGTGTCTATTTGATAATCCATGCACATAACCGTTCACTTCCTTTATTATTTTGAAAACATATCTTGCAAAATATCTACAAGAATCTTATAGTTGTTTGGTTGGCTAAATAATTAGAAACACATCAAGAAATAGACACCATACATATGGAGACACTAAATCAAGGTTGAATATTCCTTTAATCACTTGATCTACAATAGTTATAAATGTTATTATACGTTTTGAGACAAACCCAGATCATTATAGTGTAAAAATAACTATACCCAAAACTAGAACTATATACCTCTGGTTCTTTGCTATCTCCTCCTCTCTCCCAAAAATTTTCTCCTATTTGAATATCCCCCCATAAATAATCTACAAAATGGAAGAGGGTTGGGCCACATGGGGAACCCTAGCCACAATCTCCACCAACATAGAGTGGCCAAGTGCCCACTGTAAATTAAATTTTTCCGACAGGGAACATGGAAGAACGTTGTTCTTACATATATTTGCATTGATTATCCATGGGTTTGAATTTCTACAAGAAACATAAAACATTACCCACAAAATCTACTGAAATTGAATCCCATAGGTGTCACGTGATAGAAAATGCCCTACAGATAATAAATGAGGTATAGGTGCTATAATTTCCTTTATATTTTTGCCAAAATACAATAAATGCCATTAAGGAGTATTCTTGGATCAAGGCATGGGAATTTATAGTGGTGGTTGAGTGTTAATGGTTGTAGATGAGATAAAATATTTTAATTTTTACCTTTTGTGAAAATCTGACCTCAATGAGATGTGGGGCCTTAACTGGGATCAAGATATTTCATGAGAACCAATGCCATCAAGAGATCCCAATGATATTGAGCAAAAAAATGGCCTAAAATGGCTATGGTAGAAGTTTGAGCCCTTAATGGATTAGACCTTTGGATCCCCACAAAACACCATATGCAAGACATCAACATCCATTGGTTCATGTCAAAAATCAACTTCTAATCAAACTTAACCTTTTTATTTCTATCTAGTTCAATTAGAAATCTCTGAAAACTTCTCCCTCAATATATCAACCTTTAACAAGTTCATTTATCCTTTGTGGAGGTTTGGACTCCAATTCAACCATGTGAGCAAAGCCATTTGAATTGGATGAAGAACGTTGGAGTGGGAGTTCAGATGAATGTGAAAATTTTGTATAAGGAAGATGACACCATGAGAGGTATATGTGGGAAGATGGACTTCATTTGCACACATAGAGTTTACTTAGTCAATTTTTGAAGATAATTGCACTTGTAAGGAAATCATTGGAAAGTGGAAATTTGGAAAGCTTGTCAGAAAATAGAAGTGTATAGTGCACATGGAAAATCCCACAAAATTAGATGGGCACACCTTGCCCATAAAGAAAAAAATCAAAGTGACCTAGATAAACACTAAAAATTGAAGTTCACTTGGGTGTGAAGACCCCACAAGACTTATACAACCAATTTTCACAAATTATATCCTTTTGTGGGAAAACCTAACTAAAATATACTTGCAAGAATGTGGGCTCCATCTACACTTGGGCTAGATGGAAGGATAAAACCTACAAATGTATAACTTTCACCCCTTAGCAAAATTTTAAAAACTACAAAAGGAAGCTAGCCTTAATTTTTCATGCTCTTTCCATATATGGCAAGAATTTTGGAAAAAGACAATCCAAAATAAACTTCTCATATTGGTTATTACCATAGGATGGACAAGGAAAAGACTCAAAATGAGACATAAAAATCTAGGGTGCCAATAGGTTGCAAGACATAAAGTCCATTGGATAGTCCCAAGATTCTAGTGTAATGACCAAATCTCCTATGAATCCTTCTATTTAAATAATAAAATGGTTTTCTAATTGAAAAATTGTAGGGGAGGGGTGAGGATCAATGAGTTATAGATTTTGCATCATTTCTTTGGTCATAACATTAATGACACTTCTTAAATCAATCAGAGTATTATGTATTAGGATGTCATTAATGTGGATATCTATAACGAGACTACCAAGGTTTGCATATTTTGGAATAACTATGTTTCCAAGTATAATTTTTGTAAGATGCCTAACAATTTGGGTAGCTTGTGAGTATTTGTTTTTTTATCCTTATTTTTAGGCACAAATCCCTAATAATTTTAGTATAGATCAGTACATCTTAAATTGCTTGAAATATACAAATTTTTACACTTTTTTTCTTATCCTAGAAAATCAAATTTAGTTTCAAGTTCTTACTTTTGTGAGGTCAATATTTTTGGAAATGGGGGATTACAATTAATGATTTATATCTATTGTGAGTCTGGGTCATGATCTAATATTTTATTATTTATCTTGGGGTCAATATTTGTGGTTGAACTATCCATTGGTAGTTCCATAATGATTTGGGTGGTTGGCCTATGGAGCACCTTTTCAGAGTTGGATATCATTTATTTTAATTACATAGGTTAGGTACTATTGGAACACATAATTAGCATATGTTGGTTGTTTTAACTTATTGTTGGGGTTAAGTGTAAGTTGAGCTACTAACTAGTAGCTTTAGGTGGAGTAGGAGTAGGATTTATTGGCATAATAGTTGGATGTTGAGGTAAGGGTTGTGGTTGCTATTGAAAACCAATATTCAAGTTAAACTATGATTGGTTTCCCTTCCATTATTGTTTTCATACATTGGTGGTGACTATCACTATTGATTATGGACTTGAAGCTAGTATGGCTATTGTGGAAATCCTTCTTATTGAGGTATCCATTTGGGTGGTATTGAATTTTTCCTTGCTTGAGGAGGTATGCGGTTCCAAGGTGTATTATTCCAATTGGGAGAATTTTAAAATGAGATAGAAAATGAAGGACTATAAGACAAAGGTTCTTGGGACATACATTTTTGTGGTGTCTACGGTTGCATTATTTCATGTAAAATACTTTTCCTTCTTCATATTACACTATTTTAAATTCATTTCTCTCATGCTTATCTTTTTCCAAGCTTCCCACCCTTTTGTATTTGCAATCAAATTTATTTCACTAGTAATTAGGATATCATTCAACCAATGCCACCTTGGATTATTCCTATTTCTTATTTGTGTTTGGTGTGTTGATTTGAGTGGCCATATGGTTTATAATTTCTTATTTCATGTCCTTGAGAATGTTACTGAGATCCATTCTATAAACTCTTGCAACAATCTTTGTGGATGACAACACTATGAGGTTGCAGGGCTTTTCATGGTGGACCTTGAATAATTTTTACATATCTTGAAAAAATACTCAAATTATACTTAGGATATACCTCAACCATCAATCCAATACAACCATAAATTCTTCATTGACCCCTCTCAAGAATATAATTTTAGAGGAATCAGGGAAGAATCTATTTTACTAAGATTTTTGTAGACAAAATAGTAATTGTTCCACATAGTTTTCCAAGGGCTCATCCTCTTTCCATGTCATTCTAAATATATCATCTCCCCTCATGTCTCTAGCTTTATAATAGCCTTGAAACTTTGTCAATAATTTATCCTTCATTCTTCCCCAATTTGGTACTACATCCTTGCCTAATCCCATAAACCACCTCAAGGATTCATCCTTGAGAGTTATTGAAAAATATTTAACTTATGAGTGTTTGTGGTATAGTCATAAGTTTGATAAAGGATATAAAATTTAAATACAAATGTGTTTGGGTCCTTTGTAATTAGATCATGAATTTGGGCAAGGTAGAGGATGATAATTTCCTCATGACAACATGTCCTACTTGATTAGAGATAGGAAACTAAAAGATAATGGGTCCATTAGGGTCATTTTCTACTACTTTATCCATTTTTGTACAAGGTGGAACAACCCCTGGAATTTTTGCTTCAAGAAATTTAGAAATTTGGTTGTGGTCTAGAGGACATAACTGAGGCACATTTGATTCTTGGTTGGTAACAACTTGTGGAGAGACCAAAGGGAATTCCTCTTTTGAAGGAAGATATTCACTTCTTATTTTTTCCTTAGATGCCTCTTTGTGAGTTGTTGGAAACAAATCATCACTATAATTTAGAAGAAATATTCGCCAAGGGTCTCTTCTTCATCGTATGTAATGAACTAGAGCTACAATGGATGTTTTTTGCACAATATTAGTAAATTTTTTGGTTATTTTTTTAATGGTTACTAATTTTCAAGAAATAAAGTTAAATTCTAGGGAAATTAATAATGACTGATTCAAGAGCCAAAATTTCTAAATCTTGACACTATCCCTAACAATGACACCAAAAATGTCGAGTGCAATTAATCCTTAATAAAATTGATATACCTAAGAAATGCATGCAACTCAACATATATTTTAATCCTTTATCAAGTAGCCTATTGTGTTATAATGTATTGCATTTATCTTATCAATCTAGGTATATATTCACTTAATATGGTGATGGTATTGTATGTACAACAATTTTTTTTTGAGACTTTACGTCATAAATTAGTTGCATAGAGTGAGAAAAAATAAGGAAATAAATGTTGTACTTAAATAAGGAAATATATGTACAACAAAATATTTTTGAGACTTGAAGTTGTAAAGTTTCATAGAGTGAGAAAAAATAATGAAATAAATTGTTGTACTTAAATAAGTAATCTATTCTATCAAATTTTAATTAACTAGAAATTTTATAGTAATTGCTATAGGTTCTCTATAGATGTAGGTTATTGAATTGACCTATTAATTGTAGTAAGTAAATTGTGACAAAAAAATCTAGCTATGATCATAAGAGTCTAAACCACTAGGATAAATTCGTAGCTGCAACTCACCTCAAATGGGCCCTTTCTTGGGTTAGTTACACCTTCCTTTTCACCCTTTTCTAAATTGGTAGTTAAATCAACACCTCATACAACTCATAGCACTAAAATTGATAAAAGAACTCAAGTGAAAATAAAAATACTTTTTCAAATTATCTATTTAAAATCTCTGCATGCATGTAGAAAATCTATATCCTATATATGCTATATTACATGCACTATATAGTTCTACTTCCACTTCATACATTTATTGACCTAAAAAAATAATAATACACTTGTCCAATATCTTCCAATTACATAGGAGGAGGAATTCTTATTTTAGAAGAAAAGAATAAAATTAGGTAACTAAGTATGAGGTAATTAATTAAGAAAAATCTTGCTAGGATACTCCATCCTACGCTTGAAAGAAGTCATTGAGAAACATAGAGATGATAAGATGGATTGTTCAATTCCTTTATAATTTGTCGCCTTGTTGAAGAATAGGTGTTATGCCACATTTTCAATCATCCCTCTTTCATTGATGAGGTCCATGCTTGATTGCAAAGAAGTCACCATTTTGCCACATAGCTTCATGCATAATTTAGTTCACAAAAAATATGACTCTAATATCATCATAACTAGAATAACATAATATATTATTTCAAAAATAATTGTTTTAACATGTAACCATTCATTAAAACATCTCATAGATAATCATAATTCTTTTGTCCAAATATTAATAAAAGGTCCTTAATTATGGGTAGGTATGTCTATGAGAATATTCTCTTAAAGCAAGAAACACTTAAAAATATAAATAATTACGAGTCTCATCAATATAAATTCATAGAATTGAACTTGAATTATTGTTAGCATTGATGGATGGAATTTATTTTTGAATATGAATTTGGTGTTTAGCACATCAAAGGGAAGGAGAATACGGTCATTGATTCCTTGAGAAGGTGGTGCCATGAGATCTCTATTTTGAACCTAAGCATGGATTTATGGAGTTGCATTTTGGAGAAAATTATAGAATATCAATGGTATCAAGAATTTAGAGGTTATATAGAGTCATAGAGAGACCTTGTGGGTAGGTCTTCTGACTATTCATTAGAGTCAGATGGATTGTTGCAACATCTTGGTTGTATTTATGTTATCATTTTTGGTGATTTTCATATGGTTGTGATGTTTGAGGTGTATTATGTCACATGTGCAATGCATCCAAGTGTGAAGACGATACATCTTAATCTTAGGTAGTTGCTTTAGTGGGTAAGAATGAGACACGATGTTGCTAATTTTGTGGCTAGGTTCTTAGAGTGTCAAATGGTGAAAGAAAAGTATCAAAATTTGGTAGGTCTCCTATAATTTCATGTTATTCCTAAGTGGAAATATGATACAATATCATTAGATTTCATCATTTTTATACCAATATATTTGTATCATCATTATGCCATCATGGTGACCATGGAAAAGTTGACTAAGGTTTCCCATTTATCACCTATGAGATCATGTTATCGTGCTAAATTTATGGCGCACACCTTTATGAAGGAGATTGTGTACTTGATTGGAGTACCTTTTAAGATCATTTATAGTTATGACTCAATGTTCACATCCATGTTGTGGAGATCTTTGCAACATGATTTGGGTAATTACTTTAATTTTGATTCTATCTATCATCTTGAGATAGATGTCCAAGTGGAGAGAGTGAATTGGGTTCTTAAAGAAATGATTTGCATGTACGTTATGGCACAACAATACAAATGGGAGGATTATTTGTACCTTGTTGATTTTTCCTATAATAATGGGTACTTGAAATGTGGAAAAAGAGGGGGTGTAGGTATAAATGAAATAGAACATTGGGACTAAGGATTCTTTTTCTAGGGTTTCATTTAAGATGCAAATCAACAAGGTGATTAGATCAACTTTCAATAATGAAGGCGAGTCAATCAAACTTAGATCCACATATTTTTGGGCCTTAGGGATGAATTGGAGTTGATTTTCCTTGATTAATCTAATTATACTATGTGCTCTAATACGAAAATGTTAAATTCTAACAATTGAGAAATTGTAATAGAGATTTGTAAGAAGATATGAGAAAAGAAAAGTCTTGTGCACATGTCTTGTAAATTCAAAGACAGTCTGAATAGGAGGACATAGCCTCCCAAGGGTTTCTATGTCCTTGTAGGGGTATGTAGGATCTTTTTTCACAGTCATCTGATGTTAGATATGAGATTATTGATTCTCCCTACAAATTTGTCAGATAATTTTGTAGATAAGTTTTTGTGAGTTGACAAGGTGTAAGGTTTTGAATTTAACATTGGGAAATAGATCTTCAAGCTTCCTTCAATCTCCTCCAAACCTGAAACCTGCACATTCGAAGAGAGAGGAAGGGTTGTTCCATTTAGGGGCTTGCCCTAGTCAAACCCTGTGCTAGTGTTTCCACTTCCACAATGGAAATGTCAATGATAGAAAGATAAATGATAGGAAGGAATGATGAATCAACAAAGTGTTGCAACTCAACACCCTTCAATGGATTCCTTGAAGGACTAAATTCCTACACATCACCTCAAGGTCTTGGATCTTTATTTCTTGATTTTATTGAATTGCTTGGAGACCTACAAAAGGGTTATCCTTCACAAAGAATGATAACATGAAAATACATGAAGTCACATAAGATTTGATGTGATGCTTGGATCTTGAATTTCTGCAATAATTTTCACAAATTTTTCTCTTGACTTGCTTGATAATGCTCTTGATTTTCACTTGTTGCTAGATCTCTTGTTAATGCTAGATAGATTTGAAATGATGCAATGGCTAGGTATTTATATGCATTTATTCAATTTCCTACAAATTAGATCTCGATAGTTGACATTTGCAACTTGAATTGGAAATGATAAAATGTTGACACCGACATATTCAAATTTGGGACCAATCAAAATAGGGGGCATTGTTTCCATAAGGCGTCTCTGTCCTTGCCCTATTTTCTAGAATTTAAGGTTTCAGGGATAAAGTATCAGACGAATGCATTATTTTGATGCTTGCAATTTATAAGAAAACAATAAAATAAACCTCACAATTCATAATTTAGGAGATTAGGGGTTCAATTAGGTCCAATAAATTAAGGGGGAGTAAAACATAGTGTGAAATTTTTTAAGGGTGACAATTCTTGATGCTACATTTAGACCCCACTTTAGTGAGAGTATGAACTTATGCTCAGAATCACACTTAAGTAGAAAATATATGTCAAGAGGGGTCTGAATGTCCAAATGTTGAAGAGATAGGATGATAAAGGATTTAGGGGGATCCCACAACCCCCTAGTATCCAAGCTCCTATGGAAATACAACATAAGCACAAACAAACACATACATGTATGAAATGCAGCAAGACAACATACACAATCATACATGTTGAAAATAATGAAGCATACATGACAAAAACACATGACATAACATAACATATAGATGAAAAAAATGAACACAAACATGATGCAAACACAATGCAAACACAAATAAAATATATAAAAGTCACACACAAAACAAACGATTAGAACTAAGAGGGGTTTGAGTCAGTAAGGAAAAGAGACCTTAGTTTTAAATTGTCTCAAATACCAAATTCCATCCATTGAATAAATATTTTAAAGGAATTTTCCCATGAGGACTAACAAGTTGTGTCATGCCACATCACTCATGAGCCACATGGATATACTATCTAGCAAGCTGCATTATGCTAGGTGTCCATGCAATATGATGGGTTCCACAAGCCTAGCAAGCTGCATTATGCTAGACACTCATAAAATATATAGCTCCACTATCAAGCAGTGTTTTATGCTCAATGGACATGCAAAGGAATTCATGGCTCACACAATAGAAAAGTTCAATATTTTCTAGGTGAATCACAAACCAAAGGAAAAACAAGGTCTAGTGAAGTTCAATGTTCACTGGGTGATCCCCCAAGAAAAAGATAGAAAAATGAGAAACACACAAGGTCTAGTGAAGTCTGATATTCACTAGGTGTGTACCCATTAACAACCATATCAAGAGTTATACTCCCTAATAAACTTGATAAGGTGTCATAAAATGATCAAAATTTGATGCCAACACATCACTAAGTTAAACATACATGAAAGAAGTGAAGCAAAAGGAATGCCAATGTTAATGCACCACTAAGTCCAATGAGTGTGAACAAAGTGAAACAAAAATTCCAATGTTAATGCACCACTAAGTCCAACACGGGTGAAAAAAGTGAAGCAAAAATTCGAAACTCACCTAAGAAGGTGCAAAAAAATTTCCCACAAAGGTGCATAAGACAAGGACAAAACCTCACACCACCACAAAAGGTGCTTTATAAAGACAACAAAGGGGCATTGATCAATACATGAAAGGTCACACCTTAGGGAACATCACACATGACATCACTACCAAGAGATAAACTCACAACTTAGGGAATACTAACCATAGCATTACCACCAAGGGGAATGTCATATTCCAAGAGAGGTCACACTCTTATGGGACATCAAGCCTAATATCACCACAAAGGAGACACTAACATAGATCAAGAAGGCCACACTTTCATTTCCAAGGTCACACTCTCTAGGAGGTATATGATATCATCAATAAAAAGGGACCATTACTTATTCAAACAATAATAGGGGGACCATATGCCCCCCCTTAAAATGTTAGTGTACTTTCTACACTCACATTTTCAGGAGATATGAAGGGATCCCTTTCTAGAAGGAATGCACCTAATACAAGGCTACCTAACCCCTTACCCCCCAAGTTTAGGGACAAAGAGGAGCCCAAAATGGCTGATGATGTGCTACTCCTTGAGAAATGAAATATGATTGCATAAAAATTAATTTATACCCTCATGCATGGTAGTGAGTATTGTCTGATACTACAACTACCACATGGCAAGGAGCAACAACTAATGCTATTTGTCTTGGGAGAATCTTGCATGATTAAATGGTCTTTGTGATGTTTTCATTATTTTTGAAGGTCAATAGTCAATACATTTTGTTGTTTCTTGCATGTTGAGCTCTACAAGGACATAAATACCTTGTTCTTTTACACCACATCCTTTTCCATTATAGCCGATTTATTTCAAAATTTCATAACCTCTTCCATAAATAGCTTCCATTTCTTTAGAGGAAGTTGTTTTTTCATACACTTTCATCATATGTAGATGTTTAATTTGTGTTTTACTCTTTGCTAGAAGTTGTGGATTCATATGATTTTGATGATTCAGTGATAAGTTGTGTTAATACCATTGTGACTTCTTTGTCTTTTAATGATTTTGATTGTGTAATAATATATTCCCCAATAAATGTAGGCATGAAATCTAATGATCCCCAATCATCATCCAATAATTTTTTTACAGATGAAAGGCACTTATCTTTGTCTTCAATTTGTATAGGTTCCACTTTTGAAGTTGGTATCAATGTGCTAAGAGGATTTGTTATTTCTATTTCAGTTTATAAACAATTTTCATATTTAAGATCAAATTTTATCATGTATGTAGACACATAAAAATGACCTAGACTTGCGACCACTATTTTACACTTCCCATCCTAGCATAATTGTAACATTTGAATTATGTCCCTAACCCACATTCAACTATTAATTAAATAATTCATGATTATTTAATCAATTTAGAATCTTTCGTTCTTCATGATTATTAAATAAATAAATATTATTTATTTAATTTAATATGTCATTAATTGTCAAAATCTTCTCTTAATTAAATAAAGTCATCAATTTATTTAATTAATCTTCATCATTAATGTCCTCCTGATTATTAAATTAGTATATTTTAATATATCAATTTAATATGTCACTAATTGTCAAAATCTTCTCTTAATTAAATAAAGTCATCAATTTATTTAATTAATCTTCATCATTAATGTCCTCCTAATTATTAAATTAATATATTTTAATATATCTATTTAATATGTCACTAATTCCCAAATCCTCTCTTAATTAAATAAATTCATTTATTTATTTAATTGATTAACTACTTCTTCTAAATTAAATAATTATTTTAATTATTTAATTGTGGCATGTGACACCTTGTTATTTTTAAATAAAACAAATCATTTAAAAATATCTCACATGGTTAACTGTTTCTTCATTTAGTAATTAATTCCAAAAATCAATTACTTCTTATCTCACAAAATCCCTATTTTGAATTAAATTAATTCAAAATGGAATTATTCCTCTACAAATCAAGTAATTTCCAAAATGATTGATTTTCTAAAATCTCATCTTCTTGTCTTCTGATTTCTTACTAATTTCATCTCCACTGTCACATTCAGTCTGGATTTAATTCATTTAATTAAATCTTATTTACACCTATGGGTATTTTACCCTAACCCTAATTAGGGTTGCCTTATTGAATCTTGACCTTTGATTCTAGGGTATTCTTCAATCTCTCATCTTGTCCGTTCATTCAAGATTGCATTTTCTATAAAATGACAATCTTGATTTCATTTTCGGATCCATGATCATTTAATATAAACTTTTATTATAGGCATTCTAGAGATCATAGACTTTATTTACTATTTGCATATTAGAAATTGCTTTCTAGTGTGCATAGTTTGATATTTTAAAATCCTTCAAAAGCATTGTTAAGGCTAGGCATTAGAGAAGTTTGCTCACAAAGAAATCTGAGGGCATTCCATCATTGCAGCAAGGCTTGAGAAGGTGCAATGGAAGCAATCATGAATAGAGAAGATTGGTGAGATCATTCCATTTCACTTTATTTTCCTTTTTATATTCTTATGTGTTTCATTGCTTGATATTAAACTAACTTGTAGGTATAGCTAATTGTTTGAATTTTATCTTGCAGGATTTTTTAGATCATTACATTGGTGAACCCGACAAGTTTGTTTAACACATTTTTTGTAGATTTGTTGCTTTTCTTGTTTGTTTTTGTTGTTTTGCAGGTTACAGCCGAGAATTCGCACAAAATCCCGTCATCTTCTTTAGAGCATAGAAAAATGGGAGAATGAAAATTTTAAAAATGATTATTTGGGTTTTGTAGGCCTTGTTTCTAGCTTTCCAAAACTTCAAACGATTTAAAATTTTGTTAAGATTTGAGAAAATTATGGTCATTTTACTATTTGCTGTTTTTTTTTAAATTTTGGTAAAAATTTCGCCTTTTAAAATTGTAATCTAGATCCGACGCGACCGTGGCCAGTCTTTTTTTTTCTAGGTTTTAAATGAACCAATCCTAGGGTAGACACACTTAAGGATTAAATTTATCAACCCTAGGGTAGGCATTTTTTTTAAAATTTGGAATTTATCAATCTAGGATAGTCACCACACAAAATTTTGTTGAATTAAAATGAACACCATGTCTGTGTGAAGCAACATCTTCACTTAGATTAGAAAATATTTTTTGTGGGATTAAAATTGAACACTTGCTTTGTGTGTTTTGGATAGTAGGCATATGCTCTCCCCTTCACTGGGTGATCAAAAAGCCAGACCTATCTTTTCTTTCATACTTATGCATTTACTGCTTTCATACAACCCTTAGCAAGCCTGCCGTAGTGGGAAAAAGTACTCACCCTATGGGAACGACCTAAGTGGGAACACCTAAAGCCAAGGTTTCCAACCCACTATAATCAAAAGCAATTTGTTGATGAAAATCCAACTTGACAGTAGTTGATAGGATAACCATCCCCAAAACCTTTGTTCTAAAGGTTGGGAGGTCTCTCGAGGGAGTATATCCATTGTCACACTGAATGAAAAGACTTACTAAGAACCTAGTGTAGTAGCCAGCCGTGTCAATAACCAGACATCTTTTCAATCACAGTGCAAGGGGAGGGAATAATCTCATCCCAAGACACTCACCATATAATCACCACGGACTGTTTGCTCAGGGGATTCGATATCCACTTCCGTCACCTTGAGTACGCACCTGGAAAAGACAAAAACACAGGCGCCCTTTAGGGGTGACAAGGCTGTGTCAGTCGACGTGATTTTAAGATGTGGGCTATGATTGCGAGGATGACCCACTTGACTTTTAAGAGTGAGTTTGTTTGAACAAGCATTTCATATTGTTTTGATTTCTGTGTTTGCCAAAAATCTTCAAACAAATTGCAAAATCACAAATTGAAATCACAAAAAACTGGTAAAAAATTATAAACTGTCTTCCTTCACTGTTTCAAGTCAAACTAGACTCTAAACTGCTCAATCATCATTAAAACATTGCATTTTTAGATACCATCTAGCCCATTAATTTGCATTGGTAGCTTCACCACCTCTCCAGACAATCACTTTGGCAGATTTTAGGAGTTGACTCTTGTCATCCATTGTCCAAACTTTGCATTCATTAGTAGGTTGTCATTGGACCCAATTACCTTTGTCATTTCATCAAGTCTTTGGTGAATTATTTCCCACTCAATAGTCTAGTGTGGAAATTTCACTTTGTCTTAGTTATAGTCCTTCCACGGTCCATTGATTTTCCAAAAGTTGAATCATTGCACAAACATTGCTTGTCCAAGTTTGTCCTTTTTAGATCTCTCATTACTAAGTGCATCTTAGGCTCCATTAGTTGCATATCATTTAGCTCATCCTTTTAGTACCACACCATCCTTGCATTCACAAGCCTTTAGTCTTGTTTGCATTCATAGCATCCTTTAAAAATCCAAAAAGAAACCAAAAAAAACATAGTCTCATATTTAGATCATTTTCTCCATCATCCCAAGTTGAGCAAAACTTTGTATGGTTGAAACTAGACTATAGAAAAAGAAACGACTTATGGATTCTTTTAGACAAGACAACAACTTTCCTGAGTTCACAACTGGCATGGACTCATTTCCCAATACCATGAATAATCCTTGTTTTGACATGGAAAATTCCACAATCAATCCTTTTAGTGAGATGAACATGCCATCATCTCCCTCACATATTTTTGAACCATTTATTCGACGGGATCAAAATGGGGATGTCTTTGAAGAAGACATATTAGCTGCCGCTCAATATCCAGAAGTTGTTGCTTTTGTAGAAGTAGTCTTAAATGACTCTTCTAGATTTCTAGCTATGCTCCTTGACCAAGGGGCTAAGTTACCAAAGGGATTTGACCTTAACACGCTTAGACCAACTTCTCCCACTCCAACATCATACATGGGAGCCTCTTCACAAAACATCATCAACACAATCCATGCTACCTCCCTTGGTCACACTACCGCCACAACCAACACAACATCTATTGGGGGATCATCCTCCCACACCAACACCACATCACAATCCATCCCACAACAAACATCCACTATTCCTTCACAAACAATGGCGGCAACCACATCAAACCTCCTTGGAACCACATCTAGTTCCATGAATACATCGGCAAACCTACTATTAGGTTCTTCAAGTGCCATAGCAACCAACTCATCTAACCCATTTGGGAGAAATAAATGACAGGTTTTCATCCAAGGCACCCAGCCCACTTCATCACAAGTCAATACTAGCATTCCTATGACCCAAAACACCCACATTCCTCAAGGTCATAATCTTTTATTTGGGAAAGGCAATCAAAGCACCCAATCATATACTCCATTTGGGCATCAACAAACTCAAAATCAACAAGGCACTCCATTTGGCAATCAACAAGGTCACAACCAGCAAGGTCCTCAAATCCAGTCCAATATGGTAGGATACCACATTCCCACTTACGCTTCTCAAGTCCATACACAGCAGCACATCCCTCATCAAAGTACTAACTACCAACAACCGCCTCACCACAACAATCATTTTGCTCACGGACAACCCATTCCCAATCAACACATCTCACAACATTTGGGGAATCAAATCGCATCCACCACCAACATAGGTAATGCTACCAACCATCCAATGGTGGAAGCACTCACACAACAACTAGCTACTCTTCAAACACAAGTGGAGACCTTGCAACAATCCAACAAAAAGTCATACATGTCACATGACTTATGTCCCTATCCGTTTGACACAACTTTATATATGCCACCATTTCCTCATGGATATGTGGTCCCTCATTTTCCCAAGTATAAAGGCAAAACAAACCCCCTTGAACACATAAGGGAATTCACAACTAGTTGTATTGACATTGATTACGAACAAACTTATCTCATGAGACTCTTCTCTAGAAGTCTTGGAGGTCATGCACTAGAATGGTTCTCACTTTTGCCTAAAGGAATAAAAACATGGGATGAATTGGCAAACAAGTTTGTCGAAAACTATGCTTACAATATTGACACGGACATTGACATTGCTTCCTTATGCAAACTTACCCAAGAGGATGCAGGAGAAACTTTCATTCCATTCTTTCAAAGATGGAGAACCTTAGCAAGCAGATGTCCGGTAGAAATACCTGAAAAGGAAAAAGTAACTATGTTTGTGCAAAATCTCCTTGGACCGCTAAGGTATGGCCTACAAGTTCATTGTTGCACCACTTTTGTTGACCTTGTTGAAAAGGGTGTTCAACTCGAAAAAGCCTTGATTGCCAAAGGTGAATTGAAATATGGTAACAAAACCATCAACATCACCACCAATAATAACCCAAGTAGTTCAAACGACAAAAACAAATACTGGGTTAAGAATAAGCACATCACAAACGACGGTGTAGTTGATGCAAAAACTATCAATGCAATAGGTCATGTACTCACAATCAAAGGAGTACACAATCAAAATGCACTTGTAACTACACTGACACCAACTGCCAATGCTATCCAAAACAATCACGCGCAATCTAACCAAAGGCAGTTGCATCAACCCCGACAATTCCAAAAGTGCACATACACCCCTTTGGGTGAACCTATCGAAACTATCTTAAAGAAACTTCTTCGTCATCACGTTGGAAGAGCCTAAACCGTATGACCCTGGTTAGTTCAAGCCGTCATGGTGGGATGACAATTCATTTTGTGATTACCACCGTACCAAAGGGCACAAAACTTCCTCTTGTCGCCAATTGTGAAATCTGGTGCAAGATCTCATTGAAAACCACACTATACAGTTGGGTGGGCAGTCATTTACATCTAATGCGGATCATACTATTCACAAAAATCCATTGCAGGATCATAACAAAGCTTCCTCCTCTGACACAAAGAATACCCACAATCAAGCCAACCACATCTGCCCGGCCTACAATACTGTCCACCCTCCATACAAGTATCCTGATGGCACCATTATTAACAATCTTCGCGCTGCTAATGAAGATGAATCTATTAATACCATCAACATCAAAAGAGCTCTAGAATGCAATGTGACTACGCGTAAAGGCAAGATCACTATCCCGGGTCCTTCGCCCCATCAACCAAGGATCACCATACCTAGGCCATCCGCTAGACAATCCACCCCAAAACCAGAGTTCAACATTGTTGAGCAGTTAAATAAAACACCTGCCCAAATATCCATTCTTGAACTACTTCGTATTTCACCCACACATAAGGCCATCCTCGATAAATTCTTGCAAGAGTCGTCTGTCCCAACCAACATTGATGTCAACCACTTTCAGACTATGGTCAGATACCTGAATTCGCCCCATCACATCACCTTTTCTGATAGTGACTATTCCTCACCAAAACCATCCCACAATGATGCCCTTCACATTGAGGTTTTTGTCCATAAGCACAAGGTTAGACGAGTTCTAGTAGATGGCAGAGCAGGATTGAACATCTGCTCTCTAAAATTGGTTAAAGCTCTTGGTTTCTCTGATGCATGTGTAGATGCTAGCAAGAGCATCGTCATCAAGGCATATGATGATGAAGAACGTGCTTCTAAAGGCATCATTACAATCCCACTCCAGGTAGGACCAGTTATCATAGATACAACATGCCAGGTCTTGGATCGTGATATACACTACAATATCTTACTTGGTCGCCCCTGGATTCATGCTCTAAAGGCCATTCCATCCACATATCACCAATGCCTGAAATTCCCCTTTGATGGTACTGAGATCACTATCCTAGGAGATCCGGATCCATTTCAATACTGTACCAACTTGCGAGCCACTGCTGAACACCAAGTACCCATCAACCGGGAGGCCTTTTCTTCCACCTCATCCAAATATATTGACCCATCGACGCTCACGAAGTCATCCACTCCGTCACATTCTACCATACCATTTGCCTTGGCCTCCATCCCAAGTAAAAACCTTCAGATCTAGGACCTTGGTTGTGGAGAATTCAAGTTGAACATGGCTTACTGCATCACCACAATACCAAAGCCACCCAAAGTCTATGGTAGACCATGTTTTGCAATAGAGCTCAAAACAACTTTCAAAGTTCCTCCAAAAAGTGTCTTCACATGGTGGGGTGATATGGGTAATGAAGTGATTATCGACATAGAGGATTGGATCTACAAAGACCCAAAAGAGTTATCTCCCCTACCAGTACATCTTTATGGCAAGGGCTATGATATATGCAAAACCCTAGGTTTTGATGGCACAAGTGGTCTGGGAAAGAATAACAATGGAAGGAGGGAACCAGTCATTGTTTCCGCGAGACCAAGATACATAGGGCTAGGGTTTGACCAACTCGGAACTAACGACCAACGTATCTATGAACTTTCAAGTGAGGACGTAACGACTTCAGAAAGTGTTGAGACATGCGAAGAATCCCTTACTGAAACTAACTCAAATGAATGGGAATGGGGATCTGACAAAACTATAAGTGACTATGGCATTGACAAACTATTCCTAGAACTTGGCCAACTTTCCTTCGCAGAACGCTTCAACCAGAAATATAACATTGACCCTATTGACCAACATTCTAAAAATAAAGAATGGGTGCACATTCCTTGGAACCCAGAAGAACACAAGGTGTCATCGGCAATACCTGAATCATCCCACCCCATCCTTGAGATCACCCATGAGCCTAACCTACCTGAGCCCACTATCCATAGCTCTGAAATGCCAACCACTAGTCAGGATGGTTTTATCCCATACTATGACTTTGAATTTGACTCATCTGACTCTGAATATGGTCCATCCATTGCATCCAACACAGAAAGAGAAATTGACAACTTTGCCTTCACCCTTGAGGCATCAGTTTACACACTTTCTAAATCCTCCCCATCCTTTACCAACACTAACGATGGGATCACATTAGTATATCCACAATTGATTGACTGGGACCAACAAGAACCGCCAACTTTGGACATCTTTCAGAATGATGAAGCAATAGTACAGTTCATGGGGCTCTGAGAAGGTATACCATGGGGTGATCATAAGGTAGGATTTGCTATTGACCTAGATTGTGTAGCTTACTTAGGGGAGACGGTACAATCCTCTAGTCGCAAAAGTAAAAATGATAAAACACAAAAAGAAATATCTTTAGGTGAAAACCGCAAGGCACCTTCTGATAACAAAATAGTAAAAATAAAGGACGTATCCGAAGGTGAAAACCTCTCTGAGGCGCCTAAGGATGGAGGATTGGAATTTCTTCCCGTTACACAGGAGAAATCGGCAATGTTAATTGAAGACACCACCAAAGTTAACATAGCCACACCAAAGCATCCCAAAATGGTTCTCTTTGCTGCATCACTGACTGAGGAAGAAAAACTTGAGTTCCAACAATTCTTCACAATAAGAAAAGTTAACTTTGCTTGGTCATATTCTGATATGCCAAGTCTAGATCCGGAACTGGTTCTACATCACCTTCCACTGATCCCAAATATCAAGCCGGTCAAACAAAAGCTGTGAAAGATGCACCTGCAGATCGCACTACTTGTCAAGGCAGAATTTAAAAAGTTACTAGATGCTGAATTCATAAGGTCAATTGATTATACGGATTGGATATCAAACATTGTTCCTATTACCAAGCCGAATGGCCAAATCCGTATCTGCATAGATTTTAGAGATTTGAATAAGGCTTGCCCAAAAGATGACTTCCCCCTACCAAACATAGACATGATTGTTGACCTCACGGCAGGATATGAGATGTTATCTCTCATGGATGGCTTCTCCGGCTACAACCAAATCAGAATTGCAATAGAAGTTCAACATAAAACAGCATTCACTTGTCCTTGGGGAACATACTGTTGGAATGTCATGCCTTTTGGCCTAAAGAATGTAGGTGCCACATACCAAAGGGCTATGACAACAATTTTTCATGACATGATGCACACTCTAATGGAAGATTATGTGGATAACCTATTAGCAAAATCTTTGACAAGGAAAGAACATCTCAAAGTCTTAGACAAAATTTTCAAACAGCTTGAAGATTACAAGGTTAGATTGAACCCAAAGAAATGTGTCTTTGGAGTCACTTCAAGCAAACTGCTAGGATACATCGTTTCAAGACGAGGCATTGAGGTTGACCCAGCAAAGGTAAAAGCAATTCTGAACATGCCTCCACCAAAGGGAATTAGTGAGTTGCACACACTTCAAGGCAGATTACAGTCTATTTGCCGATTCATCACACAATTGGCAGACAAGTGTCAACCATTCCAACATCTACTACGCAAAAGTAATCCTTTTGTATGGACAGATAAATGCAACATAGCCTTTGACCAAATTAAAGAATATCTACTAACACCACCAGTATTGATGCCGCCGATTGAGGGCAATCCATTAATCTTATATGTTTTAGCAACGACAAATGCATTGGGGGCATTATTAGCGCAAAATGACCATGAAGAAAAAGAAAGAGCCATATACTACATCAGTCGCACACTAATTGGATATGAGCTCAATTACACAACCATTGAAAGGGCATGCCTTGCAGTTGTTTTTGCGGCACAGAAACTTAGACACTATATGCTGAGCCATCAAACACATTTAGTGGCAAAGATTGACCCATTAAAGTATCTCCTTAGTCGAGCAGCATTAACAGGCCGTTTGGCAAAATGGGTTATGATATTAAGCGAGTATGATATACAGTATGTGGAGCGCAAGGATATAAAAGGGCAAGTCATAGCAGATCAATTGGCTGATGCACCAATCCCGGCCACTCATCCTCTGATAGCTGATTTTCCAGATGAGTCTATTTTTCACGCCGAACTAGCTCTACCATGGAAATTATACTTTGATGGATCCCACACTGGTCATGGCTCAGGAGCTGGCATATTATTTATCACACCACAAGGGGATTCAATTCCTAAATCATTTCGGATTGCTTTCCCTTGTACAAATAATATTTTAGAATATGAGGCATTGGTCACAGGTCTCAAAATTGCAATCAAATGGAAAATTCAGACATTGCTCGTATTCGGAGATTCTCAATTGGTCATCAATCAAGTGAATGATGACTATGACACAAAGGATGAGAAATTGCTTCCCTATAAAAGAATGGTGGATATTTTCCAAGGGTATTTCAAAATGATTGCATTTGAACAAATCCCACGAACACAGAATAAAGCAGCTGATGCAATGGCTACCATTGGATCTCTCCTAGACATCCCCAAGAATGTGTCACAGTTTGAATTCTTAGTAGAACAACTTTTGACGCCGGCATACGATATCTCAGAGTCAGAAATGGTGTGTGAGATTGTTGGTCCCAGTTCGCCATGGTATCAGGACATATACAACTATCTTAAATCCCAAACCCTCCCACCCAACCTGTCTAACAACCAAAGAAAATCCTTTATCCGAAAAGCAGCTAGACATACCATCGTCAGTGACACCTTATACCGCCATGGCTTTGACAACACCCTTCTTCACTGTCTCGATACTGATGAAGCCCAAACAACCTTACGAGAAGTACATGAGGGTATATGTGGATCTCATTCGAGTGGTCCAACCTTAGCTAGGAAAGTCACTAGATTGGGATACTACTGGCCGACATTGGAAAAGGATGCTCTTCAGTTTGTCAGAACATGTCGAAAATGCCAAGTACATAGTGACCTGATTCATGCACCGACACAAGAATTAAGACCTATCACTTCTCCATGGCCTTTTGCACAATGGGGACTCGACCTCGTGGGTAAGATCCATCCATCCTCGGCTAATGGCCATAAATTCATAATCACCGCCACTGAGTATTTTACTAAATGGATTGAAGCCGTCCCTCTCACTTATATCACCGGAAAGCAAATATCCAAGTTTATTCTAAATTACATCATTTTCCGGTATGGTGTCCCACAATCCATCATCACAGATAGCGGAAGTCCATTCAAAAATCAGGACGTTCGTGAACTCTGTGAGCGATTCCACATCCAACACCATTTTTCCACCCCATACTACCCACAAGGTAACGACCAAGCTGAGGCATCTAATAAAACAATCCTTCGCATCCTGAAGAAGACCGTCAACGATGCTGGCCGAGATTGGCACCTGCAACTCAATCTTGCTTTATGGGCTTATCACACCAGCATCCGTACCCCCACTAGAGCCACTCCATTTTCCCTGGTCTATGGATCTGAGGCTATTTTACCCATCGAGGTCAAAATTCCTTCTCTCCGAGTCTCTTTGAAAGGAATGACTAATGATGAAGAATACAGACATACTCATCTCCATGAGTTAGAAATGCTACAAGAAAGACGACAAAATTCCTTAAATCATCTACAGGCATATCAAAATCATCTTTGCCGAAGTTATAACAAAAGAGTCATGGTGAGAAAGTTTGAAATCGGTGACTTGGTTCTCATGCAGAACCCCAGAAATCAGACGAACCATGAAAAGCCAGGCAAGTTTGAAGCTAATTGGCTCGGTCCTTACATCATTACTGCCACATTTGGTTTTGGAGCTTATCAGTTGGCCACACCTGATGGAGAACAGCTGACAGAACCCATCAATAGTCTACATCTGAGAAATTTCTACACATAGCATTAGAAAGCTGAGCTAAACACCTACAAAATACAAAAAAAATTGAAAAATACAAAAAAATCGACCCTTGATGAAAACCTGGCAAACAGGCGTCTTGGTGACACCAAAAAAGTCAAAAAATGGCAAAAATAGTAAAAAGAAATAAATTCATCCAATAGTGAAAACCTGGCAAACAGGCGCTTTGGATAAGTACCATGGTGAAAACCTGGCAAACAAGTGCCATGTGTAGTCGATCATTGCTTCGCCATCTACTATCACTCAAATCAATCTTTACCCATTTTTCATAATCACAAAGGCCTGACACATTCACGACATCTGTCCTAAGTCCTGTCAATTTCGACCATGGTTAACATTTGGTTGACATCATTCCTTGCATATCCTAGCCTTTATCTTGCGTCTACCTATCTCCATATCTTTGAACTTAGGTATTCCCTAACTTGTCTGGGGGCAAGAACTTTATCGTGTAACTGTAGTGGGTACCACGCATGATCCTGCATTCTAAAAAGTCCTGAAAAAATCCTAAAAATATGAAAAAGTCCTGAAAAAAGACCTAAAAATTGAAAAATGTCCTGAGAAAATACAAAAACATCCAAATCAATGTCAAAATCCCAAAAATAGAGTCAAAATGTCTATCTTATCAATACGATCAATTCAATTGATCATGTCATTCAATCTTTTCTCCATGTTCGAACTACATTGTCTCTGCGCATTTGCTACGTAGGCAAGTTTCATCTCTGAATCCCCAAGACATTAGGTCAGTCCTTCTAGGTTTGTCACAAAATAAATCATGATTCAAACTATTGTCCTTTGGACAAGTTCATTGGTCAGGTCGAACTACGAGGTCTCTGAGTGCACGACGTAGGCAAGGCCATCAATCGATGAGCCCCCGAGGCCGCACTAGGTCAGTCCATTAGGGTTCATGGCACTACACATTCACACACGTCAAACTATCCTCAAATCAATCAAATCTCATGTCAAAACTTGAACTATTAGTCTTTCAACAACCTATTTTATTCACAATCTCAGTCAAATCAACATGTCAGTAGTAACATGTAGTCAAGCTCATATCAAAACAATTTACCATGACAAAAATTTTTGGGTTCTTCTTCAGATGTGTCCTTCTGTAAAGCAACTCTCGTCACTTCTTTATGCTTTTGGATGTGTCCTTCCTAAGCATCATCATCATCTGGCATTTTGATGGATTCTCCTAAATCCGAGAATCAATCTCCTAGGTATCACCGTCATTCAAGATGTGTCCTTCCTGAATTTGATATCGCTCGACACTTAAAACAACACCTAACATTAAAACACTTGGCAAAAATTTTCTGTCTTTTGATAATTATCATGATATTAGCTCCTTATGTCCTAGGAACCAAGACATATCATGATGATTATCCTTGTCTTCTTATCACTCTGCTATTAGTTTCTCCACAATGTCCTGACTTCAGGATTTAGAGAAGCAACGACATAGTATGATGATTTTAATGTTTATTTTTACTATCATGTGGCTAGTTTCTCAAGGATGTCCTATCATCAGGATTTAGTGAAGTAGCGACATCTCATGATTGGTTGGTTTTTTTTGGTGGTTGGTCATGATAAAGTGACTAGGGGCAACTGTGTTCCTTGCATGAGTCATGATCATCCTTGTCTGCGACCGTTGATCTACGTGATGGTTTGACCTTGCACACTATTGATCTATGTCATATCATAGTGTTTTTCGACCATCAGGACATTTTCGGCCAATGATGATTAAAGATCAACAACTAGAACAACACTATAGCAAAGCTTTTGAAGGATTTTCATTTTTCGCACTAACATGCATATCTTTCTTCGCACTAACATCCATCTTCATCTTCTCTTCTCTCGTTCTCTGATGATATCCTGTGACATACAAAAACAAAGTTGCATACATAATGGATGATCATTTCATATTCACATCTGCATATATCAGATACCACAATCCACATTGCATAAACATTATCATTTGCATCCATTTCATAAAACCATCATTTGCATCAGCATATAAGCATCATAAATTAAACATTTACAACAGCATATAGGAATTACATCATCGCACCACTACACAATACATACATACATTACCACATCCATAATCGCATTCATAAGCATAGACATAGTATCCATACATCTCATATCATAACAACATCACATAAACATTGCATAAAATAGGATAACACCATAACACATTACATCATATAGGCCACCTCAAAACTGCATCACATATATAATCTCAATAAAATGTTATGTCACAAGATAGAGTCAAATGCAGCGAACGCGAAGGTGATTGCAGCTTTCATGACAACGTTTGCGTCGCACCACAATTGTTTTCCCCCTATTCTACCCTCATAAATGCATCAAAATTAAAAATCGACAAGGGGGATAGGCTACTTACAAGTGTGCCTGCGCCCTCAGGTCGTCGGAAGGACCACACGCGATATCCACGGTGTGTAGTCGTAGGGATCACCATCGTCTCTCAGAGCTCTAGTTTCTAAATTATTCTATATGCAAATGAGAAAATGACATGTGGATTGACCTTTTCAACCTATTTATAGGCTGGAAATTAGGGTTTTGACCTAATCAGTTGTACTGGAGGCTCATTTGACCACTTTTGACCAACATTTGGGCTACTCTAACTTTCTTCGTTTCTAGATTGGATCACGCCATTGCTTTTCTTGTCATTAATTTGACTATTCTGGATACTTTTCAAATTTTTTTGACCCCGGGTCAAAATTTGAAAATTTTCCCAAGGGGGCATAGGCACTCCGTACCTCCGCTGGGGCATATTTTGGACTTGTTTTCTTTGCCACAATGTGACAAGCTGCATTATGACAAAGAGAGGCAAATGTAGACACATAAAAATGACCTAGACCTGCGACCACTATTTTACACTTCCCATCCTAGCATAATTGTAACATTTGAATTATGTCCCTAACCCACATTCAACTATTAATTAAATAATTCATGATTATTTAATCAATTTAGAATCTTTCGTTCTTCATGATTATTAAATAAATAAATATTATTTATTTAATTTAATATGTCACTAATTGTCAAAATCTTCTCTTAATTAAATAAAGTCATCAATTTATTTAATTAATCTTCATCATTAATGTCCTCCTGATTATTAAATTAATATATTTTAATATATCTATTTAATATGTCACTAATTCCCAAATCCTCTCTTAATTAAATAAATTCATTTATTTATTTAATTGATTAACTACTTCTTCTAAATTAAATAATTATTTTAATTATTTAATTGTGGCATGTGACACCTTGTTATTTTTAAATAAAACAAATCATTTAAAAATATCTCACATGGTTAATTATTTCTTCATTTAGTAATTAATTCCAAAAATCAATTACTTATTATCTCACAAAATCCCTATTTTGAATTAAATTAATTCAAAATGGAATTATTCCTCTACAAATCAAGTAATTTCCAAAATGATTGATTTTCTAAAATCTCATCTTCTTGTCTTCTGATTTCTTACTAATTTCATCTCCACTGTCACATTCAATCTGGATTTAATTCAATTAATTAAATCTTATTTACACCTATGGGTATTTTACCCTAACCCTAATTAGGGTTACCTTATTGAATCTTGACCTTTGATTCTAGGGTATTCGTCAATCTCTCATCTTGTCCGTTCATTCAAGATTGCATTTTCTATAAAATGACAATCTTGATTTCATTTTCGGATCCATGATCATTTAATATAAACTTTTATTATAGGCATTCTAGAGATCATAGACTTTATTTACTATTTGCATATTAGAAATTGCTTTCTAGTGTGCATAGTTTGATATTTTAAAATCCTTCAAAAGCATTGTTAAGGCTAGGCATTAGAGAAGTTTTCTCACAAAGAAATCTGAGGGCATTCCATCATTGCAGCAAGGCTTGAGAAGGTGCAATGGAAGCAATCATGAATAGAGAAGATTGGTGAGATCATTCCATTTCACTTTATTTTCCTTTTTATATTCTTATGTGTTTCATTGCTTGATATTAAACTAACTTGCAGGTATAGCTAATTTTTTGAATCTTATCTTGCAGGATTTTTTAGATCATTACAATGTAAACCTTATTGTTGTATGTGTATTTCATTAAACGATGAAACTTTGAAGGAAATCATTTAAACTCATGAATCCATGTTCTTCCCAAGAGAAGACTATATTCAAGGTTATGGGGCATGACATGGATGGGAGTTTGCAATACAACCTTACCAACTTTGACAAGTAATGTTGTTACACCAAGCGGTTGTTTTCCCACATTATCAAAACCTTTAATTGATAAAGCATCGAGTTTGATTATGGTTTTTTCCACAAAAATTATATCCAAAAGATTTACACTACAAACATTAATCCCTAACCATTGTCAAAAAGGGTACACCTAATCCCAATCTTGTTAATACTAGCCATTATCATCAAAGCATCATTTTGTTTTCACATTTCCAAAGGGGGTAATTCATCTTGTTGAAAGAAAATATCCAAATTAACTTCATTCATAGCTTCAAGCAAGGCCGACACATCATTTGGTTGAGCACTAGGAGGGACAAAAACTTTCTGCAAAGCATTTTGAAGCATGCCATGGTAAACAAGTGATGTTTAAATAAAATCCCACAAAGAGGTCTTAGTAGGAGTGTTACAAAGTTTCTAAACAAGATCATATTCTTTACCAATATGATACAAAATTTTAGGTGTAGGTGGGAGGTATGATTGAGGTAATGGGATGGACGTTAGCATTTATTTTTGTTGCTTATTTTTTCTAGTGTTATATCTGTGAACAATGGTATGATAACTTGGTTGCTTCGACACATGATTACTAGTAAGTTATTTTGCAAAGCTTAGGATATGGCCATGAGGTTTAGGATGTCCTATAACGAGAGGTGAATTAGGAGGTCTACTAATTAGAGGAATTTTAGGAGGTCCAATAATTAAATGAGACCTAATATTCAATTGTGTGTTCATAACCTCAACAGATTTAATTTCTCGTCGATGATCTTTTATCAAGGGGGATCTAATGTCACCTTAGCATATTCCTTTATGCAATCCATATTATTATCTTTCAAAGGAAATGTGTCAATTATGTCATCCTCTTGTCCAACAATATCTTCCCAAGTAGGAGAGGTATTGGGAGAGAAACAAACAAGATGCTCATGATGCTCAATGAGGATCTTCTAACGCCAAGATACCTTCTTCCCAAGTAGGTGAGATATTGAGAGAAGAATAAACATGATTGTCATGATTTTTAGTGATTGGATTCTCTTGCACCAATGTATCCTCACAAGTAGGAGAGATAGTGGGAGAGGGATCAACAAAAAATATCAAAATAGGGGTAATAAGCTCATTATGACATTCTTGTAACAAAAATTCCTTGAAATGCTTAACAAGATCTGACAATAGAACATGAATTATGATAACACTATATTTTTGAAATGAGAACATGATGTTATGTCCTATGGATCTAGCTAGCAATGTTTTTACAAAAATAGACAGTTACAAGACAAAAAAATTCAGACAACAAAAGCATATAGAGAACACAAAAACAAAGATCTAAGAAAATTTTCAACCAAAAATAGCAGGACAAAGCCGCCCAAGGGTGTCTCTGTCGTAGATAGGGTTTCAAAAAATTCAAAATTTGACTATGTATGAGATTGTTTAAGGATTCTGGTTCTACTTGCAAACAGGTTTGAAAGTGAATATTTTTCCAAATTTTTCTCAATTTATGTCGATATGATTCAAAATGCAAGTGTTGAAAATGTTTGAACAATAAATGACAGATTTGGATGTAATTTTTAGATCTAAAGTGCAACAATTGATTCATTCTAAGATGCCAAAATCTGAAAATGATGATTTTGATGCAATTTTGAAACAAAACAATGCATTTTTTTTTCTCTTTTTGAGCTATATGAATAATGCCTAAATGGATGTAGTTAAGAATTCCAAATCAACAATCAGAAAGTAGAAACAAACTAAGGACATAGAGACAGAGATTTGGGAAAAAATTGGTTGAGCCAAGAATAGCAGGACAAAGCTGCCCAAGGGCATCTTTGTCTTGAATAGGGTTTCAGGTAACTAAAAACTTGATTGATTTTTTAAACTATTTAAGGTTTTGTATCTATGTGCAAACAGGTCTGAAACTGAGTATTTTTCCACCAAAACATGCTTGATTTAAGACAATGTAACTCAAATTCAAATCGGTAAGAATGCTTGAACAACAAATGACAATTATGAATTTGCAATTTTGAATGTAGATTTGACCTAAATGACTGAAACTAATCCTATTGCAACCTGTGATACAATATGATATGAAATATTTTTTTAATTTTTATGTCTTTTTATGATGCAAAAATGAAACCCTAAGATGAGAAATACAAAATAATGCAATACAAGACTTAGATCTAGGGTGAAATTTTAGAAGGTATATAATGTTAATAGGTTGGATTCACCAAAATGAAATGTGGAAAAAGAGGGGGTCTAGGTCTAAATGCAATAGAACACTAGGACTAAGGCTTCTTTTTCTAGGGTTTCATTTAAGATTCAAATCAACAAGGTGATTAGATTGACTTTCAACCATGAAGGTGAGTCAATCAAACCTGGATCTTCATCTTTGCGGACCTTAGGGATGAATTGGAATTGATTTTCCTTGATTAACCTAATTAGACTGTGTGCCCTAATATGAAAATGTTAAATTTTGAAAATTGAGAAATTGTAACAAAGATTTGCAAGCAAATATGAGAAAAGCAGAGTTCTATGCACCTGTCCTGTAAATTCAGAGACGATCTAAATAAGAGGATAGAGTTTCCCAAGGGTGTCTATGTCCTTGTAGGGGTATATAGGATCTGTTTTCATAGTCCTCTGATGTCGGATATGATATTCTTGATTCCAGTTACAAATTTTTTGGATCGTTGTCGAATATTTCTGTAGGAAAGTTTTGGTGAGTTGACAGGATGTAGGGCTTTGAATACAACAATGGAAAATGGATATTCAAACTTCACTTAATCTCCTCTAAACTTGAAACCTACAAATTCAAAGAGAGAGGAAGGGTTGTTCCATTTAGGGTCTTGCCTTAGTCAAACCTTGTGTTAGTGTTTCCACTTCCACAATGGCAATGCCAATGATAGAAAGATAAATGATAGGAAGGAATGATGAATCAACAAAGTGCTGCAACTCACCACCCTTCAATGAATTCCTTAAAGGACTGAAGTCCTACACATCACCTCAAGATCTTGGATCTTGGTTGCTTGATTTTATTGAATTTATTGGAGACCTAAAAAAGGGTTAGCCTTCACAAATGATGATAAAATGAACATACATGAACTCACATAAGATTTGACATGATAGTTGCATCTTGAATTTCTGAAATTATGTTCACAAATGCTACTCTTGACTTGATTGATAATGCTCTTTATGTTCACTTATTTCTATATCTCTTGTTAATGATAGATAGATTTGAAATGGTGCAATGACTAGGTATTTATAGGAATTTATTCAATTTCCTACAAACTAGATCCTGATAGTCAATATTTGTAACTTGAATTGGAAATGATAAAATACCGACATCGACATATTCAAATTTGGGACCAAGAAAAATAGGGGGACATTTCTGCCATAAGACATCTATATCCTTGCCCTATTTTTTGAAATTTAAGGTGTCGGGGATAGAGTATCAGATGAATGCATTTGTTTGATGCTTGCAATTTATCTAAAAACGGTAAAATAAGCCTTAGAATGCATAATTTAGGAAATTAGGGGTTCAATCAAGTCCAATAAATTAAGGGGGATGAAAACATACTATGAAAATGTCAAGGGTGCAAAATTTTGATTCTACGATATCATAGTTCTCTTGGTAAGGAACCATCTCAAGCCTTGTATGGTTAGCCTTGTTCAACTAATTTGAGTTGGGATGGGTTGGAGGATCATTTTTTTTGGGATTTTAAGATCATCCAAGATATGGAGTAGTAGGTCATTTGGATAGGAGAGTAGTATATGACTACCCAAGATAAGCATAAGAAGTATGATGATGCCAAGAGATGGAATCAATATTTTTCAATGGGAGACAGAGTGTTCTTGATAGTGTATCTGCACAAGAGACCAATTTATTATGGATTTTAAATTTCTAAGCTCATAGAAAATTATTTTTGATCTTTTGATATCCTTGAGAAGATTTATCCATTCTTATATCATCTTTCCTTGTTGCCTTGTCTCTTTCATGTCCATAATGTGTTCCATCTATCAATTATTAGATAATATATTCATGATGTGACATGTTCTTGATTGGGGTAACTTGTAGGTCAAGGAGGGTAGAAAATTTTCTTTGGATTACATCCATATATTTCAACATTGAAGTTTGGTACTTTGGAGATGAGACCTAGATTAGGTAAGGGTCTAGTGAGACTTGCTTGATGATACTTCACCTACTTGGGAGGATGCAACATAGTTGATGGTTATTTATCAACACATTTTGAAGGATTTTGGGTGTAAGCTTAGACCTAGGGGGGATGTAATACCTTTGGAATTTGTTCTTAGTTACCTTTGTGACAATGGAATAAACCTGTTATAAATGATCATTTATATATTTTTTCTTTTATCTTCAAGGTGCTCTCAATGTGATTTTGTATTGGCACTTGGATTCTAATTGTGTATTGTGTGATGTAGGTGATACTTTCACATTTACATTTGATATTGCTTATAATTTATTTTTCCTTTGTAGATATATATGTTTATATATTTGAATGCTATTATTGTATTAGCATTCTAGACGATTGTTAGTTATCATATTTCCATGTTTGGATGATATGTATTGATATTGAGTGATTTGAAGATGAGATGATTATGTGATCTATGTGACATTGTACCCAATTTGGTGATTATGCATTGCTTTGTCTATTATGTATTATGTAGGTATGCTTGACAAGTGACTTGAGTGTACAAGGTTATTTTCCCATATAAGTGTGTAGGTTTGGATTATTTCCCCAATAATGGTTATATTAGAGATGTTACATTGGGATTAATTTATTTGTAAACCCCTATCACACTTGAATTGAGTTTAATATGTGTCTTGTGAGGCCTTTTGTGAATTTGGATCCAAATCAATGGTGAGTATGGAGTGTGCATGTTTTGTGTGTTAAACTGGAAATTTGTGGTTTCAGTTGTGTTAATTTATTTTCCCATTTTCATTTGATTACATTTTGAAGGATAAATCATTATATTTTAATGATATTTGATGCATTTGGGAAATTGAAGAATCGAGAAAAAGTGAAAAATGATGGATAAATACATTGAAAATTATATTCGATTTATTTTAATTAGTTTATTTTTAGTTTAAAATTATTTCAGTAGTAAGAAAAAATCTAGTTTAAATTATTTCATTGTTTATTAAGCTGAGAATTGAGAAATATTATGTTTCTTGAAAGATTAAATAGAATTATTCATTATGCATAGAAACAAAAATGACTTAAACATTTTAAGTTAATTGCTAAATGTTATTTTGTGAAGTGAAAAATCATAAAAATAAATAGAAAATGAGAAAGAGATAAAAGAGAGAGAATTACACTTTTCATTCATTCCTTCATTTTGCAAAGAAACCTTGTCTCAAAAACCTCTCTTGGAAAAATGGAAAAGATTGATAAAACTTATTTTGAAGGATTGATTGGTTTTAAATTTTTATTGGAAATGAGTGCATTTTTGTGTGGACTGAATTTCATGTGGTTTGCCTCTCCAAATCTCTTGAGTTGCTGGGATTTTTGTATTAGTTGAACTTCAATGATTGAAGGTATTATTATTGTTTATTTTTTTAGTATTTGAAGTATTTGATTTATTCTTTGCTATCCCCATTCTAGTGGACACATATGGATTTTAATTGCAGGGTAACTAGTTTATCTATCTTTATATAAAATCTATATAGTTAACGCTGTAAGATATCTTTTTTGGAATTGTTTCTTATAATGGTGGAATTTTTTTCAGAATATGATTTTAAATTATTTGGTTGACGTACATTGATCTTATGAATTTCTTTCAATCTAAGCAGGTGGGAGTAGGACAAATACCATTGAATGTGGGAATATCCCTAATGCCTAGGGAAGACATGAAAAGTGTATAGATGGGGAAAAGGGCACATATCATTAAATGTGGTAAAGTTCTTGATTCTTGAGGAAGAAGTGAAAAAGTGTAATTTAGGACAAAGATGTTTCTTAGTTTTATTGATGAGAGGCATCAGACATAAGTGAATTTCCAAATAGCAGAATCTAGGAGGACTTCAAAAGGATTGTCAAGCTTCTATACACTTGACATACATGCTCTCAGTTTTGTTTCCAAAATAGTCCTTCACCCTATTAACATTGAGTAGAAGCTCTAAACAATCACATTGTCCTAGTCTTTGCAGCCTGAACTCAGCTACACTGCCCATCCTAAGGGGTTCCTATGCCTCCAAAATGCACCTGATACATGCACTTAGCTCCATCCTTTGGGACACAAGGAACAAAAATTGAACCCTAGTGGACAACTTATAACATGTCAATGCCACTAATGCACCATGTGTCATCATGCTCAATTCAGGACACAAACTAACATTGGGAACAATTGGGAATTTATCAATAGTTCATAACTAAAACAACTATTGTTTTCTTCAACCTTAAGTATTCCCTCTTATAAATTTTGAACAGATGCCCTTGTGAGGGTCATTCAACCCCATGTGAATTCTAGATAAATGATAGGGAAACTCAACACAATAACAAGCATCATTATGCTAAATGGCCCAATTACAACTTACACGACAGATAATTGGCAGGAAAATCTTTAGTTTTCATATTCAACCATTAGTAGGTCCATCCACATGCAAACATGCAATGTTGTGCTTGGGGCACATGAACATTCTTATATTGTTCAATTTGAGTACATGCAATAGGGAAAGTTTATCAAGTTGCATAGCCATATATCAAGTTGAGTACACATAGCATTTATCAAGTTGCAAGTACATATATTGCTAGAGATATATAGTATGAGGAACCTAATGAAAATACATGAATAGTTTAAAACTAAGGCATATTGAGTTTTAGAATTTCAAAATACCTAAGTTATGTAATTCTAAGTTGGTGTTGATAATCTCATGCACCACTCTATCCTCCAACTTACTATGACACTTGTGTGTTAGCTTTCGCATTGAGTAACCCCTCATCGATTTTATGTTTGTCTAGGAAATGCTCTGCTTTCAAAATCCCTAAATGACAAAAAAAAAATGAAATTAGATGTTAAGTACCCCTAACCCACTCATTCATATTCTCTCCCTCTCTTTCTATCTCTCCCTTCTCTCGTTATCTTCCTCTATCTCCATCTCTTTATTTCTTTCCCTCCCTCTATATCTCTATCTATTTATCTTGATCTCTCCCCACTCTTTATCGATCTATCTCTCCCTTTCTCTCTATTACTCATCTTTTCCTCCTTTTATCTATCATGGATTGTTTATTTAATTGTGAATTCAATGATTACAGATATGTCCAGAATGGATACTTTAATGGAACCTTGAAACGATTTGCTAAAATGAAAAAATTATGCTTGAAATTTGATTCTATTACTATATCTAGTGTTTTGTCTGCATGTGCCCACTTAGGAGCCTTGTTCCAGGGGAAATAAATCTATAACTACATAAGAAGAAATGGATTTGAGGCCAATGCTCATGTAGGGAGATCTCTTGTAACTATGTATGTTAAATGTGACCGTATAGAGGAGGCACACAATGTGTTCAATGGCATTGATAAAAAAGATGTAGTCTTGTGGAGTGGCATTATTGTGGGGTTTGCACAGTGCAAGCATCTGAAGAAGGCTTTGAAATGTTTTCAGGAAATGGTATTTATAGGAGAAAAACTTGATTTAGATACCATTGCAAGTGTTCTTTCACCTTGTGCTCAGTCAATAGCTCTGAAAAAAGGAAAAGAAATCCAAAACTACATTATTAGAAATCAAATTGAATTAGGTGTTTTCGTTTTCTCTCCCTCTCTCTTCTCTCCCACTCTCTATCTCTCCCTCTCTATTTCTCTCTCCATCTCTATTGGTCTCTATATACATGATGTCAAATAGATAACGTGCCTTGTCAATGCTTCCACATTTTGTAATTTGCATACATATCTACTAGGGCAATTGCAGCTAGAACATCTGCCGAAATTCGTTCATCATTTATCGTATGATGGATGCCCATACTCTCGTTCCAAAGCTCCCATTTCTACACAAGCTGCGAGTTTGCTGGCAAAGATTGCAAGTTTGCCCAATTCATTCCAGTTGTTCCAGTATGTGGAGATGTTGGATCTGGGTGTTAGGATCATTGCTTGCTTCCATTCCCATCAGACAGCCAGCTTTGGCCCAGTTTCATTTTGTATAATTGAGTGTTGTTTTGTTTGTTGCTTGGTTAGATAGCCCTTAGTTAGGTTCTTCAAACTTGGTACTGCATTAGACTTGTAAGTAGTGCTATATTGCTGTTAACATGCTCTAGTCCCTATATTTTACTCGTATTGATGTTCATCATATTGTTTTCTCTTCCAAACAATATAATGGATTTTGGGATTCCTTCTTTGGACAGGGAACTACTAATAAAGAACAGTGTTGTGTTCAGTCCTTTGAGACCCTTCATAATAATAGGAATGCCATAGATAGAGCGCTACAAATGCAAAAAAGAGAAAAGGGGAACAACCTTCTTAAAGCAGTTGATGGGTCTAGAGACCTTGGAAAGCATTAATTGGATGAGTCTACTCATTACCACTAACTTGGAAGAAGAAAATGATAAGTAGTCTAAATATCAAAAGTAAACATTTCAACGAATGTTTGCCCATACAAATTAGAGTTTGCGTATACAAATTATAGTTTGCTTATTCAATTTTGGAGTTGGCGATGATTGTACAGTAATATAAAATTTTGTATCTTCTTTTGTAGTCCAAATGCAAATAGTATTTATGTTATTCTATGATGCATTCTTCCCTCTGTTCCGAAGGCACTTGAGCTTTGTTGTGCTGGGTTCAGTTGGGCATTGAGCCGATCGGACTTAGTGAGACTGAAAGAAAGCAATGAAGACAGTTGATCTATGGGGGCAGGCACAACTTTGACCATCGAACCTTTATCTTTCTTTCATTCTTTGTGGGATCTCTGGAATAGAAGGGAAGCTCCGGTTCTGTAGAACAAAATTGCAAGGGCGAACTTAGGGCGCGATCAAATAAACAAGCATTCGGAGAGGGATGAGTGAGTGGGTAATCAAGCAGCTTATACTCGTTTAATTGTGAGATGCAGTGCATCATTTTTATAGGCTGGTGATGCTTCTTGCCGATCATAACGACACAGATAGGGAGATCTCACACCTGCATATGAAGCTGCCTTGCAAGCCCAATTTCTCGTGCCTCTACAACAATAATCTCTCTGAACAACTCGAATGGCCACTGGCGGCAGCGGTGCCTGGCGTCGACGTTCACGATCATCATGCCTTCGACAGTGCAGTTGACACGGGCTACTGGAGTCTCGTTACTGCTTGGATGGTTGTATTAACCACTACACGTTATACATCCTTTAGCTTGGCATGCGGAGTTTCAATGGACACAGATAAATGCCGCTACAGTGGAACGCCTTACAGTGTAATTATTTGATTTGTATTGGGTTTAAATTGATTTTTTCAAATTTTAAAAATATCATTTTTAAGCCATGATTATGAATTTTTTTTTTATAGATACATGAAATGTGGATTTTAGTGGACAAAGAATTTTTTTTGTTCATATTTAAAACCAAAGGATGTTACTAGTTTTCTAAAATTATTTTTAGTTTTATGGATTTAAAAAAAATTATGGCTTTGAAATTGATAGTGAAATTGAGAATTTCTATTTTTTTACATTGACAAATATTTGAAAAAAAATGAATTGTGAATTCATATGAATGTACTGGAATATGAGATAAATTGACTCTTTAATATTTTTCGCTTAAACTATAATGAGAGTATTTCCAAAAAATTTATTCTATTTTTATTTCGTCAATTTTTGTTCCATGTTCAAATAGTCAGTTAGCATGGGGAAACCATGATTTGAAATATAGAGTGTAGGAAATGAGTGGTTCTTGACATTGTGTAGAATCCAAAGTGATTTAGAGGTTAAACTAGGTAGAGAGTTATTAATTAAGTGTAACGCCCTGCCACACAACCCTAGAGGAAGTTGCATTTAACTACTTAAATGGAATAATTTTTTTTTTTTTTTTTAAATATAATTAATAAGCAAGTTCGCTAACTAATGCCAACAACCTCTAAGGTTACGAGACATAGGTTATATAGCACCTCAACAAAAAACATGATTTAAACCATGTCAATTAATTAATTAATAATTTAATCACATACATTCCAATAAGATAATTACATCATCAAAAAAGATAACTTTCAATTCAATTTATCCAAATTAAATAATAAGATTACAACACTCATTCCACGAATGAGGTAAGTCCAATAAAAATAATTACAATTACAACTTTCCACCTTGATAACAACTGAGGGGTAAAATAATACAAGATCAACTGAAAATAAATAAGGCATGAACTGATATTGAAACCAATGAGCTCTCCAACTGGAAGTCTCGCACACACGAACAAGGAGAAAGAACCCAACGGATTTTGGTGCACGCCACCCAACCAAGTGGAACCCAAAGGCCCACCCCCCGTGCTAGGAGATAGTAACCAGGAATCCTAGCCAAGACAATCTACCTCTAGACATAGGCTAACATAAACTGAACCAAACTGAAACAACCAATCATATGAACCTCACAGGTACAACACCACAAGGTACAACTCAAATACCATGCAAGTACATCACAAGCACAACTTAGATACCATGCAAATGCAACACAAGATCAACACGTGTACAACTCTACAAGGTCACATTGCTTCCAAAAATAAAGTAGAACAAGTATGTTATGAGAACCATACACATAGAATCGAATACCAACTGTGGTCATATCAGGTATATTACGGAAACCATACCCACAATAAACAAGAACCAACTGTTGTTCTAGACAGAGTGTCATCACACAGCTCATCATGGGTTATCCTCTGGGATTCTTCCTAGGCTCCGGCCCCCACAAGAAAAGGTTATCTTGGTGACCTTTATCGAATCTTGGCCCCCATACTCACTCACGCAGAGCCAAATACCTTTCATATAGACAAGATAGATGACATTGCCATTCTAGGCCTTCCCACCCATCTAAAGCCTAACCGAGCACTTGGGTTCATGAGTGAGGCATTAATATCTTGATTAGTGAGAAGTTAGTCCTAATCTTCTAAGTATTGTTTTAGTTATCACTTGATTAAACCACTTCCGAAGGTTATCCTGGATACCTCTTACGGGCTCTGGCCCATACGGAAGCCACTCTTCTACTTGACAACACACATACCATCCAAACACCAAGGGTATCAAAGTGTACAAACAAGATAACACGTCCACTCCTTTCTCAGGAGGCGACAAAGATAAAACCATCTCCAAACACTTGAGGTAACAACAATAACAAAACCGCTCCTGACAAGGAGGCACAATTACATAATCCACTCCTTTCTCAGGAGGTACAATACATTCTCGTTCGTAGAAACCAGGTAATAACAAATAACTTCTCATGCACTGCCCAAGGGATTAAACAACAATCGACATCACAAGACGACAACCCCCAACCTCTAGGGTCCTCTGGAAGACTTACAGAATTAAATACACTTAACCCCTTTCCCAAACACATGATCTCAGAGGAAATAGTCACAAAGGCAAGTTGCGAGGAATTAAACTAATTTGGATATATTAAATCCATTTCCTTGAATAACATTCAGTGATTTATTCCACTAACAAATCTGATTTAATAACGTCTCTTCTAGACAAAAGATAAAATTAAAACAAATATCTAATCCTTAATTGCATGAAAATAATGATAAGATTAAGCAGTTACTTCATCAATTCATAATATATCGTTTAAAAATAATTATACCTTTTTTGCAAAGATATAACATTTTAAATCCATTAATTCCGCTATTTAAATCATATTACTTTTATCTCCATTAATTTGTCTTTTCAAGTATATTATTTCGAAAATAAATCCATCCATTTAAATAACTTTTTAAAAAAATCCTCAACTAGATAATGATGATTATAAATAATTATCTAATATAAAAATATATCAAATTAAAATATTATATAATACAATATTAAATATTAATATATATTATATTAACTATAATATATATTAATATAATAATATCATATAACATAATAATAAAATATTCATATATTATATTTTATTTTATGAAAGGCACAGTCTTCAAATGCGCCTTGGGCCGCGTGCTAGGGTTGAAGCCGCGCATTCCATAGGCCACATTTTTTTCTTGCACAGGGGGCGGTGATGCAACGATGGGGTGGCGACTATTATTGTCCACGGGTTGAAGGGGCGGTGGTGGTGGCAAAGCCGACCCTTAGGGTCGCCGATGACTACGCACAACCGCACCCACAGGGGTGGCTCGGCTGTGCTAAGGCCACCACTGTGGTGGCGGCGGTGCCAAGCCATCGTGGGCCGAAGGGGTGGCTCGTGCGGCTCCCCACAACGCCTCCATGAGGCGGCTATGGGTCGAGCCCCAACAGCCCAATGAAACATTTCCTGCGGATTTCAAAAAAATCCGCGCCCTCCCTTCTGTTATTTATTTATCTATTTATTTTTTAAACAAAACAATTAGTTGCGGATTTCGAAATCTGCACCCTTTTAGAAGGGAATTTTCAACTTTATTTTAACAGCATAACCTCCCCTTTTTTAATTTTTAATTTTTATTTTTTACAACATATATATGTATGTATATACATATATTCCCAAAATAAATTTGCAAATCTAATTGAGGAAATAAAATTGAAATAGCAATTTCCAGCCAAGAACACCAAGATTTTATTGAAGAAATATATTTTTTTTATGAAGAGATTTTTTTTGCAATCAACTCAGATTTCAGCATGGTCTATTTTCCAACCTAATCTATTTGAGTTTCCAAACAAAGATTTTTGTAAACAACATATCTAATTCTATCAATTTTTCAAAATCAAAATCAATATAAAGACATGAACCCGGTTTTCAAAATTTTGAGAGGATCCAGATGATGCACCATCTTCAGATCAACCATTTTCACAACTTCAATCCAAAACCCACAAAATCCAACAATACTTCCTCCCTCCATTTTCCATTTTTCCAAAAACTTCATAATCCAAAAATTGAGAAACAAAATTCAACATAAGGATGAAAACCTAAAATTTCAACAACCACCCTCATAAATTCTTCAAAATAGAAAATTAGAAAATATCCCAATTTCAATTTTGAATTCAAACTTTCAAATTGACTTTTAAATCCTTTCTTTCAATTTTTCAATTTCAACAAATAAAATTCATAATTTCAAAATGAACTTATCCAATTTCAACAAAATCAATTTAATTAATTAATAAATAAATCTAATCCATGATTAAATTATTTATTAATTAAATTAAATTAATTAATAAAATAAATTACGTTATTAACATAATACCAGTACAATTTTCAATTTCACAAATTAAATGCATATAGCCATTCAATTACCCAATTTAACTTGCAATTAAATAACGAAGAGATGGCGAAACAACACAACCGACAAACAACTGATGACATACAAGGACTAGGGTGATGACCTGACACCAAAACCTAGCTACTATCTCCCAATCGAATACCATTGGGTATTGAACACGCTCCAACCTGTGAGACCAGGTTGAGTCGATGTCCTGTACCTGTCAACCTGCAAATCAAGTAAACAACAACATATAGTATAAACAACATAAAATACACACCGTGAAGAGGAAATCACGAGATCGTAGGGCACTCGCAAGCGAGTGATGCAATACCGTCCCCTTCACCAATACAATGCAACTAACTGACAATTCCCACATATTAGTATAATCCAAAGCATAATCATGTTTAATTCAACTAACCACTATGCTAATCCAAAGCATGGAATAAAGATAACATTTGAATAACTAGAAACACATCACAGCAACATATCCACACAAAGACACACTATCCAACTAGAAGGCAAAACGGAGGGGTATTACATTAAGTGATAATTAATTTTCATTAGATAAATAAAATAAGAAAAGATGCTAACTCTACAACATACCTAGAGCATTTGTAAAGGCTTAATATGGTTGTAAAGGACACCACACTCTAGGAGTTGTTAAGTGTCATTCAGTATTCTCGTCTTGTGACTAGGATGCATACTCAATATTGCATAGTTGTAGAGCTATTGTGATGGAATTACTTGTCATACCTCTAGAATCCTCATCCTTCATGCCATTGGATTTTGTATCCAACATGAGAATTAACTCTCACCATGTAGGTGTGTGATTGGTTGAGACCTTGATTACATGTGTTCATACTTGTGTTATATTTAAAGTATTTGGCATGTGTGTGAGCCATAATCCCCTTGTTTTGTGTGAGTTTATTTTTTGTTCCCATGTGATTATATACTAGCATGGTGAGGTGGACCTAATGGTACCACATGGTTGGGTGGTGCTCAAACCACTATTGGGGACTAGTGGATTTATTGGAGTGGTACATGATCATGTGAAATATAGAAAAGTTTCATTTCTATATTGTTAATTCATTTATAAGAATGTTGTAAAATGTAAAAGTTAGGATGTTTGTGTCCTCATTTGTAATTATATCATTTATATTGGAACCTCATTCTATATGGATTTTAAACCACCCACACAAGTGTGATAGATCTATCATTAATTTTCTCATGCTTTAATATTGGTGTCAAATGCACATGCTTTTTTTATACTTTTCATAATTCTTTATATGTTGGTGAAATAAATTTATACCATCTTTGGATTAGGGATAAATAAACTTAATGAGTTACCAAATTATCAATTGTTTAATTATTGGTATGTTATATATATTCTTTCCCCTACCCTTGTGTTTGTGCATGCAAATCCATCATAGGGTGGTGTCATCTTGCCATTTTGGTTTTAAATTGTGATGGGGGAGAGATTGGGGTGTGTTGTGAGAATTTATCTTCCTATCATGTTATTGAATTAAATTTTAGATTTACTTATAGACCTCATTATACTTGGGAAATGATCCTTTCATTTGTTCATGTATTAATTAGAAGGTGAAATATCTTGACAAGATCTTCAAGGGGTCATAGGCATTTTTTGGGTTTTTAAGTTGAATTAATTTGTGTGTTTCCAAGGTGTTAGACATGAATATGGTATCTAGAAATGATAATCTATTTAATATATAGTTAGGAATACAATGACAAACTAGAATGGACTTCAAGGTCAAAACTAGACTCCAAGACCAAAATTGGACTCCAGTGCTAAAATTGGACTTCAACAGTAGAGGTGAACTATGGAGGGATGTGCCAGTGTCCTCTTTGGTCACTATTTTCCTTCCTAGATAATATAATCCTTTGGGGTTCTATAGCCCTTCTAAGGAATTGTAATCTAGATCCTTGTACAATAAGCACTTCTAGTCATTTTTAGGAATTTTTTTTACACAAAAGTTATTTCCCTTGGTATTATGAGTATTCCCATGTCACCAATTTATAAAAATGTATCATGATATAGATGATATTCTCAATTTAACATTTTGAATAGTCGAGGTATGGTATCTCTTAGTTTTCCCACATCTTGTATAGGTTTCCTTGGTGTCGTGAGTGTAATTGATAATGTTTAGGGATTGTATATGAGGCATATTATTTCATTATTTTAACCCTGTGTTGTATTCATGAGAGAAATTTTTGTTGGGTCAAGACCAGATTATTGTCATTGTGAAACTTCACTCTCTCATTGGATCATTGTAGTGACTTAATAACATGATTTCTAAGTATTCCGCTTGTCTCCACAATTAATGGAGTATTATTGTTTATGTATTATATTTTGTGTGACATAGAACATCACCACAAGGTCCTTGCCATGTCTTATGGATTTGTTGTTTTGAAAAATGTTTGCTTGGCTCTTATCATAGGTGTGAGGCTTGGGGAATTACATTAGTAGTTGGATTGTTTATTTTAGTTTTTTTGAAGGCCAAAACTTGAGATTTTTTTTGTTCAACTCATATTGGTTTCCTTGAATGGTGATGATTTTTTACTCCATTTTTTCCCATATTTGGAATATGGTTGAGAATTTTTTAAATTCCTACAAAATCATATCATCAAAATGGTCTCCAAATTCCTCCTATTCTGTCTTAAAATATCCTTCTTAATGTCCTAGATTCTCTTTTTATATTCATAATGTTTCCATAAAAATGACTTCATAATGTTCTTATGTAGATTTACACTATCCTCCAACATGCGAATGCATCTTTTCAAATTGATATAGTTAGGATAGTTTAGGTTTGAACCTTTTCCTACTTGCACAAGGTATTAAATCTATCTTTATGTATAGTCCCAAAAAATTTAGGATTCTTTGATTTGGAAGAGTATTAGTATGGTTGGAAACATTCAAAAGGGAAATAAATAAAATAAGATGAGGGACAAATAAGGAACCTTATTACAAAATTATCTTTCAATTATCCACATGCTAGGTTTTGTTATGAGCACATGAAATAGTATGTATGTCAACTAAAATATAAAATACCCCTATTAATTAATCTTGGGTAGGAACATCTTACGATAATGGGGTTGGGTCTGGGGAGAATTATCTACAACCACAAATTTAGAGTGTAGGGAAGGGGGATACATCTCAACCCACCCCTATGGTTAGTAGACATCAAGGAAATCGCTATGGGGTATCCTCTTTGAATTTAGGAATTATCTTATCTAGGTTGAAAACCCTAGGAAAAAGAGTTGGGGTGGAGGTTCTAGCCAATTTGAATATTTATATGTAGTATATTAGAAGTATATTTTACATAGAATAATTGAGATAAATTAATAATAGAAAAGAAAACTCATTTTCTTCCTATGGTGGAGATGATTAAATATTGTAAAGTGATATGAGTATATCCTTTTATACTTGCCCTCAAGGGTGAAACACCCTATGAGTATGTTGACCGCTCTCACCTAGGACTTGGTGAGGCCTTATTTTTTGAAGATATTCTATAATCTAAAAATATCACCTTTCTTCATAAAAAAAAATCATATGTTGGTGATCCTTGGACTTGATTATTTTCTACAAGATGAGTCCCTCCATTGGTAAACGTGTATGCATGAAAATAATCTCTTCTAAGATATTAAATGAAATTTATCTATCAAAACATTCAATTCTTCCAAGATCTTGTAAACTAACTTGAGATCACAAGGTCATACCCATTGATTGCTTCAAGAAAAGGGGCGAGGCCTCCCTTCCTTAGGATGTTCCAAATAGTCTCATTTTTACTAATTTTCTTATAGGAAGAGGGATAAAATATATGCATATATCCTCTCATAATTTTATTACCAAAATATCCTTATAAAGTAAAGTGCTAAACCTTAAAATAGAGTTGACGATGATACATATAGAAATCTTGAAGATGAAGTAGGGAGATTACTTGTTACCGATGTAGAGCAATATATCATAATTATCAATCTCCCCATTTTTTTCAATAACATCTAATTTTTCATGAATACAAGGGTACTTGTCTCTTAATTTCCTCATGAGAGAGAAAAACTCTAACATAAACTAGTGGATGAGTATTAAGAGTGATTATTGTATTCATTTGATATGTGCATTCTAATGTTAGGACTAACTGTCCCCTCATACAAATAATATTTACCATTAATTATGCCTCCATAATAACAAATATATTAAAAATATGGTTACCTTATCTATAGATCTTAATGATTATCATGTATTTTGATATGAATTTAAAATCTCCTTCGCATCATCTATAATTCTCTTATATGACCACTAGGAAACAACCTTTGATTTTAACATGCATTTAAAATTTTTTTTGAGCCCCCTCTACTTCAATGTTGGGGATATGAAGATATTTAAACAATACTAATCTTAGAAGAGTATTTGAGGATTTAACATAGTTATTGGATTGAAATCCCAAGTTCTTAGAAAAAGAAATAATGAACTCCCTCTTCATGTTCCTAAGCATTCCCTTACCACTAGCCTACCTAGGATTTTATTTTTAGGATCCATAAAAATTAAGTGTCTACATAAAAGATTTTATTTTATATTTTTTGAAGTATCTACATTACCAAAAATGGATTGAATGTTCCAAATGAAAACAATTTCCTATTAAATAATAGTGGGGAAGTTTTTTGGCCTTTTGATTTGGGAAGAATTAACATTATCCTATATTTCTTGATATATTTTCAAGAGAACAATATTCTAATAGATATTTCTATTTCTAAATATCTAATTATTTCTTTCTTTCCAAAATCCCCTAGCAAATGTTTAGAAAGGATTGTTACCAAATTTATTGAATAGTAGGATAACCAAATGGAAGGAATAAGTTGGTAGCCAAAATATTGATCTCCCTAGGTTAAACCCATTGAGTTTTGAACTTATTTAGAATAGGTTGTTTCATATTCCATACAAATGGAAAATATATTAATATAGTATTAATATATTCTTATTTTTTATACATGATGTATCTATTGGCAAGGGACAAAACCCTACTATTCAAATTGTCAATCATGAGTATTTCTCTTAACAATTGGCCTACCAAAATAAATTAATCTTAGGGATGTTATTTGATTCATATTAATTTATAGTTTGAGTCAAGTGTTTGAAAGTCCATGAATAGATTAAATTCATATTTAACTTAGTAAAATATATTTAGGGAAGCTATCCACACTATTTAATCTTATCTTTGAATGTATTAAATTTGACTGGACTGGTTTTGGTGATTAGATCATCCAAAGTAGTATTATCTATGAAACCATTTTTTTAAAAATATTTTTCATGTGTATCTTGCATGTCATGGTTTTAGTAATCCGTAATATAGCTTCCCACTTTTTTTCACAAATTTATTTTTTGATATGAGCACAAGGATAAGAGATATCAAGGGGATATTAGAAAATCTAATAATCCTCATAGGATTAGATATGTTCCCCATTACCCACCATACACCTTATACCTTTTCTTAATATTTTATTAGTCTTCATAATATTGTTCCAAATAATTTATCCAATAAAAAAACTAGGCAAAGAAATAAAAGAAAGGCCATTTTTATTTCTTAAATATTTTTCTCCACTCATTATTAGTTGTTATAACATTCCACCTTATCTTGATTAGGGCTTTGTTCATTTCCTTAATTTTATGCAACCCAAAACAGCCATGACTCTTCAAGAGGAAAACATGATCCTAAGCCACTAAAGATATTCTTTGTCCATCTATTCCTAACAAAAAAAATTCTCTAAATTTTCTCCAAGTTTTCAACCAAGAAGAAAGGAATTTTGAAGAGAGATAACAATTACATAGGGATACTCTAGAGATACTTTTATGTGTTAATTTCCCTACTTGGCGTAAGGGGTAACCCTTCCAAGCAAATATTTTACTTTTAATTATCTGTATTAAATTGTTCCAAGTAACATTTCAAATTATTCTAGAACTTAGGGGTATTCCCTAGTATGTACCAAGGAGTTCATTTATGTTACAAACTATGTTAGTAGCTATCTAGTTTTGAAAGGCACGATTCATGTTAAAGGAGAGTAATCTACTCTTATCCAAATTGATTTTTTGTCATGAAGAAAAATAATAATGAGAGAGAATAATTTTCTAGCCCTTAGCTTCAATAATATTGGTTGTACCAAGAATGATAGTGTCACTCATGAACTATTGATGGGATAGTTTGAGCTATATTTATATCAATAATTTTTTTTGAGATGATGAAAAATATGGGGAAAGTGATTCTTCCTACCTAAGGCCCCATTGAGATGCAAATTTATCATTAGGGGATCCATTTATCATCACTAAAAATATTGGAGTGGTAAATAGGTATAGCATTTTTCCCTAAAAGAAATTTTTTTGTAACACGTCCAATAAAAATTCACAAGAAACTTTATTTTATGCTTTTGATATATCCAATTTTAGATCCATGCTTTCTTTATTTCTATTTTCCATTGAGTGGAAAACCTAATGAATATATTTAACATATAGAATTTGTCTTCCTAAGACAAAAATAATTTAATTGAGATGATTGATTTTATCTAGAAAAGACTAAATTATCAAAGAAAACAATTTGAAAAGGCTAATTGGTCAAAAATACTTAAGATTATTAGCACCCATCTTCTTAGAAATTAGGACTAGGAATTTTTTAATAATTTCCTTTAGAATATTCCTAGTATCAAATAATTATTGAACAACTTTGAACATGTCCTTGATAACAATATCCCAAAATTTTAGAACACTAGTAGAATTTGGCAAATAAATGACTACGTGACTAAAATTTTTAGTCACAACAACAAAAAATGACTAAATTCTAGTTATTTTTTGCAACACAACTATACATGACTAGATAAATGACTAATTTAATTGTCGAGTAAATAATTGGTCATTTATTTATTCACACAAATAATTCAGTCCTACAATCATGTCAAATAACATATAATTCTACCAATGATTCAATAAGAGTTATGGTACGTATAATACATATATATTATCAATTATTTCAATCCATCTGAATAGATCATTTAAGGAATCAAGAATCAATAGTGTTATTCCCATAGTCCACCATGATGGGGTTAGAGAGGAAGCATGTTAGGGAGCCCTAACTTCAACACATACTCTCTAACATATTAACATACATATAGATTTCTATCAATGCAATCCTTGAACCTCCTTTAGGTGCAAGTGTTAGTATATATTTCTCTCTCTATATAGAATTGTCTCCCCCTCTATCTCCCTTTCTTTTTCCTAATCTTTCCAAAGATAAATTAAACTATCAGATTTTTATATATTAATTTAATTTGTTCTATATAAAAATATATTAATTATTAATTATTAATTATAATAATTTTATATTTAAGTATATATCGAAGATAATAAAATGGTGTCTACTCTAGAAACTCCCACATCTGCTTCAATTTTTGCCAAGCCCTACTTTGCAAAAGACCATGGCAAAGGTGCCCTCAAGGGGACGAAGATGGCGAAGGCGTTTGTCATTTCTATTTCTACCACAGATTCAACTGTTTCTCAAATTGTGTGTGATCAGGTGTGTGGCAGGGATGGCTTTCCTGAGCAAATTTCTGAATCTTTGTTGGTTGATAATTTGGGTCAGAAAGATGGTGATGCTAGTCTTGGTAATCATGCAATGGTTGGCTCTAAGGGTCTATGCCATGATGGTGATGGTTGTAGGTGAAAAATCTTCATTGATTCCCTTGTTGCCCGACCTTCCTCTTCGTGCAAGGGTCTTCATGGGTCGGGGTTCTCCTAAGGCTCATCGTCAGCTAGTCTAACCCCTACCAAGAAAAAAATTGAGCCTCTTATTCTTCTGGCCAGTGTCTCTTTGCGTCCTCCCTTTGTCATTCAACAATCCTCTACCCCTGAGATCGGTCTTGACAGCATTGTCTGCGATAGAGAAAACTATTTGCAAGATCACGCCCTGATATGTAGATTTACTAAGGTATGGCCTAAGCTATGCGACCTCCATTTATGGATTGGTGCAAATTGGAAGTATTATCTAGAAGATGAAATCAACATTTACACGTGTTCAAAAGGTTTTTTGTTCCTAGAATTCAAATCTATGGAAGACAAAGAAATGGTGCTAAAGAGTGGACCTTGGTTCTTCCAAGGGGATTTTCTATGCATGAAACCTTGGTCCCCCTCATTTGATCTATGAATAGATTCATTCTCATCTACATTCTTATGGGTTTGTTTACCTTACCTCCCATTACAGTTCTAGGAAATTGACTATCTAAAAGAGATTGGAAATGGCTTGGGGAAATACCATAGTATCTCCAAAGAAACAATCAATTATGAAAATTCAACTTTTTCTCATCTATGTGTAGATTTAGATGTCTCAAAAGGTCTCCCAATAGAAATATTTCTCAAATTTGGAAAAATACATTGGCGCCAACCAATAGATTATGAAAAGATAACATTCAAATGTAGAATTTTATTTGCTATAGAACATGTTACTGCACAGTGCGGTAAAAGATAATTTGGGGTGAATGCTAGTGATATCCCAAACAAAAACCCCTCATGGTGGGTTGGGGTTGAGTCTAGACATTAAGTTGCTTCTCCTCCTATAAAGAATGCTATTGCCTTCACTCCCAAACTTCAAAAAATTGCTCTTGCTCCGGTCCCTTCCCACTCAACAGTGGAAGTCAGCCAAATTCATATGTTCGTGCCAGATCCAAAGTCAAATTATTCTTGTATTCTTCTCCTCTATCCTTTGAGGTCTCCAATACTACTTCTTCTTCTCTTTTCATGGCTACTACTACTGATTGTAATCCTAGTTCATCCTTGCTAGCGGATTCATGCTTGGGTCAGCATACATCCTTAGATACCGAATAGGCTTGGACTGAGGTGAGTTCAAAGAAAAAAATCTAATGTCCCTAAGATCCTCAAAGAATGAAGGTATTTTGGAGGTATAATTTATGGGAACACCCATTTTTGGGTTGATGCAAGTTCTATTAGGTTAGGAGGGTTGGTTTTGGAAAGTACAATTTTGTTTGTGTTGTTTCACCCCTTGTGGCAAGGGCATGCATTTATTCTCTTTTTGAACCTTATATTATGGGAGATTTTCCCCTTGACAACACTTACCTAACAAAAAAATAATAATTTTATATTTATATTTAATAATTTTTATTATAGAATACAATATATAATAATAATATAACCTACATATACTATTAAATATAATAATAAATATAGATTTTGTAACGATTGATTTCTGGTCTGGGCTTGGGTATGGGCTTCTAGTTATTGTGCAAGTCAATTGTTTACAGAGCTAGTCTGATTGCCAAGAATGTTGGCTTGTGACAAAAACAACTTTTCATATAATCATTATGTAAATATCTAATTATATTAATTTATATTATAGGCATACCTTACCTTTTATCTATATATATAATATTAATTATATTTATATATTAATTTTTAATTATATAAAAAAATATTGGGCAAATAAATGATATTTTATGGTAAAACATTATAAAAAGGAATTTTTATCCTTTAATGGCCTTTTTCATCAAATCCACGTGAAGTTGAGCAAGTGATAAAGTTAATTTTTTTGTTTTTGCAAGAAAGGAGTGAAACTTGTGTGGGAAATTGAATAACCTAACCAATTTACTGTAGGTCAAGGCTTCAAATTTGGAAGAGATAGTGTACAAGAAACCATAGGCTAGAATGACAAAGTCCATTGTTTCTATTATTTTTGATGATTCTGATCGCAATCGCAGTCCCATTGGATATGAAGAAAACACTGAGATCACTATAACTCGACAAGAATTTAGCCATTTCATTTTCTTTCAACTCCTTTAATTTCAAAATAATCCTCAAACAGTTTGTGATATAATATTCAGGTTTTCTTTCAATGGGTTTGGTCAAAAATTTGTTTCCTTATCTAGGGGTATCTGTTTCCTTTAAATGGTTAGGAGGTTCATTTATTTCAAGCAAAACCTTTATGCCAACACTCCAAAACTTGGTGATTGTCAAGGTTTCCAGTGAATGTGGATTTTTTATTTGAATTATGATTCCTTCATCATTTACAAGCTTGCTAAAACCCTAAGTGATTCTAGAGTTTAAGTTTTGTGAAGAATATGAATATCAAAAACACAATTTTTTGCATCAAAGGTAATTGATCACATGGTTTCAAGATATTGATACTTTATGCAAAATAAAACCTTAATGGGTCTTCACCTTGACTCTATATTGCAGGCCTTATTTGATTTGGAGAACACCAATTAGGAGTTGAAGAGTGAACTCAAATATTTTTATACCATAGTGGAGAAATATCTAGGTATTCATTGCTGGAAATTGATTTGTATTTTCTCCCATATTTCTACTATCGGATTCCTTGGCTTATATCTTGATAAATCCTCCTATATAAGAGTTTTAGACCACTATGAATGCCAACCTTGACAATCTTCCTTTAAACAATGCCATAATTTTCCATCATTCATCATTAAAATCCTTTAACACCTTATGTTAATGACTTTGAATACCCTGCTACAAAAACTTAATGAAGTAACTTCCTTAAAGGGGTAACAATGTTTTTTGCACTCCATAGTGTTGACCATAGGTTCACTTAAATCTTGAGGTGGATGTCTTACTATTGCTTCAAGGTTCATGACACAATCTACTGAAAACTTATTGCTCACTCATACCTTGTTAATTGTACCTATGATATTATATTGTATATATCTGATGTACTTCACCTTTAAATGTCCATATTGAAATGTATTCCTTTGTGGACTATTAATTACTTTTGAAACTCATCCATAAACATAAAAACTTATGGAACCTCCTAAAAGGTAGGTAGAAGGTTATGTATTCACACCCACCAACCAAGAGACTCCACTCAAGGATAACCCTAGAGATCTCAATGCAAAGAAGATTGAAATCTTGCAATAGGGTTGTCCTAGAGGCTGAATAAGATCTAATGAGGGGTTCGCCACCAAGTTTGGACTTGGAAAAGACAATGACATGCAAGATGAAATATAAAACCCTAATATGATGCAAGCTTGATTTAAATGACCTA
>CM021107.1:296857740-297127231 GCA_007115665.2 Sequoiadendron giganteum
GTAAGATCCATCCATCCTCGGCTAATGGCCATAAATTCATAATCACCGCCACTGAGTATTTTACTAAGTGGATTGAAGCCGTCCCTCTCACTTATATCACCGGAAAGCAAATATCCAAGTTTATTCTAAATTATGATCGACAGTTCTACAATCCATCAACGCGATAGCGTAGTCCATCTAAAAATCCGGGATGCCGCTGGAGTTCCTGGTTAATATCCGGGTACTCGGTATTTTTCCACGCAGTTTTCCAGAAAGGTAATCTTAATTCTCTTGGGGTAGATCAAACGGTGCCGCTGAATGGAAATCGAATCAATCTGCACGAATCAACGAGCCGCACGGTTTTATGGATCCGGTTATTTTACCATCGAGAACAAAATTTCCAGTCTCTTTGGTAATGAATGGTATTGAAGAAGAATGGCGAATACCTGCTAATTCCGAGTAGAAATGCAGCAATTTAAACGTATCAAAAATTCAATCTTTGCCAGTTATACAAAAGAGTCGCGGTAGAGAAAGTTTAAATCGCAGACTTGGTTCGCGTAACCCCAAAATCGACAACCATGCAGTCGTAAGTTTGCCATCAGTTCTGGCCCTACATTATCGCGCATTTTATTTTGCCGAATACGGCTTACACCGATGGAGATAAACGTTCGTATAACCGCATCAGTCATATCCAGGAATAGATTAGAAAGCCGAGCCAAACAATTCCACAAAATAAAAAATTGAAAGTCACAAAAAATCGACTTTGATGAAAACTCCTGCAAACAGGCGTCTTGGTGACACCAAAAAAGTCAAAAAATGGCAAAAATAGTAAAAAGAAATAAATTCATCCAATAGTGAAAACCTGGCAAACAGGCGCTTTGGATAAGTACCATGGTGAAAACCTGGCAAACAAGTGCCATGTGTAGTCGATCATTGCTTCGCCATCTACTATCACTCAAATCAATCTTTACCCATTTTTCATAATCACAAAGGCCTGACACATTCACGACATCTGTCCTAAGTCCTGTCAATTTCGACCATGGTTAACATTTGGTTGACATCATTCCTTGCATATCCTAGCCTTTATCTTGCGTCTACCTATCTCCATATCTTTGAACTTAGGTATTCCCTAACTTGTCTGGGGGCAAGAACTTTATCGTGTAACTGTAGTGGGTACCACGCATGATCCTGCATTCTAAAAAGTCCTGAAAAAATCCTAAAAATATGAAAAAGTCCTGAAAAAAGACCTAAAAATTGAAAAATGTCCTGAGAAAATACAAAAACATCCAAATCAATGTCAAAATCCCAAAAATAGAGTCAAAATGTCTATCTTATCAATACGATCAATTCAATTGATCATGTCATTCAATCTTTTCTCCATGTTCGAACTACATTGTCTCTGCGCATTTGCTACGTAGGCAAGTTTCATCTCTGAATCCCCAAGACATTAGGTCAGTCCTTCTAGGTTTGTCACAAAATAAATCATGATTCAAACTATTGTCCTTTGGACAAGTTCATTGGTCAGGTCGAACTACGAGGTCTCTGAGTGCACGACGTAGGCAAGGCCATCAATCGATGAGCCCCCGAGGCCGCACTAGGTCAGTCCATTAGGGTTCATGGCACTACACATTCACACACGTCAAACTATCCTCAAATCAATCAAATCTCATGTCAAAACTTGAACTATTAGTCTTTCAACAACCTATTTTATTCACAATCTCAGTCAAATCAACATGTCAGTAGTAACATGTAGTCAAGCTCATATCAAAACAATTTACCATGACAAAAATTTTTGGGTTCTTCTTCAGATGTGTCCTTCTGTAAAGCAACTCTCGTCACTTCTTTATGCTTTTGGATGTGTCCTTCCTAAGCATCATCATCATCTGGCATTTTGATGGATTCTCCTAAATCCGAGAATCAATCTCCTAGGTATCACCGTCATTCAAGATGTGTCCTTCCTGAATTTGATATCGCTCGACACTTAAAACAACACCTAACATTAAAACACTTGGCAAAAATTTTCTGTCTTTTGATAATTATCATGATATTAGCTCCTTATGTCCTAGGAACCAAGACATATCATGATGATTATCCTTGTCTTCTTATCACTCTGCTATTAGTTTCTCCACAATGTCCTGACTTCAGGATTTAGAGAAGCAACGACATAGTATGATGATTTTAATGTTTATTTTTACTATCATGTGGCTAGTTTCTCAAGGATGTCCTATCATCAGGATTTAGTGAAGTAGCGACATCTCATGATTGGTTGGTTTTTTTTGGTGGTTGGTCATGATAAAGTGACTAGGGGCAACTGTGTTCCTTGCATGAGTCATGATCATCCTTGTCTGCGACCGTTGATCTACGTGATGGTTTGACCTTGCACACTATTGATCTATGTCATATCATAGTGTTTTTCGACCATCAGGACATTTTCGGCCAATGATGATTAAAGATCAACAACTAGAACAACACTATAGCAAAGCTTTTGAAGGATTTTCATTTTTCGCACTAACATGCATATCTTTCTTCGCACTAACATCCATCTTCATCTTCTCTTCTCTCGTTCTCTGATGATATCCTGTGACATACAAAAACAAAGTTGCATACATAATGGATGATCATTTCATATTCACATCTGCATATATCAGATACCACAATCCACATTGCATAAACATTATCATTTGCATCCATTTCATAAAACCATCATTTGCATCAGCATATAAGCATCATAAATTAAACATTTACAACAGCATATAGGAATTACATCATCGCACCACTACACAATACATACATACATTACCACATCCATAATCGCATTCATAAGCATAGACATAGTATCCATACATCTCATATCATAACAACATCACATAAACATTGCATAAAATAGGATAACACCATAACACATTACATCATATAGGCCACCTCAAAACTGCATCACATATATAATCTCAATAAAATGTTATGTCACAAGATAGAGTCAAATGCAGCGAACGCGAAGGTGATTGCAGCTTTCATGACAACGTTTGCGTCGCACCACAATTGTTTTCCCCCTATTCTACCCTCATAAATGCATCAAAATTAAAAATCGACAAGGGGGATAGGCTACTTACAAGTGTGCCTGCGCCCTCAGGTCGTCGGAAGGACCACACGCGATATCCACGGTGTGTAGTCGTAGGGATCACCATCGTCTCTCAGAGCTCTAGTTTCTAAATTATTCTATATGCAAATGAGAAAATGACATGTGGATTGACCTTTTCAACCTATTTATAGGCTGGAAATTAGGGTTTTGACCTAATCAGTTGTACTGGAGGCTCATTTGACCACTTTTGACCAACATTTGGGCTACTCTAACTTTCTTCGTTTCTAGATTGGATCACGCCATTGCTTTTCTTGTCATTAATTTGACTATTCTGGATACTTTTCAAATTTTTTTGACCCCGGGTCAAAATTTGAAAATTTTCCCAAGGGGGCATAGGCACTCCGTACCTCCGCTGGGGCATATTTTGGACTTGTTTTCTTTGCCACAATGTGACAAGCTGCATTATGACAAAGAGAGGCAAATGTAGACACATAAAAATGACCTAGACCTGCGACCACTATTTTACACTTCCCATCCTAGCATAATTGTAACATTTGAATTATGTCCCTAACCCACATTCAACTATTAATTAAATAATTCATGATTATTTAATCAATTTAGAATCTTTCGTTCTTCGTGATTATTAAATAAATAAATATTATTTATTTAATTTAATATGTCACTAATTGTCAAAATCTTCTCTTAATTAAATAAAGTCATCAATTTATTTAATTAATCTTCATCATTAATGTCCTCCTGATTATTAAATTAATATATTTTAATATATCTATTTAATATGTCACTAATTCCCAAATCCTCTCTTAATTAAATAAATTCATTTATTTATTTAATTGATTAACTACTTCTTCTAAATTAAATAATTATTTTAATTATTTAATTGTGGCATGTGACACCTTGTTATTTTTAAATAAAACAAATCATTTAAAAATATCTCACATGGTTAATTATTTCTTCATTTAGTAATTAATTCCAAAAATCAATTACTTATTATCTCACAAAATCCCTATTTTGAATTAAATTAATTCAAAATGGAATTATTCCTCTACAAATCAAGTAATTTCCAAAATGATTGATTTTCTAAAATCTCATCTTCTTGTCTTCTGATTTCTTACTAATTTCATCTCCACTGTCACATTCAATCTGGATTTAATTCAATTAATTAAATCTTATTTACACCTATGGGTATTTTACCCTAACCCTAATTAGGGTTACCTTATTGAATCTTGACCTTTGATTCTAGGGTATTCGTCAATCTCTCATCTTGTCCGTTCATTCAAGATTGCATTTTCTATAAAATGACAATCTTGATTTCATTTTCGGATCCATGATCATTTAATATAAACTTTTATTATAGGCATTCTAGAGATCATAGACTTTATTTACTATTTGCATATTAGAAATTGCTTTCTAGTGTGCATAGTTTGATATTTTAAAATCCTTCAAAAGCATTGTTAAGGCTAGGCATTAGAGAAGTTTTCTCACAAAGAAATCTGAGGGCATTCCATCATTGCAGCAAGGCTTGAGAAGGTGCAATGGAAGCAATCATGAATAGAGAAGATTGGTGAGATCATTCCATTTCACTTTATTTTCCTTTTTATATTCTTATGTGTTTCATTGCTTGATATTAAACTAACTTGCAGGTATAGCTAATTTTTTGAATCTTATCTTGCAGGATTTTTTAGATCATTACAATGTAAACCTTATTGTTGTATGTGTATTTCATTAAACGATGAAACTTTGAAGGAAATCATTTAAACTCATGAATCCATGTTCTTCCCAAGAGAAGACTATATTCAAGGTTATGGGGCATGACATGGATGGGAGTTTGCAATACAACCTTACCAACTTTGACAAGTAATGTTGTTACACCAAGCGGTTGTTTTCCCACATTATCAAAACCTTTAATTGATAAAGCATCGAGTTTGATTATGGTTTTTTCCACAAAAATTATATCCAAAAGATTTACACTACAAACATTAATCCCTAACCATTGTCAAAAAGGGTACACCTAATCCCAATCTTGTTAATACTAGCCATTATCATCAAAGCATCATTTTGTTTTCACATTTCCAAAGGGGGTAATTCATCTTGTTGAAAGAAAATATCCAAATTAACTTCATTCATAGCTTCAAGCAAGGCCGACACATCATTTGGTTGAGCACTAGGAGGGACAAAAACTTTCTGCAAAGCATTTTGAAGCATGCCATGGTAAACAAGTGATGTTTAAATAAAATCCCACAAAGAGGTCTTAGTAGGAGTGTTACAAAGTTTCTAAACAAGATCATATTCTTTACCAATATGATACAAAATTTTAGGTGTAGGTGGGAGGTATGATTGAGGTAATGGGATGGACGTTAGCATTTATTTTTGTTGCTTATTTTTTCTAGTGTTATATCTGTGAACAATGGTATGATAACTTGGTTGCTTCGACACATGATTACTAGTAAGTTATTTTGCAAAGCTTAGGATATGGCCATGAGGTTTAGGATGTCCTATAACGAGAGGTGAATTAGGAGGTCTACTAATTAGAGGAATTTTAGGAGGTCCAATAATTAAATGAGACCTAATATTCAATTGTGTGTTCATAACCTCAACAGATTTAATTTCTCGTCGATGATCTTTTATCAAGGGGGATCTAATGTCACCTTAGCATATTCCTTTATGCAATCCATATTATTATCTTTCAAAGGAAATGTGTCAATTATGTCATCCTCTTGTCCAACAATATCTTCCCAAGTAGGAGAGGTATTGGGAGAGAAACAAACAAGATGCTCATGATGCTCAATGAGGATCTTCTAACGCCAAGATACCTTCTTCCCAAGTAGGTGAGATATTGAGAGAAGAATAAACATGATTGTCATGATTTTTAGTGATTGGATTCTCTTGCACCAATGTATCCTCACAAGTAGGAGAGATAGTGGGAGAGGGATCAACAAAAAATATCAAAATAGGGGTAATAAGCTCATTATGACATTCTTGTAACAAAAATTCCTTGAAATGCTTAACAAGATCTGACAATAGAACATGAATTATGATAACACTATATTTTTGAAATGAGAACATGATGTTATGTCCTATGGATCTAGCTAGCAATGTTTTTACAAAAATAGACAGTTACAAGACAAAAAAATTCAGACAACAAAAGCATATAGAGAACACAAAAACAAAGATCTAAGAAAATTTTCAACCAAAAATAGCAGGACAAAGCCGCCCAAGGGTGTCTCTGTCGTAGATAGGGTTTCAAAAAATTCAAAATTTGACTATGTATGAGATTGTTTAAGGATTCTGGTTCTACTTGCAAACAGGTTTGAAAGTGAATATTTTTCCAAATTTTTCTCAATTTATGTCGATATGATTCAAAATGCAAGTGTTGAAAATGTTTGAACAATAAATGACAGATTTGGATGTAATTTTTAGATCTAAAGTGCAACAATTGATTCATTCTAAGATGCCAAAATCTGAAAATGATGATTTTGATGCAATTTTGAAACAAAACAATGCATTTTTTTTTCTCTTTTTGAGCTATATGAATAATGCCTAAATGGATGTAGTTAAGAATTCCAAATCAACAATCAGAAAGTAGAAACAAACTAAGGACATAGAGACAGAGATTTGGGAAAAAATTGGTTGAGCCAAGAATAGCAGGACAAAGCTGCCCAAGGGCATCTTTGTCTTGAATAGGGTTTCAGGTAACTAAAAACTTGATTGATTTTTTAAACTATTTAAGGTTTTGTATCTATGTGCAAACAGGTCTGAAACTGAGTATTTTTCCACCAAAACATGCTTGATTTAAGACAATGTAACTCAAATTCAAATCGGTAAGAATGCTTGAACAACAAATGACAATTATGAATTTGCAATTTTGAATGTAGATTTGACCTAAATGACTGAAACTAATCCTATTGCAACCTGTGATACAATATGATATGAAATATTTTTTTAATTTTTATGTCTTTTTATGATGCAAAAATGAAACCCTAAGATGAGAAATACAAAATAATGCAATACAAGACTTAGATCTAGGGTGAAATTTTAGAAGGTATATAATGTTAATAGGTTGGATTCACCAAAATGAAATGTGGAAAAAGAGGGGGTCTAGGTCTAAATGCAATAGAACACTAGGACTAAGGCTTCTTTTTCTAGGGTTTCATTTAAGATTCAAATCAACAAGGTGATTAGATTGACTTTCAACCATGAAGGTGAGTCAATCAAACCTGGATCTTCATCTTTGCGGACCTTAGGGATGAATTGGAATTGATTTTCCTTGATTAACCTAATTAGACTGTGTGCCCTAATATGAAAATGTTAAATTTTGAAAATTGAGAAATTGTAACAAAGATTTGCAAGCAAATATGAGAAAAGCAGAGTTCTATGCACCTGTCCTGTAAATTCAGAGACGATCTAAATAAGAGGATAGAGTTTCCCAAGGGTGTCTATGTCCTTGTAGGGGTATATAGGATCTGTTTTCATAGTCCTCTGATGTCGGATATGATATTCTTGATTCCAGTTACAAATTTTTTGGATCGTTGTCGAATATTTCTGTAGGAAAGTTTTGGTGAGTTGACAGGATGTAGGGCTTTGAATACAACAATGGAAAATGGATATTCAAACTTCACTTAATCTCCTCTAAACTTGAAACCTACAAATTCAAAGAGAGAGGAAGGGTTGTTCCATTTAGGGTCTTGCCTTAGTCAAACCTTGTGTTAGTGTTTCCACTTCCACAATGGCAATGCCAATGATAGAAAGATAAATGATAGGAAGGAATGATGAATCAACAAAGTGCTGCAACTCACCACCCTTCAATGAATTCCTTAAAGGACTGAAGTCCTACACATCACCTCAAGATCTTGGATCTTGGTTGCTTGATTTTATTGAATTTATTGGAGACCTAAAAAAGGGTTAGCCTTCACAAATGATGATAAAATGAACATACATGAACTCACATAAGATTTGACATGATAGTTGCATCTTGAATTTCTGAAATTATGTTCACAAATGCTACTCTTGACTTGATTGATAATGCTCTTTATGTTCACTTATTTCTATATCTCTTGTTAATGATAGATAGATTTGAAATGGTGCAATGACTAGGTATTTATAGGAATTTATTCAATTTCCTACAAACTAGATCCTGATAGTCAATATTTGTAACTTGAATTGGAAATGATAAAATACCGACATCGACATATTCAAATTTGGGACCAAGAAAAATAGGGGGACATTTCTGCCATAAGACATCTATATCCTTGCCCTATTTTTTGAAATTTAAGGTGTCGGGGATAGAGTATCAGATGAATGCATTTGTTTGATGCTTGCAATTTATCTAAAAACGGTAAAATAAGCCTTAGAATGCATAATTTAGGAAATTAGGGGTTCAATCAAGTCCAATAAATTAAGGGGGATGAAAACATACTATGAAAATGTCAAGGGTGCAAAATTTTGATTCTACGATATCATAGTTCTCTTGGTAAGGAACCATCTCAAGCCTTGTATGGTTAGCCTTGTTCAACTAATTTGAGTTGGGATGGGTTGGAGGATCATTTTTTTTGGGATTTTAAGATCATCCAAGATATGGAGTAGTAGGTCATTTGGATAGGAGAGTAGTATATGACTACCCAAGATAAGCATAAGAAGTATGATGATGCCAAGAGATGGAATCAATATTTTTCAATGGGAGACAGAGTGTTCTTGATAGTGTATCTGCACAAGAGACCAATTTATTATGGATTTTAAATTTCTAAGCTCATAGAAAATTATTTTTGATCTTTTGATATCCTTGAGAAGATTTATCCATTCTTATATCATCTTTCCTTGTTGCCTTGTCTCTTTCATGTCCATAATGTGTTCCATCTATCAATTATTAGATAATATATTCATGATGTGACATGTTCTTGATTGGGGTAACTTGTAGGTCAAGGAGGGTAGAAAATTTTCTTTGGATTACATCCATATATTTCAACATTGAAGTTTGGTACTTTGGAGATGAGACCTAGATTAGGTAAGGGTCTAGTGAGACTTGCTTGATGATACTTCACCTACTTGGGAGGATGCAACATAGTTGATGGTTATTTATCAACACATTTTGAAGGATTTTGGGTGTAAGCTTAGACCTAGGGGGGATGTAATACCTTTGGAATTTGTTCTTAGTTACCTTTGTGACAATGGAATAAACCTGTTATAAATGATCATTTATATATTTTTTCTTTTATCTTCAAGGTGCTCTCAATGTGATTTTGTATTGGCACTTGGATTCTAATTGTGTATTGTGTGATGTAGGTGATACTTTCACATTTACATTTGATATTGCTTATAATTTATTTTTCCTTTGTAGATATATATGTTTATATATTTGAATGCTATTATTGTATTAGCATTCTAGACGATTGTTAGTTATCATATTTCCATGTTTGGATGATATGTATTGATATTGAGTGATTTGAAGATGAGATGATTATGTGATCTATGTGACATTGTACCCAATTTGGTGATTATGCATTGCTTTGTCTATTATGTATTATGTAGGTATGCTTGACAAGTGACTTGAGTGTACAAGGTTATTTTCCCATATAAGTGTGTAGGTTTGGATTATTTCCCCAATAATGGTTATATTAGAGATGTTACATTGGGATTAATTTATTTGTAAACCCCTATCACACTTGAATTGAGTTTAATATGTGTCTTGTGAGGCCTTTTGTGAATTTGGATCCAAATCAATGGTGAGTATGGAGTGTGCATGTTTTGTGTGTTAAACTGGAAATTTGTGGTTTCAGTTGTGTTAATTTATTTTCCCATTTTCATTTGATTACATTTTGAAGGATAAATCATTATATTTTAATGATATTTGATGCATTTGGGAAATTGAAGAATCGAGAAAAAGTGAAAAATGATGGATAAATACATTGAAAATTATATTCGATTTATTTTAATTAGTTTATTTTTAGTTTAAAATTATTTCAGTAGTAAGAAAAAATCTAGTTTAAATTATTTCATTGTTTATTAAGCTGAGAATTGAGAAATATTATGTTTCTTGAAAGATTAAATAGAATTATTCATTATGCATAGAAACAAAAATGACTTAAACATTTTAAGTTAATTGCTAAATGTTATTTTGTGAAGTGAAAAATCATAAAAATAAATAGAAAATGAGAAAGAGATAAAAGAGAGAGAATTACACTTTTCATTCATTCCTTCATTTTGCAAAGAAACCTTGTCTCAAAAACCTCTCTTGGAAAAATGGAAAAGATTGATAAAACTTATTTTGAAGGATTGATTGGTTTTAAATTTTTATTGGAAATGAGTGCATTTTTGTGTGGACTGAATTTCATGTGGTTTGCCTCTCCAAATCTCTTGAGTTGCTGGGATTTTTGTATTAGTTGAACTTCAATGATTGAAGGTATTATTATTGTTTATTTTTTTAGTATTTGAAGTATTTGATTTATTCTTTGCTATCCCCATTCTAGTGGACACATATGGATTTTAATTGCAGGGTAACTAGTTTATCTATCTTTATATAAAATCTATATAGTTAACGCTGTAAGATATCTTTTTTGGAATTGTTTCTTATAATGGTGGAATTTTTTTCAGAATATGATTTTAAATTATTTGGTTGACGTACATTGATCTTATGAATTTCTTTCAATCTAAGCAGGTGGGAGTAGGACAAATACCATTGAATGTGGGAATATCCCTAATGCCTAGGGAAGACATGAAAAGTGTATAGATGGGGAAAAGGGCACATATCATTAAATGTGGTAAAGTTCTTGATTCTTGAGGAAGAAGTGAAAAAGTGTAATTTAGGACAAAGATGTTTCTTAGTTTTATTGATGAGAGGCATCAGACATAAGTGAATTTCCAAATAGCAGAATCTAGGAGGACTTCAAAAGGATTGTCAAGCTTCTATACACTTGACATACATGCTCTCAGTTTTGTTTCCAAAATAGTCCTTCACCCTATTAACATTGAGTAGAAGCTCTAAACAATCACATTGTCCTAGTCTTTGCAGCCTGAACTCAGCTACACTGCCCATCCTAAGGGGTTCCTATGCCTCCAAAATGCACCTGATACATGCACTTAGCTCCATCCTTTGGGACACAAGGAACAAAAATTGAACCCTAGTGGACAACTTATAACATGTCAATGCCACTAATGCACCATGTGTCATCATGCTCAATTCAGGACACAAACTAACATTGGGAACAATTGGGAATTTATCAATAGTTCATAACTAAAACAACTATTGTTTTCTTCAACCTTAAGTATTCCCTCTTATAAATTTTGAACAGATGCCCTTGTGAGGGTCATTCAACCCCATGTGAATTCTAGATAAATGATAGGGAAACTCAACACAATAACAAGCATCATTATGCTAAATGGCCCAATTACAACTTACACGACAGATAATTGGCAGGAAAATCTTTAGTTTTCATATTCAACCATTAGTAGGTCCATCCACATGCAAACATGCAATGTTGTGCTTGGGGCACATGAACATTCTTATATTGTTCAATTTGAGTACATGCAATAGGGAAAGTTTATCAAGTTGCATAGCCATATATCAAGTTGAGTACACATAGCATTTATCAAGTTGCAAGTACATATATTGCTAGAGATATATAGTATGAGGAACCTAATGAAAATACATGAATAGTTTAAAACTAAGGCATATTGAGTTTTAGAATTTCAAAATACCTAAGTTATGTAATTCTAAGTTGGTGTTGATAATCTCATGCACCACTCTATCCTCCAACTTACTATGACACTTGTGTGTTAGCTTTCGCATTGAGTAACCCCTCATCGATTTTATGTTTGTCTAGGAAATGCTCTGCTTTCAAAATCCCTAAATGACAAAAAAAAAATGAAATTAGATGTTAAGTACCCCTAACCCACTCATTCATATTCTCTCCCTCTCTTTCTATCTCTCCCTTCTCTCGTTATCTTCCTCTATCTCCATCTCTTTATTTCTTTCCCTCCCTCTATATCTCTATCTATTTATCTTGATCTCTCCCCACTCTTTATCGATCTATCTCTCCCTTTCTCTCTATTACTCATCTTTTCCTCCTTTTATCTATCATGGATTGTTTATTTAATTGTGAATTCAATGATTACAGATATGTCCAGAATGGATACTTTAATGGAACCTTGAAACGATTTGCTAAAATGAAAAAATTATGCTTGAAATTTGATTCTATTACTATATCTAGTGTTTTGTCTGCATGTGCCCACTTAGGAGCCTTGTTCCAGGGGAAATAAATCTATAACTACATAAGAAGAAATGGATTTGAGGCCAATGCTCATGTAGGGAGATCTCTTGTAACTATGTATGTTAAATGTGACCGTATAGAGGAGGCACACAATGTGTTCAATGGCATTGATAAAAAAGATGTAGTCTTGTGGAGTGGCATTATTGTGGGGTTTGCACAGTGCAAGCATCTGAAGAAGGCTTTGAAATGTTTTCAGGAAATGGTATTTATAGGAGAAAAACTTGATTTAGATACCATTGCAAGTGTTCTTTCACCTTGTGCTCAGTCAATAGCTCTGAAAAAAGGAAAAGAAATCCAAAACTACATTATTAGAAATCAAATTGAATTAGGTGTTTTCGTTTTCTCTCCCTCTCTCTTCTCTCCCACTCTCTATCTCTCCCTCTCTATTTCTCTCTCCATCTCTATTGGTCTCTATATACATGATGTCAAATAGATAACGTGCCTTGTCAATGCTTCCACATTTTGTAATTTGCATACATATCTACTAGGGCAATTGCAGCTAGAACATCTGCCGAAATTCGTTCATCATTTATCGTATGATGGATGCCCATACTCTCGTTCCAAAGCTCCCATTTCTACACAAGCTGCGAGTTTGCTGGCAAAGATTGCAAGTTTGCCCAATTCATTCCAGTTGTTCCAGTATGTGGAGATGTTGGATCTGGGTGTTAGGATCATTGCTTGCTTCCATTCCCATCAGACAGCCAGCTTTGGCCCAGTTTCATTTTGTATAATTGAGTGTTGTTTTGTTTGTTGCTTGGTTAGATAGCCCTTAGTTAGGTTCTTCAAACTTGGTACTGCATTAGACTTGTAAGTAGTGCTATATTGCTGTTAACATGCTCTAGTCCCTATATTTTACTCGTATTGATGTTCATCATATTGTTTTCTCTTCCAAACAATATAATGGATTTTGGGATTCCTTCTTTGGACAGGGAACTACTAATAAAGAACAGTGTTGTGTTCAGTCCTTTGAGACCCTTCATAATAATAGGAATGCCATAGATAGAGCGCTACAAATGCAAAAAAGAGAAAAGGGGAACAACCTTCTTAAAGCAGTTGATGGGTCTAGAGACCTTGGAAAGCATTAATTGGATGAGTCTACTCATTACCACTAACTTGGAAGAAGAAAATGATAAGTAGTCTAAATATCAAAAGTAAACATTTCAACGAATGTTTGCCCATACAAATTAGAGTTTGCGTATACAAATTATAGTTTGCTTATTCAATTTTGGAGTTGGCGATGATTGTACAGTAATATAAAATTTTGTATCTTCTTTTGTAGTCCAAATGCAAATAGTATTTATGTTATTCTATGATGCATTCTTCCCTCTGTTCCGAAGGCACTTGAGCTTTGTTGTGCTGGGTTCAGTTGGGCATTGAGCCGATCGGACTTAGTGAGACTGAAAGAAAGCAATGAAGACAGTTGATCTATGGGGGCAGGCACAACTTTGACCATCGAACCTTTATCTTTCTTTCATTCTTTGTGGGATCTCTGGAATAGAAGGGAAGCTCCGGTTCTGTAGAACAAAATTGCAAGGGCGAACTTAGGGCGCGATCAAATAAACAAGCATTCGGAGAGGGATGAGTGAGTGGGTAATCAAGCAGCTTATACTCGTTTAATTGTGAGATGCAGTGCATCATTTTTATAGGCTGGTGATGCTTCTTGCCGATCATAACGACACAGATAGGGAGATCTCACACCTGCATATGAAGCTGCCTTGCAAGCCCAATTTCTCGTGCCTCTACAACAATAATCTCTCTGAACAACTCGAATGGCCACTGGCGGCAGCGGTGCCTGGCGTCGACGTTCACGATCATCATGCCTTCGACAGTGCAGTTGACACGGGCTACTGGAGTCTCGTTACTGCTTGGATGGTTGTATTAACCACTACACGTTATACATCCTTTAGCTTGGCATGCGGAGTTTCAATGGACACAGATAAATGCCGCTACAGTGGAACGCCTTACAGTGTAATTATTTGATTTGTATTGGGTTTAAATTGATTTTTTCAAATTTTAAAAATATCATTTTTAAGCCATGATTATGAATTTTTTTTTTATAGATACATGAAATGTGGATTTTAGTGGACAAAGAATTTTTTTTGTTCATATTTAAAACCAAAGGATGTTACTAGTTTTCTAAAATTATTTTTAGTTTTATGGATTTAAAAAAAATTATGGCTTTGAAATTGATAGTGAAATTGAGAATTTCTATTTTTTTACATTGACAAATATTTGAAAAAAAATGAATTGTGAATTCATATGAATGTACTGGAATATGAGATAAATTGACTCTTTAATATTTTTCGCTTAAACTATAATGAGAGTATTTCCAAAAAATTTATTCTATTTTTATTTCGTCAATTTTTGTTCCATGTTCAAATAGTCAGTTAGCATGGGGAAACCATGATTTGAAATATAGAGTGTAGGAAATGAGTGGTTCTTGACATTGTGTAGAATCCAAAGTGATTTAGAGGTTAAACTAGGTAGAGAGTTATTAATTAAGTGTAACGCCCTGCCACACAACCCTAGAGGAAGTTGCATTTAACTACTTAAATGGAATAATTTTTTTTTTTTTTTTTAAATATAATTAATAAGCAAGTTCGCTAACTAATGCCAACAACCTCTAAGGTTACGAGACATAGGTTATATAGCACCTCAACAAAAAACATGATTTAAACCATGTCAATTAATTAATTAATAATTTAATCACATACATTCCAATAAGATAATTACATCATCAAAAAAGATAACTTTCAATTCAATTTATCCAAATTAAATAATAAGATTACAACACTCATTCCACGAATGAGGTAAGTCCAATAAAAATAATTACAATTACAACTTTCCACCTTGATAACAACTGAGGGGTAAAATAATACAAGATCAACTGAAAATAAATAAGGCATGAACTGATATTGAAACCAATGAGCTCTCCAACTGGAAGTCTCGCACACACGAACAAGGAGAAAGAACCCAACGGATTTTGGTGCACGCCACCCAACCAAGTGGAACCCAAAGGCCCACCCCCCGTGCTAGGAGATAGTAACCAGGAATCCTAGCCAAGACAATCTACCTCTAGACATAGGCTAACATAAACTGAACCAAACTGAAACAACCAATCATATGAACCTCACAGGTACAACACCACAAGGTACAACTCAAATACCATGCAAGTACATCACAAGCACAACTTAGATACCATGCAAATGCAACACAAGATCAACACGTGTACAACTCTACAAGGTCACATTGCTTCCAAAAATAAAGTAGAACAAGTATGTTATGAGAACCATACACATAGAATCGAATACCAACTGTGGTCATATCAGGTATATTACGGAAACCATACCCACAATAAACAAGAACCAACTGTTGTTCTAGACAGAGTGTCATCACACAGCTCATCATGGGTTATCCTCTGGGATTCTTCCTAGGCTCCGGCCCCCACAAGAAAAGGTTATCTTGGTGACCTTTATCGAATCTTGGCCCCCATACTCACTCACGCAGAGCCAAATACCTTTCATATAGACAAGATAGATGACATTGCCATTCTAGGCCTTCCCACCCATCTAAAGCCTAACCGAGCACTTGGGTTCATGAGTGAGGCATTAATATCTTGATTAGTGAGAAGTTAGTCCTAATCTTCTAAGTATTGTTTTAGTTATCACTTGATTAAACCACTTCCGAAGGTTATCCTGGATACCTCTTACGGGCTCTGGCCCATACGGAAGCCACTCTTCTACTTGACAACACACATACCATCCAAACACCAAGGGTATCAAAGTGTACAAACAAGATAACACGTCCACTCCTTTCTCAGGAGGCGACAAAGATAAAACCATCTCCAAACACTTGAGGTAACAACAATAACAAAACCGCTCCTGACAAGGAGGCACAATTACATAATCCACTCCTTTCTCAGGAGGTACAATACATTCTCGTTCGTAGAAACCAGGTAATAACAAATAACTTCTCATGCACTGCCCAAGGGATTAAACAACAATCGACATCACAAGACGACAACCCCCAACCTCTAGGGTCCTCTGGAAGACTTACAGAATTAAATACACTTAACCCCTTTCCCAAACACATGATCTCAGAGGAAATAGTCACAAAGGCAAGTTGCGAGGAATTAAACTAATTTGGATATATTAAATCCATTTCCTTGAATAACATTCAGTGATTTATTCCACTAACAAATCTGATTTAATAACGTCTCTTCTAGACAAAAGATAAAATTAAAACAAATATCTAATCCTTAATTGCATGAAAATAATGATAAGATTAAGCAGTTACTTCATCAATTCATAATATATCGTTTAAAAATAATTATACCTTTTTTGCAAAGATATAACATTTAAAATCCATTAATTCTGCTATTTAAATCATATTACTTTTATATCCATTAATTTGTCTTTTCAAGTATATTATTTCCAAAATAAATCCATCTATTTAGCTATTTTTACAATAATTTAAAATTTCCCAATAATTAAATTATGCATCCATTTAAATAAATTATAAAAAAAATCCTCAACTATATAATGATGATTATAAATAATTATCTAATATAAAAATATATCAAATTAAAATATTATATAATACAATATTAAATATTAATATATATTATATTAACTATAATATACATTAATATAATAATATCATATAACATAATAATAAAATATTCATATATTATATTTTATTTTATGAAAGGCACAGTCTTCAAACGTGCCTCGGGCCGTGCACTAGGGTTGAAGCCTCGCATTCCATAGGCCGCGTTTTTTTCTTGCATAGGGGGTGGTGATGCAACAGTGGGGCAATGACTGTTATTGGCTGTGGGTTGAAGGGGCGGCGGCGGTGGCAGAGCCGACCCTTAGGGTCGCCGACGACTGCGCACAACCACACCCACAGGGGTGGCTCGGCTGTGCTTAGCACAGCCGGCCACCACTGTGGTGGCGGCGGTGCCAAGCCACCGTGGGCCGAAGGGGGTGGCTGGTGCGGCTCCCCACAATGCCTCCATGAGGCAGCTATGGGTTGAGCCCCAGCTGCCCAACGAAACATTTCTTGCGGATTTCAAAAAAATCCGTTCCCTCCCCTATGTTTTTTTTAATTTATTTATTTATTTTTTATTTTTTAAACAAAACAATTAGCTGTGGATTTCGAAATCCGCACCCTTTCAAAAGGGAATTTTCAACTTTATTTTAATAGCATAACCTCCCCTTTTTTAATTTTTTTCTTTTTTTCTTTTACAACATATATATGTATGTATATACATATATTCCCAAAATAAATTTGCAAATCTAATTGAGGAAATAAAATTGAAATAGCAATTTCCAGCCAAGAACACCAAGATTTTATTGAAGAAATATATTTTTTTTATGAAGATATTTTTTTTGCAATCAACTCAGATTTCAACATGGGTTTTCTATTTTCCAACCTAATCTATTTGAGTTTCCAAACAAAGATTTTTGTAAACAACATATCTAATTATATCAATTTTTCAAAATCAAAATCAATATAAAGACATGAACCCGGTTTTTAAAATTTTGAGAGGATCTAGATGATGCACGGATCCTTGCTTCGATTCCCTCTTCAGATCAACAATTTTCACAACTTCAATCCAAAACCCACAAAATCCAACAATACTTCCTCCCTCCATTTTCCATTTTTCCAAAAACTTCATAATCCAAAAATTGAGAAACAAAATTCAACATAAGGATGAAAACCTAAAATTTCAACAACCACCCTCATAAATTCTTCAAAACAGAAAATTAGAAAATATCCCAATTTCAATTTTGAATTCAAACTTTCAAATTGACTTTTAAATCCTTTCTTTCAATTTTTCAATTTCAACAAATAAAATTCATAATTTCAAAATGAACTTATCCAATTTCAACAAAATCAATTTAATTAATTAATAAATAAATCTAATCCACGATTAAATTATTTATTAATTAAATTAAATTAATTAATAAAATAAATTACGTTATTAACATAATACCAGTACAATTTTCAATTTCACAAATTAAATGCATACAGCCATTCAATTACCTAATTTAACTTGCAATTAAATAACAAAGAGATGGCGAAACAACACAACCGACAAACAACTGACGACATACAAGGACTAGGGTGATGACCTAACACGAAAACCTAGCTACTATCTCCCAATCGAATACCATTGGGTATTGAACACGCTCCAACCTGTGAAACCAGGTTGAGTCGATGTCCTGTACCTGTCAACCTGCAAATCAAGTAAACAACAACATATAGTATAAACAACATAAAATACACACTGTGAAGAGGAAATCATGGGATCGTAAGGCACTCGCAAGCGAGTGATGCGATATCGTCCCCTTCACGAATACAATGCAACTAACTGACAATTCCCACATATTAGTATAATCCAAAGCATAATCATCTTTAATTCAACTAACCACTATGCTAATCCAAAGCATGGAATAAAGATAACATCTGAATAACCAGAAACACATCACAGCAACATATCCACACAAAGACACACTATCCAATCAGAAGGAAAAATGGAGGGGTATTACATCCTCCCCCTCTAGGGTTAGGCTTACTCGTGGAAGCCTACAAACACATAGGGATATAACTCCCTCACACATAATGCACCAAATCAAAACCTCGTCTACACACCAAGGTATTAAGTGAGGTACACAACTCAAAACCCACACAATTATAAGCTTAATGGCTCCATCATAATCCCAAAGTACCCAGTATTTAAACCTAGGCTCTGATACCATGTGTAACGCCCCACCACGCAACCCGAGAGGAAGTTGCATTTAACTATTTAAACGGAATAATTTTTATTTTTTTACAAGTATAATTAATAAGCAAGTTCGCTAACTAATTCCAACAACCTCTAAGGTTATGAGACAAAGGTTATATAGAACCTCAACAAAAAACATGATTTAAACCATGCCAATTAATTAATTAATAATTTAATCACATACATTCCAATAAGATAATTACATCATCACAAGAGATAAATTTCAATTCAATTTATCCAAATTAAATAATAAGATTACAACACTCATTCCCCGAATGAGGTAAGTCCAATAAACATAATTACAATTACAACTTTCCACCTCGATAACAACTGAGGGGTAAAATAATACAAGATCAACTGAAAATAAATAAGGCATGAACTAATACTGAAACCAACGAGCTCTCCAACTAGAAGTCTCGCACACACGAACAAGAAGAAAGAACCCAATGGATTTAGGTGCATGCCACCCAACTAAGTGGAACCCAAAAGCCCACCCCCCGTGCTAGGAGATAGTAACCAGGAATCCTAGCCAAGACCATCTACCTCTAGACACAGGCTAACATAAACTGAACCAAACTGAAACAACCAATCACATGAACCTCACAGGTACAACACCACAAGGTATAACTCAAATACCGTGCAATTACATCACAAGCACAACTAAGATACCATGCAAGTACAACACAAGATCAACACGTGTACAACTCTACAAGGTCACATTGCTTCTAGAAATTAAGCAGAACAAGTATGTTATGAGAACCATACACACAAAATCGAATACCAACTGTGGTCATATCAGGTATGTTATAGAAACCATACCCAAAATAAACAAGAACCAACTGTTGTCCTAGACAGAGTGTCATCACATAGCTCATCATGGGTTATCCTCTGGGATTCTTCCTAGGCTCCAGCCCCCACAAGAAAAGGTTATCTTGGTGACTTTTACCGAATCCCGGCCCCCATACTCACTCATGCAGAGCCAAATACCTTTCGTACAGACAAGATAGATGACCTTGCCATTCCAGGCCTTCCCACCCATCCCAAGCTTAACCGAGCACTTGGGTCCATGAGTGAGGCATTAATATCTTGATTAGTGAGAAGTTAGTCCTAATCTTCTAAGTATTGTTTTAGTTATCACTTGATTAAACCACTTCCAAAGGTTATCCTGGATACCTCTTCTGGGCTCTGGCCCCTACGGAAGCCACTCTTCTACTTGACAACACACATACCATCCAAACACCAAGGGTATCAAAGTGTACAAACAAGATAACACGTCCACTCCTTTCTCAGGAGGTGACAAAGATAAAACCATCTCCAAACACTGGAGGTAACAACAATAACAAAACTACTCCTGACAAGGAGGCACAATTACATAATCCACTCCTTTCTCAAGAGGTACAATACATTCCCGCTTGTAGAAACTGGGTAATAACAAATAACTTCTCATGCACTGCCCAAGGGATTAAACAATGGTCGATATCACAAGACGAAAACCCCCAACCTCTAGGGTCCTCTGGAAGACTTACAGAATTAAATACACTTAACCCCTTTCCCAAACACATGATCTTAGAGGAAATAGTCACAAAGGAAAGTTGCGAGGAATTAAACTAATTTGGATATATTAAATCCATTTCCTTGAATAACATTCAGTGATTTATTCCACTAACAAATCTGATTTAATAACGTCTCTTCTAGACAAAAGATAAAATTAAAACAAATATCTAATCCTTAATTGCATGAAAATAATGATAAGATTAAGCAGTTACTTCATCAATTCATAATATATCGTTTAAAAATAATTATACCTTTTTTGCAAAGATATAACATTTTAAATCCATTAATTCCGCTATTTAAATCATATTACTTTTATCTCCATTAATTTGTCTTTTCAAGTATATTATTTCGAAAATAAATCCATCCATTTAAATAACTTTTTAAAAAAATCCTCAACTAGATAATGATGATTATAAATAATTATCTAATATAAAAATATATCAAATTAAAATATTATATAATACAATATTAAATATTAATATATATTATATTAACTATAATATATATTAATATAATAATATCATATAACATAATAATAAAATATTCATATATTATATTTTATTTTATGAAAGGCACAGTCTTCAAATGCGCCTTGGGCCGCGTGCTAGGGTTGAAGCCGCGCATTCCATAGGCCACATTTTTTTCTTGCACAGGGGGCGGTGATGCAACGATGGGGTGGCGACTATTATTGTCCACGGGTTGAAGGGGCGGTGGTGGTGGCAAAGCCGACCCTTAGGGTCGCCGATGACTACGCACAACCGCACCCACAGGGGTGGCTCGGCTGTGCTAAGGCCACCACTGTGGTGGCGGCGGTGCCAAGCCATCGTGGGCCGAAGGGGTGGCTCGTGCGGCTCCCCACAACGCCTCCATGAGGCGGCTATGGGTCGAGCCCCAACAGCCCAATGAAACATTTCCTGCGGATTTCAAAAAAATCCGCGCCCTCCCTTCTGTTATTTATTTATCTATTTATTTTTTAAACAAAACAATTAGTTGCGGATTTCGAAATCTGCACCCTTTTAGAAGGGAATTTTCAACTTTATTTTAACAGCATAACCTCCCCTTTTTTAATTTTTAATTTTTATTTTTTACAACATATATATGTATGTATATACATATATTCCCAAAATAAATTTGCAAATCTAATTGAGGAAATAAAATTGAAATAGCAATTTCCAGCCAAGAACACCAAGATTTTATTGAAGAAATATATTTTTTTTATGAAGAGATTTTTTTTGCAATCAACTCAGATTTCAGCATGGTCTATTTTCCAACCTAATCTATTTGAGTTTCCAAACAAAGATTTTTGTAAACAACATATCTAATTCTATCAATTTTTCAAAATCAAAATCAATATAAAGACATGAACCCGGTTTTCAAAATTTTGAGAGGATCCAGATGATGCACCATCTTCAGATCAACCATTTTCACAACTTCAATCCAAAACCCACAAAATCCAACAATACTTCCTCCCTCCATTTTCCATTTTTCCAAAAACTTCATAATCCAAAAATTGAGAAACAAAATTCAACATAAGGATGAAAACCTAAAATTTCAACAACCACCCTCATAAATTCTTCAAAATAGAAAATTAGAAAATATCCCAATTTCAATTTTGAATTCAAACTTTCAAATTGACTTTTAAATCCTTTCTTTCAATTTTTCAATTTCAACAAATAAAATTCATAATTTCAAAATGAACTTATCCAATTTCAACAAAATCAATTTAATTAATTAATAAATAAATCTAATCCATGATTAAATTATTTATTAATTAAATTAAATTAATTAATAAAATAAATTACGTTATTAACATAATACCAGTACAATTTTCAATTTCACAAATTAAATGCATATAGCCATTCAATTACCCAATTTAACTTGCAATTAAATAACGAAGAGATGGCGAAACAACACAACCGACAAACAACTGATGACATACAAGGACTAGGGTGATGACCTGACACCAAAACCTAGCTACTATCTCCCAATCGAATACCATTGGGTATTGAACACGCTCCAACCTGTGAGACCAGGTTGAGTCGATGTCCTGTACCTGTCAACCTGCAAATCAAGTAAACAACAACATATAGTATAAACAACATAAAATACACACCGTGAAGAGGAAATCACGAGATCGTAGGGCACTCGCAAGCGAGTGATGCAATACCGTCCCCTTCACCAATACAATGCAACTAACTGACAATTCCCACATATTAGTATAATCCAAAGCATAATCATGTTTAATTCAACTAACCACTATGCTAATCCAAAGCATGGAATAAAGATAACATTTGAATAACTAGAAACACATCACAGCAACATATCCACACAAAGACACACTATCCAACTAGAAGGCAAAACGGAGGGGTATTACATTAAGTGATAATTAATTTTCATTAGATAAATAAAATAAGAAAAGATGCTAACTCTACAACATACCTAGAGCATTTGTAAAGGCTTAATATGGTTGTAAAGGACACCACACTCTAGGAGTTGTTAAGTGTCATTCAGTATTCTCGTCTTGTGACTAGGATGCATACTCAATATTGCATAGTTGTAGAGCTATTGTGATGGAATTACTTGTCATACCTCTAGAATCCTCATCCTTCATGCCATTGGATTTTGTATCCAACATGAGAATTAACTCTCACCATGTAGGTGTGTGATTGGTTGAGACCTTGATTACATGTGTTCATACTTGTGTTATATTTAAAGTATTTGGCATGTGTGTGAGCCATAATCCCCTTGTTTTGTGTGAGTTTATTTTTTGTTCCCATGTGATTATATACTAGCATGGTGAGGTGGACCTAATGGTACCACATGGTTGGGTGGTGCTCAAACCACTATTGGGGACTAGTGGATTTATTGGAGTGGTACATGATCATGTGAAATATAGAAAAGTTTCATTTCTATATTGTTAATTCATTTATAAGAATGTTGTAAAATGTAAAAGTTAGGATGTTTGTGTCCTCATTTGTAATTATATCATTTATATTGGAACCTCATTCTATATGGATTTTAAACCACCCACACAAGTGTGATAGATCTATCATTAATTTTCTCATGCTTTAATATTGGTGTCAAATGCACATGCTTTTTTTATACTTTTCATAATTCTTTATATGTTGGTGAAATAAATTTATACCATCTTTGGATTAGGGATAAATAAACTTAATGAGTTACCAAATTATCAATTGTTTAATTATTGGTATGTTATATATATTCTTTCCCCTACCCTTGTGTTTGTGCATGCAAATCCATCATAGGGTGGTGTCATCTTGCCATTTTGGTTTTAAATTGTGATGGGGGAGAGATTGGGGTGTGTTGTGAGAATTTATCTTCCTATCATGTTATTGAATTAAATTTTAGATTTACTTATAGACCTCATTATACTTGGGAAATGATCCTTTCATTTGTTCATGTATTAATTAGAAGGTGAAATATCTTGACAAGATCTTCAAGGGGTCATAGGCATTTTTTGGGTTTTTAAGTTGAATTAATTTGTGTGTTTCCAAGGTGTTAGACATGAATATGGTATCTAGAAATGATAATCTATTTAATATATAGTTAGGAATACAATGACAAACTAGAATGGACTTCAAGGTCAAAACTAGACTCCAAGACCAAAATTGGACTCCAGTGCTAAAATTGGACTTCAACAGTAGAGGTGAACTATGGAGGGATGTGCCAGTGTCCTCTTTGGTCACTATTTTCCTTCCTAGATAATATAATCCTTTGGGGTTCTATAGCCCTTCTAAGGAATTGTAATCTAGATCCTTGTACAATAAGCACTTCTAGTCATTTTTAGGAATTTTTTTTACACAAAAGTTATTTCCCTTGGTATTATGAGTATTCCCATGTCACCAATTTATAAAAATGTATCATGATATAGATGATATTCTCAATTTAACATTTTGAATAGTCGAGGTATGGTATCTCTTAGTTTTCCCACATCTTGTATAGGTTTCCTTGGTGTCGTGAGTGTAATTGATAATGTTTAGGGATTGTATATGAGGCATATTATTTCATTATTTTAACCCTGTGTTGTATTCATGAGAGAAATTTTTGTTGGGTCAAGACCAGATTATTGTCATTGTGAAACTTCACTCTCTCATTGGATCATTGTAGTGACTTAATAACATGATTTCTAAGTATTCCGCTTGTCTCCACAATTAATGGAGTATTATTGTTTATGTATTATATTTTGTGTGACATAGAACATCACCACAAGGTCCTTGCCATGTCTTATGGATTTGTTGTTTTGAAAAATGTTTGCTTGGCTCTTATCATAGGTGTGAGGCTTGGGGAATTACATTAGTAGTTGGATTGTTTATTTTAGTTTTTTTGAAGGCCAAAACTTGAGATTTTTTTTGTTCAACTCATATTGGTTTCCTTGAATGGTGATGATTTTTTACTCCATTTTTTCCCATATTTGGAATATGGTTGAGAATTTTTTAAATTCCTACAAAATCATATCATCAAAATGGTCTCCAAATTCCTCCTATTCTGTCTTAAAATATCCTTCTTAATGTCCTAGATTCTCTTTTTATATTCATAATGTTTCCATAAAAATGACTTCATAATGTTCTTATGTAGATTTACACTATCCTCCAACATGCGAATGCATCTTTTCAAATTGATATAGTTAGGATAGTTTAGGTTTGAACCTTTTCCTACTTGCACAAGGTATTAAATCTATCTTTATGTATAGTCCCAAAAAATTTAGGATTCTTTGATTTGGAAGAGTATTAGTATGGTTGGAAACATTCAAAAGGGAAATAAATAAAATAAGATGAGGGACAAATAAGGAACCTTATTACAAAATTATCTTTCAATTATCCACATGCTAGGTTTTGTTATGAGCACATGAAATAGTATGTATGTCAACTAAAATATAAAATACCCCTATTAATTAATCTTGGGTAGGAACATCTTACGATAATGGGGTTGGGTCTGGGGAGAATTATCTACAACCACAAATTTAGAGTGTAGGGAAGGGGGATACATCTCAACCCACCCCTATGGTTAGTAGACATCAAGGAAATCGCTATGGGGTATCCTCTTTGAATTTAGGAATTATCTTATCTAGGTTGAAAACCCTAGGAAAAAGAGTTGGGGTGGAGGTTCTAGCCAATTTGAATATTTATATGTAGTATATTAGAAGTATATTTTACATAGAATAATTGAGATAAATTAATAATAGAAAAGAAAACTCATTTTCTTCCTATGGTGGAGATGATTAAATATTGTAAAGTGATATGAGTATATCCTTTTATACTTGCCCTCAAGGGTGAAACACCCTATGAGTATGTTGACCGCTCTCACCTAGGACTTGGTGAGGCCTTATTTTTTGAAGATATTCTATAATCTAAAAATATCACCTTTCTTCATAAAAAAAAATCATATGTTGGTGATCCTTGGACTTGATTATTTTCTACAAGATGAGTCCCTCCATTGGTAAACGTGTATGCATGAAAATAATCTCTTCTAAGATATTAAATGAAATTTATCTATCAAAACATTCAATTCTTCCAAGATCTTGTAAACTAACTTGAGATCACAAGGTCATACCCATTGATTGCTTCAAGAAAAGGGGCGAGGCCTCCCTTCCTTAGGATGTTCCAAATAGTCTCATTTTTACTAATTTTCTTATAGGAAGAGGGATAAAATATATGCATATATCCTCTCATAATTTTATTACCAAAATATCCTTATAAAGTAAAGTGCTAAACCTTAAAATAGAGTTGACGATGATACATATAGAAATCTTGAAGATGAAGTAGGGAGATTACTTGTTACCGATGTAGAGCAATATATCATAATTATCAATCTCCCCATTTTTTTCAATAACATCTAATTTTTCATGAATACAAGGGTACTTGTCTCTTAATTTCCTCATGAGAGAGAAAAACTCTAACATAAACTAGTGGATGAGTATTAAGAGTGATTATTGTATTCATTTGATATGTGCATTCTAATGTTAGGACTAACTGTCCCCTCATACAAATAATATTTACCATTAATTATGCCTCCATAATAACAAATATATTAAAAATATGGTTACCTTATCTATAGATCTTAATGATTATCATGTATTTTGATATGAATTTAAAATCTCCTTCGCATCATCTATAATTCTCTTATATGACCACTAGGAAACAACCTTTGATTTTAACATGCATTTAAAATTTTTTTTGAGCCCCCTCTACTTCAATGTTGGGGATATGAAGATATTTAAACAATACTAATCTTAGAAGAGTATTTGAGGATTTAACATAGTTATTGGATTGAAATCCCAAGTTCTTAGAAAAAGAAATAATGAACTCCCTCTTCATGTTCCTAAGCATTCCCTTACCACTAGCCTACCTAGGATTTTATTTTTAGGATCCATAAAAATTAAGTGTCTACATAAAAGATTTTATTTTATATTTTTTGAAGTATCTACATTACCAAAAATGGATTGAATGTTCCAAATGAAAACAATTTCCTATTAAATAATAGTGGGGAAGTTTTTTGGCCTTTTGATTTGGGAAGAATTAACATTATCCTATATTTCTTGATATATTTTCAAGAGAACAATATTCTAATAGATATTTCTATTTCTAAATATCTAATTATTTCTTTCTTTCCAAAATCCCCTAGCAAATGTTTAGAAAGGATTGTTACCAAATTTATTGAATAGTAGGATAACCAAATGGAAGGAATAAGTTGGTAGCCAAAATATTGATCTCCCTAGGTTAAACCCATTGAGTTTTGAACTTATTTAGAATAGGTTGTTTCATATTCCATACAAATGGAAAATATATTAATATAGTATTAATATATTCTTATTTTTTATACATGATGTATCTATTGGCAAGGGACAAAACCCTACTATTCAAATTGTCAATCATGAGTATTTCTCTTAACAATTGGCCTACCAAAATAAATTAATCTTAGGGATGTTATTTGATTCATATTAATTTATAGTTTGAGTCAAGTGTTTGAAAGTCCATGAATAGATTAAATTCATATTTAACTTAGTAAAATATATTTAGGGAAGCTATCCACACTATTTAATCTTATCTTTGAATGTATTAAATTTGACTGGACTGGTTTTGGTGATTAGATCATCCAAAGTAGTATTATCTATGAAACCATTTTTTTAAAAATATTTTTCATGTGTATCTTGCATGTCATGGTTTTAGTAATCCGTAATATAGCTTCCCACTTTTTTTCACAAATTTATTTTTTGATATGAGCACAAGGATAAGAGATATCAAGGGGATATTAGAAAATCTAATAATCCTCATAGGATTAGATATGTTCCCCATTACCCACCATACACCTTATACCTTTTCTTAATATTTTATTAGTCTTCATAATATTGTTCCAAATAATTTATCCAATAAAAAAACTAGGCAAAGAAATAAAAGAAAGGCCATTTTTATTTCTTAAATATTTTTCTCCACTCATTATTAGTTGTTATAACATTCCACCTTATCTTGATTAGGGCTTTGTTCATTTCCTTAATTTTATGCAACCCAAAACAGCCATGACTCTTCAAGAGGAAAACATGATCCTAAGCCACTAAAGATATTCTTTGTCCATCTATTCCTAACAAAAAAAATTCTCTAAATTTTCTCCAAGTTTTCAACCAAGAAGAAAGGAATTTTGAAGAGAGATAACAATTACATAGGGATACTCTAGAGATACTTTTATGTGTTAATTTCCCTACTTGGCGTAAGGGGTAACCCTTCCAAGCAAATATTTTACTTTTAATTATCTGTATTAAATTGTTCCAAGTAACATTTCAAATTATTCTAGAACTTAGGGGTATTCCCTAGTATGTACCAAGGAGTTCATTTATGTTACAAACTATGTTAGTAGCTATCTAGTTTTGAAAGGCACGATTCATGTTAAAGGAGAGTAATCTACTCTTATCCAAATTGATTTTTTGTCATGAAGAAAAATAATAATGAGAGAGAATAATTTTCTAGCCCTTAGCTTCAATAATATTGGTTGTACCAAGAATGATAGTGTCACTCATGAACTATTGATGGGATAGTTTGAGCTATATTTATATCAATAATTTTTTTTGAGATGATGAAAAATATGGGGAAAGTGATTCTTCCTACCTAAGGCCCCATTGAGATGCAAATTTATCATTAGGGGATCCATTTATCATCACTAAAAATATTGGAGTGGTAAATAGGTATAGCATTTTTCCCTAAAAGAAATTTTTTTGTAACACGTCCAATAAAAATTCACAAGAAACTTTATTTTATGCTTTTGATATATCCAATTTTAGATCCATGCTTTCTTTATTTCTATTTTCCATTGAGTGGAAAACCTAATGAATATATTTAACATATAGAATTTGTCTTCCTAAGACAAAAATAATTTAATTGAGATGATTGATTTTATCTAGAAAAGACTAAATTATCAAAGAAAACAATTTGAAAAGGCTAATTGGTCAAAAATACTTAAGATTATTAGCACCCATCTTCTTAGAAATTAGGACTAGGAATTTTTTAATAATTTCCTTTAGAATATTCCTAGTATCAAATAATTATTGAACAACTTTGAACATGTCCTTGATAACAATATCCCAAAATTTTAGAACACTAGTAGAATTTGGCAAATAAATGACTACGTGACTAAAATTTTTAGTCACAACAACAAAAAATGACTAAATTCTAGTTATTTTTTGCAACACAACTATACATGACTAGATAAATGACTAATTTAATTGTCGAGTAAATAATTGGTCATTTATTTATTCACACAAATAATTCAGTCCTACAATCATGTCAAATAACATATAATTCTACCAATGATTCAATAAGAGTTATGGTACGTATAATACATATATATTATCAATTATTTCAATCCATCTGAATAGATCATTTAAGGAATCAAGAATCAATAGTGTTATTCCCATAGTCCACCATGATGGGGTTAGAGAGGAAGCATGTTAGGGAGCCCTAACTTCAACACATACTCTCTAACATATTAACATACATATAGATTTCTATCAATGCAATCCTTGAACCTCCTTTAGGTGCAAGTGTTAGTATATATTTCTCTCTCTATATAGAATTGTCTCCCCCTCTATCTCCCTTTCTTTTTCCTAATCTTTCCAAAGATAAATTAAACTATCAGATTTTTATATATTAATTTAATTTGTTCTATATAAAAATATATTAATTATTAATTATTAATTATAATAATTTTATATTTAAGTATATATCGAAGATAATAAAATGGTGTCTACTCTAGAAACTCCCACATCTGCTTCAATTTTTGCCAAGCCCTACTTTGCAAAAGACCATGGCAAAGGTGCCCTCAAGGGGACGAAGATGGCGAAGGCGTTTGTCATTTCTATTTCTACCACAGATTCAACTGTTTCTCAAATTGTGTGTGATCAGGTGTGTGGCAGGGATGGCTTTCCTGAGCAAATTTCTGAATCTTTGTTGGTTGATAATTTGGGTCAGAAAGATGGTGATGCTAGTCTTGGTAATCATGCAATGGTTGGCTCTAAGGGTCTATGCCATGATGGTGATGGTTGTAGGTGAAAAATCTTCATTGATTCCCTTGTTGCCCGACCTTCCTCTTCGTGCAAGGGTCTTCATGGGTCGGGGTTCTCCTAAGGCTCATCGTCAGCTAGTCTAACCCCTACCAAGAAAAAAATTGAGCCTCTTATTCTTCTGGCCAGTGTCTCTTTGCGTCCTCCCTTTGTCATTCAACAATCCTCTACCCCTGAGATCGGTCTTGACAGCATTGTCTGCGATAGAGAAAACTATTTGCAAGATCACGCCCTGATATGTAGATTTACTAAGGTATGGCCTAAGCTATGCGACCTCCATTTATGGATTGGTGCAAATTGGAAGTATTATCTAGAAGATGAAATCAACATTTACACGTGTTCAAAAGGTTTTTTGTTCCTAGAATTCAAATCTATGGAAGACAAAGAAATGGTGCTAAAGAGTGGACCTTGGTTCTTCCAAGGGGATTTTCTATGCATGAAACCTTGGTCCCCCTCATTTGATCTATGAATAGATTCATTCTCATCTACATTCTTATGGGTTTGTTTACCTTACCTCCCATTACAGTTCTAGGAAATTGACTATCTAAAAGAGATTGGAAATGGCTTGGGGAAATACCATAGTATCTCCAAAGAAACAATCAATTATGAAAATTCAACTTTTTCTCATCTATGTGTAGATTTAGATGTCTCAAAAGGTCTCCCAATAGAAATATTTCTCAAATTTGGAAAAATACATTGGCGCCAACCAATAGATTATGAAAAGATAACATTCAAATGTAGAATTTTATTTGCTATAGAACATGTTACTGCACAGTGCGGTAAAAGATAATTTGGGGTGAATGCTAGTGATATCCCAAACAAAAACCCCTCATGGTGGGTTGGGGTTGAGTCTAGACATTAAGTTGCTTCTCCTCCTATAAAGAATGCTATTGCCTTCACTCCCAAACTTCAAAAAATTGCTCTTGCTCCGGTCCCTTCCCACTCAACAGTGGAAGTCAGCCAAATTCATATGTTCGTGCCAGATCCAAAGTCAAATTATTCTTGTATTCTTCTCCTCTATCCTTTGAGGTCTCCAATACTACTTCTTCTTCTCTTTTCATGGCTACTACTACTGATTGTAATCCTAGTTCATCCTTGCTAGCGGATTCATGCTTGGGTCAGCATACATCCTTAGATACCGAATAGGCTTGGACTGAGGTGAGTTCAAAGAAAAAAATCTAATGTCCCTAAGATCCTCAAAGAATGAAGGTATTTTGGAGGTATAATTTATGGGAACACCCATTTTTGGGTTGATGCAAGTTCTATTAGGTTAGGAGGGTTGGTTTTGGAAAGTACAATTTTGTTTGTGTTGTTTCACCCCTTGTGGCAAGGGCATGCATTTATTCTCTTTTTGAACCTTATATTATGGGAGATTTTCCCCTTGACAACACTTACCTAACAAAAAAATAATAATTTTATATTTATATTTAATAATTTTTATTATAGAATACAATATATAATAATAATATAACCTACATATACTATTAAATATAATAATAAATATAGATTTTGTAACGATTGATTTCTGGTCTGGGCTTGGGTATGGGCTTCTAGTTATTGTGCAAGTCAATTGTTTACAGAGCTAGTCTGATTGCCAAGAATGTTGGCTTGTGACAAAAACAACTTTTCATATAATCATTATGTAAATATCTAATTATATTAATTTATATTATAGGCATACCTTACCTTTTATCTATATATATAATATTAATTATATTTATATATTAATTTTTAATTATATAAAAAAATATTGGGCAAATAAATGATATTTTATGGTAAAACATTATAAAAAGGAATTTTTATCCTTTAATGGCCTTTTTCATCAAATCCACGTGAAGTTGAGCAAGTGATAAAGTTAATTTTTTTGTTTTTGCAAGAAAGGAGTGAAACTTGTGTGGGAAATTGAATAACCTAACCAATTTACTGTAGGTCAAGGCTTCAAATTTGGAAGAGATAGTGTACAAGAAACCATAGGCTAGAATGACAAAGTCCATTGTTTCTATTATTTTTGATGATTCTGATCGCAATCGCAGTCCCATTGGATATGAAGAAAACACTGAGATCACTATAACTCGACAAGAATTTAGCCATTTCATTTTCTTTCAACTCCTTTAATTTCAAAATAATCCTCAAACAGTTTGTGATATAATATTCAGGTTTTCTTTCAATGGGTTTGGTCAAAAATTTGTTTCCTTATCTAGGGGTATCTGTTTCCTTTAAATGGTTAGGAGGTTCATTTATTTCAAGCAAAACCTTTATGCCAACACTCCAAAACTTGGTGATTGTCAAGGTTTCCAGTGAATGTGGATTTTTTATTTGAATTATGATTCCTTCATCATTTACAAGCTTGCTAAAACCCTAAGTGATTCTAGAGTTTAAGTTTTGTGAAGAATATGAATATCAAAAACACAATTTTTTGCATCAAAGGTAATTGATCACATGGTTTCAAGATATTGATACTTTATGCAAAATAAAACCTTAATGGGTCTTCACCTTGACTCTATATTGCAGGCCTTATTTGATTTGGAGAACACCAATTAGGAGTTGAAGAGTGAACTCAAATATTTTTATACCATAGTGGAGAAATATCTAGGTATTCATTGCTGGAAATTGATTTGTATTTTCTCCCATATTTCTACTATCGGATTCCTTGGCTTATATCTTGATAAATCCTCCTATATAAGAGTTTTAGACCACTATGAATGCCAACCTTGACAATCTTCCTTTAAACAATGCCATAATTTTCCATCATTCATCATTAAAATCCTTTAACACCTTATGTTAATGACTTTGAATACCCTGCTACAAAAACTTAATGAAGTAACTTCCTTAAAGGGGTAACAATGTTTTTTGCACTCCATAGTGTTGACCATAGGTTCACTTAAATCTTGAGGTGGATGTCTTACTATTGCTTCAAGGTTCATGACACAATCTACTGAAAACTTATTGCTCACTCATACCTTGTTAATTGTACCTATGATATTATATTGTATATATCTGATGTACTTCACCTTTAAATGTCCATATTGAAATGTATTCCTTTGTGGACTATTAATTACTTTTGAAACTCATCCATAAACATAAAAACTTATGGAACCTCCTAAAAGGTAGGTAGAAGGTTATGTATTCACACCCACCAACCAAGAGACTCCACTCAAGGATAACCCTAGAGATCTCAATGCAAAGATAGTATTCAGATGTAGAATTTTCTTTGCCACAAAACATGTTACTACACAGTGTAGTAAAAGACAATTTGGGGTGAATGCTAGTGCTGGATGAGCCCAAACAACAACCCCTCATGGTGGGTTGGGGATAAGTCCAAACATTATGTTGTTTCTCCTCCTATAAAGAATGCTAGTGCCTTCACTCCCACACTTTAGAAAATTGCTCCTACTCTGGTCCCCTCCCACTCAATGGTGGAAGTCAGCCAAGTTCATATGTCCATGCTAGATCCAAATTCAAATGATTCTTTCATTCTTCTCCTCTATCCTTTGAGGTCTCCAATACTTCTTTTTCTTCTCTTTCAATGGATACTACTGCTGACTGTAATCCTAGTTCATCCTTGTTGGCGGATTCGTGCTTGGTTCAACATACATCCTCAGATACTGAACAGGCCTGGACAGAGGTGAAGAAAAATAAAACTCCATATTTAAAGAAAAAACATCCAACATCCCTAAGATCCTCAAAGAATGAAGGTATTTTGGAGGTATAATTTGTGGGCACACCCATTTTTGGGTTGATGCAAGTTCTATTAGGTTAGGAGGGTTGGTTTTGGAAAGTACAATTTTGTTTGTGTTGTTGCACCCCTAGTGGCAAGGGCATCCATCTATTCTCTTTTTGAACCTTATATTATGGGGATTTTCCCCTTGATAACACTTATCGAACAAAAAAATAATAATTTTATATTTATATTTAATAATTTTTATTATAGAATACAATATATAATAATAATATAACCTATATATAATATTAAATATAATAATAAATATAGATTTTGTAAGGGTTGATTTCTGGTCTGGGTTTGGGTATGGGCTTCTGGTTATCATGCAATTCAGTTGTTTACAGAGTTAGTCTAATTTCCAAGAATGTTGGCTTTTGACAAAAATAACTTTTCATATAATCATTATGTAAATATCTAATTATATTAATATATTATAGGCATACCCTTCCTTTTATCATATATATATATAAGATTAATTACATTTTATATTATATTTATATATTAATTTTTTTATTATATAAAAAAATATTGGGAAAATAAATAATATTTTATGGTAAAACATTATAAAAAGGAATTTTTATACTTTAATGGCCTTTTTCATCAAATCCACATGAAGTTGAGTAAGTGATAAAGCTAAATTTTTTATTTTTGCAAGAAAGGAGGCAAACTTCTGTGGGAAATCACATAATATTACGAATTTACAGTAGGTCAAGGCTTCAAATTTGCAGGAGCTAGTGTACAAGCAAGTGTAGGCCAGAGTGACAAAGGCCATTGTTTCTACTATTTTTGATAATTCTAATCGCAGTCGCGGTCCCATTGGATATGAAGAAAACACCGAGATCACTATAACTCAATAGGTATTTAGCCATTTCATTTTCTTTCAGCTCCTTTAACTTCAAAATAATCCTCAAATAGTTTGTGATATAATATTCAAGTTTTCTTTCAGTGGGTTTGGTAAAAAAAATGTTTCCTTAGCTAGGGGTATCTGTTTGCTTTAAATGGTTAGAAGGTTCATTTATTTCAAGAAAAACCTTTATGCCAACAATCCAAAACTTGGTGATTGTCAAGGTTTTGAGTGAATGTGGATTTTTTTTTTAATTATGATTCCTTCATCATTTACAAGCTTGCTAAAACCCTAAGTGATTCTAGGGTTTAAGTTTTGTGAAGAATATGAATATCCAAAACATAGTTTTCTGCATCCAAGGTATTTGATCATATGGTTTCAAGATATTGATACTTTATGCAAAATAAAACCCTAACGGGTCTTCACCTTCAGTCTATATTGCAGTCCTTATTTGATTTGGAGAACACCAATCAGGAGCTAAAGAGTGAACTCAAAGATTTGTATATCACAGTGGAGAAACATCAAGGTATTCATTGCTAGAAATTTATTTTTATTTTCTCCCATATTTCTACTGACTGATTCTTTGGCTTATATCTTAATAAATCCTCCTATATAAGAGTTTTAGACCACTATGACTACCAACCTTCCAAATCCACCTTTAAACAATGCCATGATTTTCCATCATTCATCATTAACATCCTTTAACACCTTAGGTTAATGACTTTGAATACCCTGCTACAAAAACTTAATGAAGTAATTGCCTTAAAGGGGTAATAATGTTTTGTGCACTCCATAATGTTGACCATAGGTTTACTTAAATCTTGAGGTTACTGTCTTACTATTGCTTCAAGCTGGTTCATGACACAATCTACTAAAAACTTCTTGCTCACTCATACCTTGTTAATTGTACCTATGATATTGCATTATATATATCTTATGTACTTCACCTTTAAATGTCCATGTTGAAATGTATTCCTTTGTGGACTATTAGTTTTGAAACTCGTCCATAAACATAAAAACTTTTGGAACCTCCCAAATTTAGGTGACGGGTTATGTATTCACACCCACCAACCAAGAGACTCCACTCAAGGATAACCCTAGAGATCTCAATGCAAAGAAGATTGAAATCTTGCAATAGGGTTGTCCTAGAGGCTGAATAAGATCTAATGAGGGGTTCACCACCAAGTTTGGACTTGGAAAAGACAATGACATGCAAGATGAAATATAAAACCCTAATATGATGCAAGCTTGATTTAAATGACCTATAAATGCAAACAAAGACAAATAAAAAGTTGTATAAAAGAATGTGTGCACCTGGAAGCTTGAAGATGATTGGAAACAACTGAAATTTTGAAAAAACTAAATTTTTGACCTATTGAGACTCATTCACCATTCTGGGCGAATCAGTCCTAGACCTGGATTTTGCACAAGAACAAGTTTTGAGCAAACGGGTATCCAAATCTACAAAGATCTCTGAAAAAAACCTACAATGGGGCTCATTCGCCACTTGTGGCAAATGAGTCTAGTTTGGATTTTTTGGAAATTCAAAGTTTTGATTTGCACCTTTTAGTTCGCTCTTTCCACTTCTCTAGGTTTTCGAATCCGAAACTCCAATTTCGGGGCTGTAAATGACCTTTTATTGAAGATTATGACCTTGCAAATGGGGAGACAACTCCAAAAAGCTTGAAACCTAATCCTCAATGGTCTTCAATTCTTCAAATCACCTAGATCTACAATTACACAAAGAAAGAGAGAAACACTTGTTGATTGTTAGGGAATAGGGGTTTTCCTCAATCAAACCCCTTTTAGGTAATTAAATGAAATGATGAAATAATGAAACAAGGACATGAAACATGAAACATAAGATATGCAACATGAACAATGATACCTTGAATTGTCTTGTAGATGATGTCTATAAATCTGCAACTCAACATGAAATGGCCATGAAGGATGTAGATCTTGATCTTTGATAATAGGAATAGGACAATTGTAGTGCCCCTCTGTATCGGTCGTCCTTGGCTTTTGAGTAAGTTATTTATTGGGTGGCCATGTTGATTTCGTTGTTTGAATGTGTTATTGAATTTGGTGGTAAACATAATATTTTAAAGGCACTGTTAAATTAGTTAATTAAAATTGAATTATAAGGTAATTTAAATAAAATTGAATTGAAATAATAATATGATATAGAGTATATGGTTATTAATAAATAATTAAATTAAGTTGTTTTGATTAAAGTTTTGTTTAAATTGTATGTTATAACTATTGATAAAGTTTATATTCAAGAGAGTTTAATTATTTATAAACAGAAAAGTAATGTAAAAGGAACCAAATGTTTAAGGAGTTTCTAGAGGCTCTTATATTTAAAGTAATATTATGTTATGATAGTTATTGAATGGTTTGTATAAAAAGCCTTGATATTACATATTATTGAGAATAGACATAATTATTGTGAATTGTGTTAACACTTAATTCAAACCTACATAATAATCATGAAGTATGGCAATATAGCATGTCACTCTTATTTACTTTAATAAATAATGGACATGAATGATGAATTATTAAAGGGGTACGTGAATAAGAAAATAGGTTTATGACTCTATGAAAATAATAGCAAAACCTAAGATAAAATCCAATGGTCAACCTTCAGTTGTATACAATAAAATATCAATTTCATGAATGATGTAAATAAACAAAAAAATATATTCAAGCATAAATAATCTAGGAAATTTAAATAAATGCAACTAATAGAAAATAAGTAAATAAATAACCTAAATTATATTTATAAAAAAGAAGAAGTAATAGTGAATAAGATAATTAAATGAACCTTAGTTATATATACATATATATATATGATTTTTATATATTAATTTACTTGTATTTTATGTTGTGACTATTTGTGAAAGAGAAGAGACTATTGGCACCAGCTATGATGGTGGTTACATACCTGCTAATTTAGATTTCTTGTTAATTCTAAGGAATTTAAAGAATAAATAAATAAATCTAATCCAATGCATATCTTGCCATCATGAAATTTCATTAGACGACACTCCATTATGGTACTCTGTCAAATAGCTCACATGCCCTATCTATTTTTTTTCTTCATAAACCTGACTTGCATATCAACCTTCGATAATGAAGAATGATTTACTTGATTTCACCTTAATCATTAGTTGTTCTAGTTATTTATTGGAAATTTTACATAACTTTAAGAATTAGAAAGTGTTTAAGGATTTCAAAATGTATAATTGTATCATTAGTTTGTCTTAATTTACCAATTTTTGTGTTTTGGGGAAGTAAGTATTTGATTTTACCTTGATATCAAATAGTTACAAGAAAACATTTATTAAGTACTCCATGATATTGGATTATAAATTCATAGTTGGGATACCGATTTGCCATAGTTTGACAATCATGAAACTCCATTTATAGGAATGATTAGAGATTTGTATATCTCTGTTTTTAGTTAATATTTTGATAATTATTACCTGGTGTCATTGGGGTATTAATTGCTATGTAACTTTTGAATATGTTTTGAGATCAGTGATTTTTTTTTATGAATAATATATCTTTCCTATTATAATAGTAAATGCATGCCAACACTTTCTTGATGTATCAAGATAAATAAAAGATTAAAAACAAACGTTAGTTGTAGACATTAATTATACATATTACCTTATCTCTCTATTTTTACTTAGAGTATTATGTTCTCTAATTAAAAGAAGAATTTATTAAAAGAATATTTCTATTCTTATAATCATGTATTAAGCATTAGATATTTCTTAGAAAATTAACTTCTCCTTTATTACAAATATATATATACAAGTTTATAAATGAGTGATTTGTACAAAATAAATATATGTTTGAACCTAGTCTTAAGAAGGGGTACTTTGGGAATAGTAAAACTGTCTAGTTCATCCTTAATTATTGACCCTCATTAGACAATTTTTTTTTTTTTTTTAAATAATAAATAAGATTTTTAAAATTAAGAATGGTATTAGGAAAGTGAAGACTTTGAATCTTGTTTAATGAACCTAGATTAAGAATGGTATTAGGAAAGTGAATACTTTCCTTTGATTATTATAAGCTAAATAAATTTAATTAAAATCTATTATTTTGAAGTAACAAATGTACAGGCTAGGAAATTTTAATCCGATGGTACACCTGCTATAGGTTTTCATAAGTTCTTTATTTAATTAAATTATTTCAATATAGTCTTAAAATATGTGATTCTTGAACAACTAATAATCCAAAAATTACTAGGAGAGCTTTGATTTATCTGAGTGTTATAATTAGAGAAGTAGAAATTGAAGTTAGATCATTATCAAATGAATAATCCTTTCACGTTCTTATAGAGTTATTGAGTTAGTTTATTTGCCAAATTGAATAGGAATGTATAAACAAGTGGAGTATCGAATATGCTTTTTTAAGTTTCATTACAGGGAATTGTGTTGGGAGATTAAAGTTTGATTTTTGCATTCTCCTGATTGATTGAATTCTACATTGATTTATTTTCCGCTTTGATGAGTTTATAAGCCAAGCCATGATGTGAATTCTTTGGGAAGCCAACTATTTGCGTACCCTTCAATTGGGAGTATATGAAAGTTGGTGTTATAGGTTTCTTGAGGCATTGGGTAACGGGTGTATGTTGGATTTCTTTGATTTGACTTTGAAATATTTGATTTAATTATTAGCTTGAACTCTTGTGGGTGTTACCTTATTTCATAGTTTGCCTCTTGTTATGGTTGTTTGGCAAGATGGTCCATGCCTCGCATTTGTACTCGAATTGGTAAAGTTTGGTGTTATAAGTTTGGTACACCCCTGATTGTTGTAAATTTTTGCATTAGGACCATGCGAAGATACTCTCCCATAGTATTCTCTGCTTCTCCTTTGTATGCCTATGGAAGTAGACACCTTGTAAGTGGTCGTTGAGATTGATGTATGTTATGTTTTGGTTGACCTTGTAGTTTGGTCTTGTGTTCATTATGCTTGACTGTCTTGGTCGTGGGTTCTTTTCTTGTCATCTCCTAGCATTGGGGGTGGGCCTTCAAGTCCATGTGGTTGGGTGGAACATGCTATGCACCCCATTGGGTTCCCAAGTTGTGTTTGCGATGTGGAAGTGGATGCAGAGTTTCCAGAGCTCCACGTTGTTGAAGACTTTTCCTCACCTTGTACCTTATTCCTCATTGATGTATTATTCTTATACTCGATGGACTCTTCCCATTGTTATAAGGGAAGCTTTATGAAATGTACAGTTTCATTCTTGATGTGTTGTATCTGTGGAAATATGTTCCACAGTTGTATCATGGAACTTTAAATTGAATTGTAATAAAATGATGTATCATTTTCCTCTCTTTTGACCATGGATGGTTGTATGTCATCATTATGTAATCTTGGTTTTCATTTGCTTTTGTTTTTGATTAAATTTAGGGTTCGTAATGATCGTTCCATGTACCCCAGAGGACGTAGATGACTTTGTAAATGTATAATTGCTTTCATGTAATGAATGAACAAATTTATCTTATGCAATATTTCGCTTTCAAAAAATAAAATTAGTGTGGTATTTTGTTGTCCTTTAGGCTTCACATGGTGGGGCGTTACAACAATTCTTGGTCTTGGATCTTCAATGCTAGATCACAACTGTAACACCCCACCACGCAACCCTAGAGGAAGTTGCAAACAACTACTTAAACAGGCTATTTTATTTTTTTTAAGAACAATTAATAAGAAAGTTCACTAACTAAATCCAACAACCTCTAAGGTTACGAGACAGAGGTTATATAGAACCTCAACAAAAAACATGAACTTAAACAATGCCATTTATTTACTTATGAAATTAAGCGCATACATTCCAAATAAGATAATTTACATCAAGCATAAAGATAACTTTCCATTTCATTAATCCATAATTAAATATTACAATTACAACTCTCATTCGTCGAATGAGGCAACTCCAATAAATAAGTTTATAAATACAACTTCCACCTCGTTATCAAATGAGGGGTAAAATAATACAAGATCAACTGAAATGAAATAAAGCAAGAACTGATACAGAATCCAACAAGCTCTCCAATTGGAAGTCTCGTCCACACAAACATGAAGAAAGCACCCAATGGATTTAGGTGCACACCACCCAACCAAGTGGAACCCAAAGGCCCACCCCTCGTGCTAGGAGATAGTAACAAGGAATCCTAGCCAAGGACATCTACCTCTAGACATAGGCTAACACAAAACTAAACCAAACTAAAACAACCAATCACATGTACAACACAAGTACAACTCAAGTACAAGTCTAATAAGGTCACATTGCTTCCAGATATAAAGTAGATCAAGTATGTTATGAGAACCATACACATAATAATCGAATACCAACTATGGTCACATCATGTATGTTAAGGAAACCATACCCATAATAAACAAGTACCAACTGTGGTCACATCATGTATGTTACGGAAACCATACCCATAAAAAAAAAGTACCAACTGTGGTCACATCAGGTATGTTACGGAAACCATACCCATAAAAAAAAAGTACCAACTGTGGTCACATCAGGTATGTTACAGAAACCATACCCATAAAAAATAAGTACCAACTGTGGTCACACAGGTATGTCACGGAAACCATACCCATAAAATCAAATACCGACTATGGTCACAGAGTTTGTCATAAGTTACCCACTATGGACTATCAAGATGGTGGCCTCAACTGGTCCCCGACCCTCGTACTTACTAATACGAAATCAAAACCAACTGTTGTCCTAGACAGAGTGTCATCACACAGCTCGTCATGAGTTACCCACTGAAGATCGTCAAGATGGTGGCCTCAAACCAATCCCTAGCCCTCATACTTACTAATGCGGGATCAAATACCTATCATAAAGACCAGATAGATAATCTTGCCATCCCATGGCCTTCCCACTCATTCCAAGTCTAGACAAGCCCTTATGTCTATGAGTGAGGCCAACTTATCTTGATTAATGAGAAATTAATCATAATCTTCTAAGTATTGTTTTAGTTATCACTTGATTAAACCACTTCTGAAGGTTACCCAATCTTACCTCTTCTAGGCTCTAGCCCCTACGGAAGCCACTATTCTACTTGACAACACACATACCAACCAAACATCAAGGGTACAAAGTGCAACAAACAAGATAACACGACCACGCCTTTCTCAGGAGGCGACATAAAATGAAACTTTCTCTCCAACACTGGAGGCAAAAAAACACATAACAAGGTCACTCCTTACAAGGAGAGGTGGATCCCATAATCCTTTCCTAAACCAAGGAGGTACAAAACATCCCCATTCATGAGAACCGGGTTATTAACTGAATACGTACCATGCACTACCCAAGGGATACAAAACGGTTGACAACATGACATGACAACCCACATAAAATAAGATCCCCATCCTCTAAGATCCTTTGGAAGACTTACAAATTAAACACTCATTTAACCCATTTCTTGAACAAGAACACGAAGGGAATATTCACTGAAGGCACACGAAATAAACTACCTTTGGATATTCTAAATCCATTATGATGCTAACATTCAGTACTTATTTGCCTTAAGAAAAAAAACTAAATTAAATATCGTCTCTTTCAATCGAAGGATGAAATTCAAACCAAAAGTTTAATTTCCCTAAATATTTCATTGAGGATGAGTAATCATTTATATTTCTACGTTTCAGAACATAAAGTTTAGAAATTGCAAAAAGGTTTATTGCAAAATAAAACTTCGAATAACTACAATACTAAACACAATTCATTTAATTTCTATGTTTGACTTTACAATTATGCCTTTAAAATTTCAATTGTTATCTCAACTAAAAACTTCATAATTTAATTCTCACATGTACATTTAAAACATAATCATTGATTAAATCAATATTTTTACAATATGCCATAGTGAAATATTTAAAATTATTTAATCCAATTACCAAATTAATTCCCCCATATATATGTATATCAAAAAAAGATACACATATTTAATTATTTAGATATTAATACTCAAATATTATAAAATATAATATTAAATATTAATATATATAATATTAATATTTTAATATTATATAATATAATAATACGCATAAATATATTTATATTATACTAATATTATAATATTAAATATTAATATTTAATACTATAAATATATAATACTAAATATTAAATAAAATATAAATAAAATAATAAAATAAAAACTAAACTAAAAACACTCACCACTTACCTCGGTCCGCGTGCACCCCACACACATAGGCGGTTGTGTTTACACGCAGACCCCCATTAATGGGGGCGACTATGTGTAAACACAATCGTCCCTTTGTGGGCACGACTGTGGAGGGGAGAGGGGAGGCGTGTTGGGCACAACTTCCCCCACTCGCCTCCCAAGGGATGCGGTGGGGGTAAGCCCCCAGTGACCTCCCATGAAAATTTTATTATTTAAAATCCTTACCAAAAAAAAACGAAATTTTGTTTTGAAGACTGTGGATTTAAAAGAAATCTGCCCTCTTTTTTTATAATCCGGTTTTCTTCAATAATATTTCAACAGAATGTGTATATGCATATATTGTATATATATATATTTCTCAATATATATATGCATATATATCCATATAAACATGTAAAATATATGATTTTTTTTTTGCAAAAATACTCAAATCATAAATCTAATTGGGCAAATAAATTTTGGGAAGAATTATAACCAACATATTTCAATTTCTTTGAAGAAATTTATTTTTTTTAAACAGGGTTTTAAGATTTGATATCAAATTTAACATGATGTTTTCTCCACAATACAAATTTTGGAGTTTCCCAAATAGAATTTTCAAACAGCAAAACAATATATAAATATTTTCAAAACATCTAAATTTACAAGCATGAACCTGGTTTCCTTGAGTTTGTGAGGAGATCCAAACGGTGTTCAATTTCCAACCTCGACTCCACAGATTTTCACAGCTTCAATCCAAAACCCACAAAAATGCAACAATTCTTCCTCTCCTCTCTTTTCAATTTTCAAAACTTTATCCTCTCCAAAATTTTCATGATCCAAAATTGAGAAGAAAATTTCAATAATAAAGAAATTCCAAAAATATCTCCAAAATATCAATGCAACCACCCTCATCAATTTCAAAAAATAGAAATAGAAAATATCTCATTTTTCAAATTTTGAATTCAAATTTTCTAATTTGACTTTTTGAATATTTTCTTTAATTTTCAATTTCAACCAATATGCATAGATTTCCAAAATGAATAATTTAACTTACTTCAACAACATAAATTTAATTAATTCAATAAAATGAAGCTAATCCAAGATTAAATCATTTTATTAATTAAATTAAATTAATTAATTAATTAAATGACATCTTCCAACATAAAAACCAAATTAATTTAATCAATAACTTAAATACAAAAAACCCATTTAATTACCTTTTTTCTAACTTGAAATTAAATAACAAAGAGAGGGAAGAATATTCAAAGCGACACAGCCTAACAAACACCTGGCGACACACTAGGACTAGGGTGACGACTTGGCACAGAAAACCTAGCTACTATCTCCCAACAGAATACCGTTGGCATTGGACATGCTCACACCTATGAAACCAGGTGGAGTCAATATCATGTACTTGTCAACCTGCGAACAAAAAGTATATCCACATACATACACATGTCATAAATAAGACACACCGTGAAGAGGAGATCACGGAATCGCAGGGCGCTCGCAAGCGAGTGATGCGATATCGTCCCCTTCACCAATACAATGTAAATAACTAACAATTCTAACATACTAATATAATTCAAAGCATAAAACATCTTTAATTCGAACATCCATAATGTTAATCCCAAAACATGTCCTAAAGATAACATTAATGTCGCTTTATAGATAGCGATCAAATAAAAGCCGAGTACCATAGTCAAGGTACTAACAGAAAGCACACAAACAAGGCATCTGAATAACCAGAACACATCAAAGCAACATACCCACACAAGGACACACTGTCCAACCAGAAGGCAAAATGGAGGGGTATTACAACAACACTAGCTCACTAACATGCTTGATGCTTGATATGCTTGACATGATGATGGATCTTAGATTGTTGCAACAATTGATGAAGAATCTTTCCCTTGAATGATCTTGAAAGTTATCTTGATGACCTTTGAATGCTTAACCCTTGCTTACTTGACTTGATAACATGCATGATTATGTTGCTTGGATGAAATGAGGATTTGAAAGCTTTTTTATATAGGAAATCCACTCAAATGACCGTTAATTTGATCCCCAAGGCTGACATAGGAGAAATTTGAACTTAAAACCCAGTTTTTCTCGCTCAAACCTCGAAAAATAGCCCAAATGGGATTCATTTGCCATCCTAGGTGAATGAGTCCCACCTAGATGGAACTCATTCACCCAAGGTGGAGAATGGGTCCCACAGCGGCTATTTTGCCTACTAGAATGTCGAGGAGTGAAGAAATTAAGTTTATATGTTGATATTGTCAGGTTTTTTATCGAAATGTGCCTTGGGATGCACAATATGGGGTCATATGGACCTATTAATGATGATAAAAAGGTCATAAATGCAATAAGGCCCAAAATCCAATGTGAAAGTGTAAATAAATACTCTTTACAATACTAAATTAAGGCAAAATTGAGTTTATTTAGCTTAGAAGGGTTGTAAATCCCATATGAATGTGTAAAACACATTATAGCACTAGATTAGGTCCACTTGATTTACAAGCCTCCCAAATTTAATGTGAAGATGTAAATAAATATATTTTACAACATTAAATTAGGACAGAGTTAGGTTAATTTAGCTTAAAAAGGGCCCAAGACCTAATGTGGATGTGTAGAACTCATCACAACACTAGAGCAAGGTGGCATTAGGTCCAATTTATCATTAATTATTCCCAAATCAAGCAAGGGACACTTTTTTTGGTTGTTCCATTTAGCCCCCATTTAGTGAGAGGGTGAACTTGCTTCAAACTCGCACTAAAGTAGACGTTCAAGAGGGATCCAAGTGTACCAATGTAAACGATCTAGGATAACAAAGATCAATGAACCAGTCAAGCCCCCAAGATCCAAGATCCCATGTCAAACCGACATAAGCATAAAAATGACACACACAAGATGTATGATTTGCAGCATCAAGATATGTGATCATGCAATGCCAATAACTAGAGGAAAGAAAAGAAAAGAAGAAACAAAAAGGGATGGATCAAGCTTCAACCGTTTGTCCAACACAATGTGTGTAGTGCCTCTCATGTTACTAATACTTTATGATATTGCTTTGTGTGTATTTTGATTATGCTTGGATTATGGTTATGTTCTGATGCATACTTGATACTTTGATAAACATTTATTTTGACATGTTGTTGGTTGGCGGACAATTTTATTTCTTTGCTTATGATATTTGGACACATGTGTTGGATACTTATGCTTATGATGATGTTATTGATTGTGTTATGATGATGATGTTGTGTTTAGATTATGATTACTGTATATGATTCGGGTGAACGTGTTGCATCGCTCATCCGTGAGTGCCCTGCCTCACCGCAATTCTCTTTCACAATGTGTTTGATTATGAATTTTTATGTAATTGTATATGTTGTTTGATGTTTGGTGTTATGCAGGAATGCAGGTACCGGGTGCCGACTCCACCCGCATTGTCGGGTCTGAGCGCACCCTATATACCCAATGGTTGATGTCGTTAGGGAGTTGATAAGAAAGTACCCTCGTCTATGTCTGTGGTTGGGTCAATTTTTTTTCATGTCTTATATCCGTACTTCGTTTGTGTGGGTATGATTTTTAATTGAAGTTATTTACTTTCATGGCTTTAGTAACGTTTATTAAAGGTTTTTGATTATGGCTATGTTAATGAATAATTGCTTTAAATTAAAATGTTATTATTCAATGTGACTAGTTAAATAAATTAAATTACCTTTGTAGTGGAGGACATTAATGGCTTTATTATTATTGCAAAATTTAAATTATCTTAGAACATCATTTAATTTAAATAAATATAAGTTAATAAATTTTTTTATTGAATATTTAAATTAAGTCATTTAAAATTATTTCTATGATGACTGGTTTTATTATCAAGTAGTTAATTTAATATTACATTTTGAATTTAAAATGTTGCTTGAGTTAAAATGCTTATTTATTTATTTAATAATATTTCTTTGTTTTAGAAAGTTAAGTATATTTTAAAGGGAATTATAATGTTTAAATTTTTGGAAGAATTAGTTAGTTTAGTAAATTTGGGAAAATGCCTATTCAAAAATTAGTAAAATGGAAATTAAAGGAAAGTGCCTATTTTTCGATGTGTAGTGTAATTGAGAGAATTTTAGTAATGTTCTAATTTTTGCCTTCTTGGAATTTGATATCCAATCTAGTCTTTTTCCAAAAAATGGGAGAGAGAAGGAAAGCAAAATTTTGTCTAAAATTCGTAATTTTGGAGTTTTCTGAAAAATGTATTCTCTACATTTGTATTTTGAAAATTGTTAGAAGAATTTAGAATTATATATTGTGTTGGATATTGTTCTTTGAAAATTCTTTTGGAGGTTGCAGATCTCTAAAATTGGTGAAGTACGTGGTTGGATGGTTACACACGACACCACAATTCGTCTCCAAATCAACTTCAAGCGAAGGACTCCAAGTAGCTCTATAATATTTGAATATCCTTTGTAATTTTCTATTGAAAAGAAAAGATTGTAAATCTCGAAATTTCAATATGTTTTTTGTAAGGCTTGAAATTATTGTTTTGTGAAATCATTGTTGTGTAATTGTCATCTCCAGCCTTTAGATTTCACTTTCCCCTTCGTTTCTTGTTTTGTATCGTTATTTATTATTTTAGAATTGTGAATATGCTGGCAATCATCTGGAAGTATATTTTAATTCTGGTATTTTTGGCTCTTCTTTCAATCCGTTCGTTTATGGATGTATTTCCAACCATTTCCTTTGTTACTTCTCAGGCATTTTCTTTGTAATTTTTAATTGCCAGAGATCTTTTATTTCGGTTGTATTTTTTTGTTCGGGCTATTGTATTTCACCAGTCTAGTTCGTGGATTTCTTTTTTTTGATATTATCATATGCTAGATTGTGCCAACATTCCTCTGTTTGGATGAATATTTGATATATATATATATATATATATATATATATATATACGAATTTATCATGTTCAATGATAAATGTTATTGGCAGACTTAATTAATATTTGAATGGTCTCCTTCTTTGGTTAGCGCCCTGGGCGCTTCTTCCCCATTCAGCTAACGTTTATGGCAGACCCATCCTCACTTGGATGGCTACGCAGCAGCCTAAGGTTGTTGTGTGTAGCCATCCAAGAGAGGGGGTTGCGTAGTAAGTATTCACCATGGCTGTTATTTTGTTTATATATATAGGGTTTTGCAATCTTTTATAATCTTTGTTTTTTTATAAGAGCTCAACGAACTTTGCATGGAAATTTAAATTTAGTTTTTAAATAATTATAATATGTATATATATATATGTATATACATTAGATAGATATTCATTTAATTATGTTTTTAATATACAACAGTAATTTTAAATTTAATATTCTTTTATGGCAGGCATATATATGTGTGTGTCTGTGTGTGTGTGTGTGTGTGTACATGTATATAGATATATTTTTGATAGGAATATATCGTAGTAATGTAAAATTATTTTTTCAATTATGGAATTAGTGAACAAAATTATATTGTTCAAACTCAGATTTAAATGTTATTTTATTAAATTTGTACTTAGAAATGATTTTTGCAAATTATATTTAACAATCATGGGAAAATCAGATTTAGAGAATATTATGTTTTGGGAAAAGAAACAAATCGAGGAAATAAATATTGTGTAGGATTAAAATATATAAGTTTTAATTATAATTGTTTTATTAGTTCAAGTTAAACAATTTATTTCCAAAGTATACTTGTGTGATTAAATAATTGTAGAAAAGTAGTTATTTTTATTAAATTTGATTTAGAAACAATTAAAGAAACTCAAATTTTCTAATTTGGTAAAATAAATTTGATGAGATAGTTAGCGTTATGTAAATTAAGTTTTGAAATTAGATATTAAATGTGAATGGTTATTTCCATAGATTAAGTTGGAATATTTAATTCTATAATGGATTTTATGAGTGGGGATGGATTTTGAAATGATGGAAATTTTTATTTGATGTGCCATATGTTGAATTTAGGGTCAATTTTATATAGTTTGAAAAGATTATTTTAATTAAAGTGATGTGTTATTTTGGTTACTGGGTAGATGTTTACGTACCTCCAAAGGCTAGGGGAAATTGTGTGGTGCATTTTTTGTTCCACTGTTTATCTATCATTTTACCTTGTGAATATTTGTGTGGGTGGTACCTCCTAGTGTTATGGGTTTTGATACTTTGTGTAGTCATGAGATGGTCATGCCTCGTGCATCTTGTTATGAAATAAGATCCTTATGCTTGTGTATTGAGGTACACCCTTTACTTGTCTTTGGTTTTGGGGTAACCGTAGGGGAGAGTGGCTCTTCTTGGGGCCAGTGTACAAGTGGTCGCCCATGAAAGAATTTCCTTAAAAAAGTGATAACCTAATTAATGTATCTAGTGCATTGGGATTAGTTAACACATAACAAGACTAAAAACATACACATCACCCCTATCGTTAGTGCTCTCAAAGGCTAAGGACGAGTGGGAAGACCTAGTTGGTAAGGTCACTACCTTGTCTTTGCGAAAGATAAGTGGCTCCGCATGAGTCACCCTATGGGGCGACACCTTGAGATAGGCTATTTGGTTAACCATAGATGGAGGTGACTCCTAGTATTAAGTAGTTTGGTTAATCCACATTGATGGAGGTGACTCCTAGTGCTAGGTAATCTAGTGAATCCATGTAAGGCCATGCGATGACACTCTCCCACTGTGCCCATTGTTTTTCCCTTGTTCTTGTCGCCTCTGGAGTTTTATTATTGTTGTTGTTTATGTTGTTATGTGGTCTTGAGTTGTATGGTGTTAGTCCTTCATGTTGTGGCTTTGTGGATGAGGGTTCTTTCTTATCGACTCCTTGCACGAGGGGTGTTCCTTCAGCTTCACAAGGTCGAGTGAAAACATGCAATGCACCCATTGGGTCCCTAGGTGATGATCATGGCACGAAAGCAAATGCAATGATCCCAGAGCTTCACACAGAGAATATTGTACCTTTTATGTATTCAAATCTATATTATTATATTCTTTGGATTATGTTGTACTCTTCCCAATGTTATAACGGAAACAACTTTGTAATATAATATTGGTTTCACGTTGTGTTGTATCTGTGGAAATATGTTCCACGAATGTAACTTTGAACTCTGAAGTTGTAATGTAAGAATATGTTATTCATTTTTTTATTTATCTATTTTATTCATTTTGGATGAATGTTATATTTATATTATGTCTTATTCACGCTTCTATCATTTGTCTAGTTTAGTATCGTTTAACATTGTTGTTGGTTTGGGTTCGTTTGAGTAGCGCACCATGTTACCCCATGGGACTAGGTTTATGTTATATGATTTTATGTTGATTCATTATTTAATTATGTTAAATGTAATTGTTTTAATTTTAAAAAAATAAAATTGTTTTGTTATTGTTAGTAGTTGTGTCCTATGGGGTTTGTGTGGCGGGGCATTACAATGTGGGTCAGATCTAAGTTGGTTGTCCAAAAATGCACACTCACTCTGAGGCAAAAAAACTCTTGTTTGTCCGTTGGGTGAGTAACCCAAGAGGTGAGACACATACACACTTGGATGGTATGCGCTCACACACACGCGAGTGGCTATGGGGAAAGTAATGCCTCGGATTGGGCTTCCCACTCAAACCATACCAAAGTTATACCTCCTGATAACTTTAATAAGGTGCCACAAAAAAATGATTTTTGAGCTTCATGAGACAATAAAAGCTTTGTATTCTTGGAGATCATGAACAAATAAGATGGCTCCATAAGCATGCAAAGTGTGTTATGCAAGGTGGCCATATAACAACTATTGTAAAAGTGTAAGGAATGTTCAAAGGGAATTTTCTTAGTTCATGTGAGGTCTCTTCTTAGGGAACATCGTGTTTAATGTTTCCAAGAGAGAATAAGTCAAAGAAATATCACACTCTTGGAGGAAATTAAGCCCAATGACACCACCAAGGAAAGGATGCATCACAAGAAAAAAGAAAAATCATGTAGTGAAACATGAGTGTCGATGTATGCCCCCACTTTAAAGTAGTTGCTAACACCATTATTGTGAGCAATTTCTTTAAAGTAGAAGAAGACACAAGAGCTTATTCGAAAAGCTCTATGCCAAGTTATATGTTTCCAATAAGCTACATCATGAATAAGTATGTCACATGTGAGTCAACTTAAGGCATGTCATCCAAATCCCAAGCTTGCTCTTATATGTATATGAAAGGTGATCAACTAGCAGAAAGAAGGCAACAACAAGTGACATATAAGGACAAGGCTAACTAACCCCTTGCCCCCACTTAGTGCAGGACAAGGATGAGCTTAATAGGATGAGAATAAGTATCAATTAGAGGAGTTAGGTGCTTCAACACAAGGAAGAGCACTAGACTCCTTGAGATGTTGAATTTTGTTACTTAAAGCCTTACATTCATTAGTGGCATGACCATGAACTCTATGATATACACAAAATGAATTCTTGTAGTATAATTTATTTCATGTTCTTAGAGGGAGGGCTATCAAATGATCTTGGATTATTCTTGCCAAGATACTCTCTTGATCAAAAGTAGAGGATGTTTCATTATTTTGCGACAAAGATATCTCTTTCTTAGTATTAGTTGTCATACCTCCGTAAGACTCTTTAGATTGTGAGATTTTGTTCACTCCTTGAAAGGAGGATGTAAAATCTAATGAATTAGAATCATTAGTGTTTTGTGTGATGACATTAACATTAAGCGAAGATTTCTTTGTTTCTTGCAAATGATAACAATCAAGACCACTAGTGTTTATCAATTCAGGATGCACTATTGTTAAGTTCGGCTTAGAAGAATCTTTTGTTAGATTGTTGATATTAAGTGAAGGTTTATTTGATGGTTTTATTTATATGAAAGCATAATAACCAATACCTCAAGTCGTTTGTTGCGTGTTAGGCTCTATAGGGTTGTGAATACCTTGTTCTCTAGCACCACATCCTTTTCCACTATATCTAAGTTGTTTCATAAGTTCATAACCTTTTCCATAAAGATTTTTTATTGCTTTTGGATCTGATGGTTGCTCATTATTGAGTTCATCAAATTTTGTTGTGTAATCTATTGTCTTTTGTTCTAAAGTGGTTGAAGTGGATGTTTTCGAAGGGTCTTCTAAATTTTGTGTTATGATATTGTATTCTCCCATGAATTTTGGTGTGAAATATAAGGAACCCCAATCATCTTCTAATAGCTTCGTGACTTCTTCAATTTATTTTTCTTTGTCTTTTTGTTGTGCGGGTTCCACTTGTGTGTTTGGTGTTAATGTTTTCAAAGGGTTTTCCTTTCTTTTCTCAATGTTTAAACAACTTTCGTGGTTAGGATCATCTTCAAGTGTGTAAACTTTGTTGTTGTAGACATACTTCATTATACGATGAAGAGTAGAAGGAACCCCATTCATTGCATGAATCCACGGTATGCCTCAAAGGAGGTTATATGAAAGATCGTTAAGCATAACATGAATCGGTGTTTCTAATGTGGCCTTTCCAGTTGTGATAGGAAAAGTGATCACACCAAGTGGTTGTTTTCCTACATTATCAAATCCTTTAATAGATAAAGAATCAGGTTTAATTTTTTATTTATCCACATGAAGCCTATCCAAAATATTTACACTACACACATTAAGAGCAGAGCCATTGTCGACAAGGGTTAGCTTTATGCCAATGTTTTTGTATTGTGATAATATTATGAAACCTTCATTTTGTTTTTGCACTTCCAAAGGGGGAGTTCGCTTTGGTGGAAAATAATTTCAGTGGTTATTCCTTGGATCATGGCTTCTATATCATTCGGTTGTGCATTAGAAGGTATATGAACTTGTCGTAAGGAATTTTGAACTATGTGGTGATAGTGAGGGGAGGCTTGAATAAGGTCCCACAATGATATCTTAGTAGGAGTGTTCTTAAGTTGTTCAACAAGATTGTATTCCTTCCCACTTTGTGAAGCCAAATGAGGGGGACTTGGTAAGATAGGATTAGGGAATGGGAGGGATGTTGGAGGTGTTTGTCTTGGTTGCGGATTGTTTCTAGTTTTATATGTGCGAGCAACGATATTATGACTCAATTTTTGTGACACATTATTCTTATGCGGTTAAAGAATTAGTTTGGGTTTGTTTTGATTTTGTTGTTTGTGTGAAGATGGTTAAAGGATTAAAGGATTCTTAGGATGTCCCACAGGATATGTAGGAGGTCCATTAATCAAAGGGAATCTAATGGACACTTGCGTAATCATAACCTTGACAATCTTGGTTTGATGTATTTCTAATAAAAAAAAAATGTAGAATCACCTTTTTATCATCACCTAAGGAAGCCACTTTGCTATTGTTGTCATTTTCCTACACCATGATATTCTCCCTAGGAGGAGATTTTTTAGGATAACTACAAACTGAATGTTCTTGAATTCAAGGATTGGTTCTTCCAGAATGACTTCATTGCAAGTAGGGGAATGATCGATGGTTGGATTGTCTTGCTCAATAAGAGTTTCCATAGGTGAAGAGGGATAGCTAAGATTCTCATGGATTTCATCGATTATTTTTTTTAACATCCAAATTGTACCTTGTTCACCACTAGGGGAGATACTAAGAGAAGAACAAGTGTGCTTGTCAAGATTGTTCAAATTTTCACTCCTTTGTCCCATAATGTCTTCCAAAATAGGATAGGTAGGGGAAGGATCATAAAGAGGATTTTCATAAATCTTAAAGGTTTGCTTATCTAACACCAACATATCCCCATCATAAGAGGAGAAGATGGTGGGAGATGAATGTAGGTAGGTTTCAATGGTCTATTTTTCATCTTATTTTATCATCATGATTACTTATTGTTATGTCCTCTTGTTTAGTAATGTCTTGTGTAATAGGAGAGGTAAGAGGAGAGAAAAAACTCAGGTTCTCAAGACTCATCAATTGGTTCTTCTAATGCTATAATATCTTCTTCAAAATTAGGAGAGATATTAGGAAAAGAACAAGTGTGATTGTTATGATTACCCAAGGTTTCTTTCACTATACTAACCCCACTCTTAGAAGGGATACTAGGAGAGGGATCAATGACAAACACAAAGAGAGGGGAAACAACCTCATATTCATATGCACTTAAAAAAACTTTCTTACAACACCCAATAAGATCTGAAAATAGAACATGAAGTATGATAACTATAGATTTTTACAATGAAAACATGATGTAATGATTATTCTACAAGGTTGAAATGCAATAATGATAGAGAAAACACGCAAAAGAGTAATGTAATTTTTTATATTTTGAAGATGACAATTAACTAATTATGCTATGTAACAATGTGAAAATAAAAATTTGAAATTAAGCAATGCATGAAATGAGCCAAATTAAGCTAGATCTAATGAAATGCATGTAATAGAAACTCAACCAACTAAAACAAATAGTTAATGGAAACAAACATAAGTGTAAAAACAAGATTTTTAGTGCTATAAAAGGTTGTTTTAGATCTTTTCTAGGATTGATTCGCCCAAGGTGGCGAATGAGTCCTAGTAATGATTTTTTTCAAAAATTTCAAAGATTTTAAAGTGATTTTTATGCTTTCTGGTTTGTATGAGCTATAGACTAAATGCAAATATATTTTTTAGATGTTTTAAAATGATTTGAGATGCAAAAATGCAACCTATATGCACTTTCAGTAATGCAAAAATTAGAAATCCTAGAATGTAAATTAACTAATGCAAACCCTAATGCAAAGCTAATGCAAACTACTTCTAGGATGATGATGGACTCCAAATTAGAAATATGATGTTCTAAATGTAGGCTCACCAAAATGGAACCTCCTAAAAGGTGGTGGAAGGTTATGTATTTGCACCCACAAACCAAGAGTCTCCACTCAAGGATAACCCTAAAGATCTCAATGCAAAGGAGATTGAAATCTTGCAATAGGGTTGTCCTAGAGGCTGAATGAGATCTAATGAGGGATTCACCACCAATTTTGGACTTGGAAAAGACAATGACATGTAGGATGAAATTTAAAACCCTAATATGATGCAAGCTTTATTTAAATGACCTAGAAATGTAAACAAAGCAAAATAGAAATTTGCATAATAGAATTTGTGCAATTGGAAGCTTGAAAATGACTAGAAAAAGCTTTGAAATTTTGAAAAACCTAAATTTTTGATGTATTGGGACTCATTCGCCATTATGGGGCAATCAGTCCCAGTTCTAGATTTTTGCAGAAGAGCAAGTTTCGGGAAAATGGGTATCCAAATATGCAAAGATCTCTAAAAAACACCTATAGTGGGACTCATTCGCCACTTGTGGCAAATGAGTCCAGTTTGGCTTTTCTGGAAATTCAAAGATCTGATTTGCACATCTCAATCTTCTCTTTCTGCTTCTCTAGGTTTCTAGATCCAAAACTCTGATTTTGGGGTTGTATATGACCATTTAGTGAAGATTATGACCTTGAAAATGGGGAAACAACTCCAAAAATATTGAAACCTAATCCTCAATGGTCTTCAGGTATTCAGAGCACCTAGATATGCAATTACACAAAGAAAGAAAGAAAAACTTGTTGATTGTTAGGGAATAGGGGTTTGCCTCGGTCAAACCCCTTATAGGTAATTAAACCAAATGATGAAATAATAAAACAAGGACATGAAACATGAAACATAGGATATGAAACATGAACAATGACACCTTGAATGATGTCTTGTAGATGATGTCTATAAATCTATAGATCAACATGAAATATCCATGAAGGATATAGATCTTGATCTTTGACAATAGGAATAGGGAAATGCTTGGTCTTGGATCTTAAATGCTACATCACAACACTAGCTCATTGAGATTCTTGATGCTTGATATGCTTGACATGATGATGGATCTTAAATTGCTTCAATAATTGATGAAGAATCTTTCCCTTGAATGATCTTGAAAGCTATCTTGATGACCTTGGAATGCTTAACCCTTGCTTGCTTGACTTGATAACATGTAGGATTATGTTTCTTGGATGAAATGAGGATTTGAAATCTTGTTGATATAGGTAAGCCAATCAAATGACTGTTTATTTGATCCCCAAGGTTGACATAGGAGAAATTTGAACTTAAAACCTAGTTTTTCCTGCTCAAACCTTGAAAATATCCCAAATGGTACTCATTTTCCATCCTGGGCGAATGATTCCCACTTGGCTGGGACTCATTCACCCAAGATGGTGAGTGGGTCCCATAGGGGCTATTTTGCTTGCTAGAATGTTAAGGAGTGAAGAAATTAAGTTTATATATTGACATTATCGGTATTTTAATCGAAATATACCTTGGGATGCACAATATGGGGTCATAGGGGCCTATTAATGATGGTATAAAGGTCATAAATACAATAAGGGACAAAATACAATGTGAAAGTGTAAATAAATACACCTTACAACACTAAATTAAGGCAAAATTGAGTTTATTTAGCTTAGAAGGTACCTAAATCCCATATGAATATGTAAAACACATTACAACACTAGATTAGGTCAACTTGATTTATAAGCCTCCCAAATTTAATGTGAAGATGTAAATAAATATATTTTACAACATTAAATTAGGATAGAGTTAGGTTAATTTAGCTTAAAAAGGGCCCAAGACCTAATGTGGATGTGTAGAACTCGTCACAACACTAGACCAAGGCGACATTAGGTCCAATTTATCATCAATTATTCCCAAACCAAGAAAGGGATACTTTTTTGGTTGTTCCAACTTCATTACCATAGGTTTGTTCCTTTATCATTTAACTTGACTATGCATTGTAAAGAGGTCTACCATAATCTTCTTAATTCAACTGATTCATTGTTTTGCTTTTCCCCTTTGGTTTAACATATGAAAATTGTCCTTGTCATTTTGTTTTCCTTAATGTGCCTTCAAATGTTACTCTTGGACTGCACCAAGGTCAAAAACCTCACCAATCTCCAAACCATCCCTCATATTGATGTGACATGACTATTGTCCTTAGGTCTACTATTCGTGTACAATCCATTGTGCTAAGGACTGTCACCTTACATGATTTTTTGAATGTTTTCTATTATTGCCATTTTCAGTGTAAATATTGTCCTTCATGCCCTTTTCCTATGCCTTTGTTCATATTACTTCCCCAATGCACTGTGAAATACTTTTCATACATTCATACTGACTACGCCTATTTTGCTTGCATCAACTATCCTTTTGGTGATCTGACTACGCTTAATTAGCTAAGATCTTTATGCATTGACACCTCATTGTCAACCACCTGTGACTATAGGTTTGTGGCTATTTTTTTGCATCATGTTAGGGTTTGGCTATCAACATTACTTCCCTCTCCTAGAATGTTGTCTCCTTTCTTTTTGCATAGTCTTGAGCCATTGATGCATTTCACTTTAGGTCTATCATTTGCATTGTGAAATTCACTGTCTTAAACATATTGACTATGACTTGAAAACCTCCTATATGCCTTTGTTGATTCAAGGACTGCCCTTGTTGAAATTGTCATGGATTCACCATTGGCTACCTTTTGAATATAGTCTACCATTGTCCTAAAGTTCATATAATACATTTAAAGCATAAAATATCTCTTTTCCCTACTCTCCATTGCCTGAATAGATAAAAAGTAATTTGTAGTGTCAAAAGAAAGGTTTTCCATTACCTCTTTCTTCACTTTTGAATCCCATTCATGCAGTAGAAGCAATAGGCATAATTAATAATAAATTTCTTTTTCTATGGGATCCTTTGGCAAGAATAACACATCATGATGTTTCCAAGATTGATTCTTTCAATAGGCCTCTTAATATAGAGAATTATCTGTTGTACATTAAATAATAAATTACTATGGATTTCCACCATATCTTGTTTATAGACCACAAGATACTAGTAATACATCAAGATTAATAGAGGCCATATTAAAAATCCTCAAAAGCAATTCAAAGGCTTGTATTCTTGCATGTGCTCCTTCAAATTTTGCTTCTAATATATTAATGGAGAGAATAAGAAATTTTTAAAGCTTATTATCATTCTTACCTTGCAATCTTAGAGCTTCATTCTCGAATCTTTTATGGAAATGAGTTGATTTCTTGTGTTGGAAAAGGGATTCATAAATTTTATTGTGCCTTTGATGAACTTCCAAATAAAAAATTTCCAATTTTTTTGTTGACATCGAGGGTATTGTTGAAAGAGAAGAGCAGAAGAAAAGGCGTTCCCACATCACCACTAGCATCATTTGAAATTTTTTTGGGAGAGCAAGTGACTCAACATGATTTTATTGCATCACCATGAAGGCCCAACAACAAACCATGTGGTGTTGGAGTGGAGGTATATAGTGACATTTTATAAAGTACAAAGGAGAGCAAAAGTGATTCTTTTCAGTTTTATATTATTTACAGCTGGAGAAAGAGAAATTTGTAGGATAATTTTTTATATTTGCGGATATTTTATTCCACTTTAGTGAATGGCATAAGAAACTACAAGGAACATCAAATCTCATCTACACATTATAAGCTACAAATAAATTTATCACAATTTGAAATCATTCAAAAGATAATTTTTGCATAAATTCTTCATTATTGAATTTTGTGTAGAATTTTTTGTGAAGGCTTTGGTGATCCGAAGTGGAACTTCTAACTACAATATCTGATAAAAATCCATTTCCAAATATTCTTTTGCCAGATGCTCATGTCCTCATCCAAAGGTCCAATTTACACATAGGTAGAAAGGACGCTTTCAAAGGTTGAGGAGTTGGGCTTTACACCCACTAGTTGCATTTTCTTAAAAAGTTCTAAGGACTTTTCAAAAAAACCCATTTTGAACATATCCTTTAAACATAACATTCCATGATATCACATTTCTTTGAGGCATTTTTTTAAACACTTCTCTTTCCTTGTCCATCCTTCCACACTTTCATGTATGTCTAGCAGTGCACTTGTAACTACAACATATGACAAAAAGTCCCTATCGTTATGCTTTGATGGATGTCCCTTCATTATTACTGGATATATGATGTAGTGCACATTATTATAGTGCAATCCTATTTTTCATATTGTTTCATTTAGCATCACCAATATCCTCCACAAGAACATTATCCCTATTTAAAATAATGGAAATGGTTCACATCTCTCGGAACAATTTCTCTTGCAACAATCTTGGATATGAATTTAGATGCAGTGTGAAAACCAAAACATACTCGAAGGTTCTTAACAACTCTAATAGTTGTACCAGGGGTCATGTTTAACAAACCAAATGCAATTGATAACTTTTCACTATGGTGGCAAATAAATGATTCTTTTTTCTTCTATTCCACAACATTAATTAAAAGTGTTGAATCTAGAAATACCCTGCTACCTTCATTTTCCAAGCCAATTTCTCCAATTTTGCATAGCTCTCCCATGTTTGTGGATGTGATCTGTCCCCTACACAAAAATAATTTACCATTTTATGCCCTTCAATCCAACTACATGCAGGTATATTTTTAATTCCTCTATCTTTCATCAAATTCCTTACTATTTGAACCTCATCACACCTACCCACTTTTGAATAGATGTTTTAGAGAAGAACATAAGTTGCAGCATTTTTAAGATCTAACTAAAAAAGTAGTGTTGCTGGAATACTCAACCTATATTCATATATGATCCACAAGAACCAAAGGTTTAACTAGCATCTTAGTAATAATGTTTAGGGTCTCCTCAAGTTAGCCAGCATGGGTATGAAGGTCAATCATGCACACCTAATGATCAACTATATATGTAGTGCAATAAGGGTTACTGATGTGCAAAGTATGTACAACCCACATCCACTAAACTTGCATGACTGCATGCATCTAGAACACAAGCAAAGCTTGCAATGTCAGTGTTCTAGAGTGCTTCATTAATTCAATTATTTTGAGAGCTTCCTTGCAAAATCCATTTTGTGCACATTATGCAATCATATCATTTCATTCCATGAGATTAAATCTCTTTGAGGAATTTTGTCAGACAATTCATTTTGTACTAACATTTGGTGTCAAATCTTTGGTAATTATGATTAGTTTTATTACATTCAAATTCTAAATTTTGGGAAATTATATACAATAAATAGACTGATGGTTGTTTGGATAGTGAAATTAGCTCTCTTAGAAATTAACTAAAATATCTTGTCTTCAAATATCTAGAAGTATTATATTAATTAAAGAAGATTTTGTGGTTATTTTTGTAACAATGATAACAATGATTTTATAGTGCAACTACCTTGCCATTTTCATTCAAGATAAAAGTCATCAAAGTCAAGCACATACCAAGAAGATGGTACTCTACTTCAAAACCTCAACGTCACTTAGTTTAGTTTATGTACATGGGGATATTAAGGAAGTTTCTAAACAATTAATATATATCATTCATTATTTGTGAAGGGGAATCCTATGAGATCCAATATGGCAGAGGATCAATATCTGATTTCTTAAGTAAAGATGATGTCACAGTTGGAAAAATTATTGTGAAAAATCAAGTTAGTAATTTTTGGATGTTAAGGCTTCCTAGTTGGATATCAAAGATTTTTTTCTCATCGGCTTAATTTGAAATTTATGTACAAATGGATTATTTCATGGTATAGGTCTTTACTGAGACAACACATGAACCAAGGTTGAAATTTTTGTTTTTGAGTGCCTTGAATCCTCCTTACTAGATAACAGTCCTCCACATTTGATTGTCCCTTTATGCATGTTTAGTCCTCACTTCATGGTGATGTATCTGTCTTTGAGTCATTTCTTAATGGCATCTAAAACTAACTTGTCATTGTTTTGAATGCACAAAAACCCTAAGGGTTTGATCATATCTGGCTTTCATTTTCCTTTGAAAAAATTTCTCTCTACCTCTTCTAAGCACAATGAAAATGATACTAAAATTTCCCCCAACTATATGATGCATTTCATCACCATGAAGAATTGTACTCCCTTTCATTGTTGCTGCATTTTGACAAAGCCTTTATTCCTTCCTTTTACTAATTATTTCTTCAAAGACCTATGCTAAGTTTGAAAGTATTACCATTGAAAATAAACAATCATATTTCCCCTGAATGATCTCCTCATTGTCACTTCAAATCTGCAAGGGTTGTATGGGACTAAGACCTCCCAGGATGCTTCAAATCTGTAGATGACTCCCCAAATGAAAAATACCTCTGTGCTCCATAAAACAATGCACTTGAGCATGGAACATTGTGATTTACAAGGTGTTATCAGAAAGGAAATCCTCCCAACTCTCAAACATAAGCAAGCAATTTTAAAGGATCAAATATATTGACGTAGGTCTAGACTATCATCAACACTTTGGTCTCATAGATATTCACAGCTTCTAACCTAAAATGAAATCATGTCCTCATTTAACCTAGACAATACTTGAAATCATGCAACATGAATGCTTTGATATTAATGTTTGTAGAGACATAATCCCATTGTCATCTTTTCAATGGTGCATAAATCTCCTCATCATAGTCACATTCTTTCATTGTAGCTTTCAAACTCAATCTACTATGGTTTCAATATCAATGAAACCTGAATATCATTATGGCTATCCTTGAAGTTTCCCTCCTTTGTAAAGTTGTAGTTTCCTTCCTGAACCTGAGCTTTTCTCTTTTGTTTTGCTCAAAAATCAATTGAACCATCTTGCCAATATGGAAACTCACATGAATTTTCCCTCCCATCCTCAAAAATCAAAGTTGGACGTTATCATTACCATTTGCATGTGGAGTTCATGAAAAAAGGCCATTAAAGGATTAAAATTCCCTTTTGTAAAGATATGTGTATGAAATAAAATCCCTTTTTGACTTGAATCTTTCACCTTTAATATTTGTAGGAGTTGAGAAAATACAACACCACAAACCCCGAAGATCACCTGCATGCAAATAACCTATCACAAAAGAAGAGATGGAGACAAACAAGCAAGGGTTCTCTGAAAACTGAAAATGTATATATCAAAGAGAATGAGAGAATGAATTGATATGAAATACAATGGGATCAATCCTTATAAAAATGAGATCATGCAAACCCTAATAAAACCCTAATAGGAAAAACCCTAATAGAAGCCCTAATAGGATAACATTTAATAATTAATATAATTATTAAATGTCACATTATGCAAACTAACATGAAATCTTAAGAAGGGAATAAAGGTAACTTAATCAACATAATTAAGTTAAAACCTTTACTCTAACACCCCCCCTTAAGATGAGCAACAGTGCAGCTACAAACAAATGCAGAAAAGCAAAGGTAACTACAATGCAAGAAGGCAACATGGGTCCCGACAACTAGGCCAGATCAGGTACCCAAATACAACCAAATCTCTGTAAAATGGAGAAATAGAGAAAACCTCATGGGAAAAAGCTCTACTCCAAAAAGAGATGCAGAAATCCAAGAAGAAGAACATCACTGAAGCAGAAGAAGCTGCAAACAACTGTCGAAAGATCACTGCTATGGTGCTGAAGAACCTCTGCTGAAGATAGGATGATTAGGAACAAGAAGACAACAATCTGCATAAGTGCCCATATGACACTACTCGAATCAGACGGCAAACAAAGGCAAACACCTAGAACGAAGATACAGATGGCACAAGAACCAATAGTCTGAAACACTAATCAACTAAGAATGGAAGATTCCTTCCAAGGCGAAACCAAGGAAGCATTAGCACGAACAGTATAATACCCCCCCATAATGGTGAACTGGGAGCCTGACAGATCAACTAAAATGGTGTGGAACACCCTGTAGTGCATGAAGAAAAAGATACAACATCTGAAAGTGCACAAGAAAGCACCTGCAACTGAAAAAGTGGTGTGCAAAACAAAGCACACATGCATGAGGTTGGAATCATATGATCCACTGTCGTCGTGGAGGGACACTCACCAGACAAAGATGTGATGGCAAAACAAAGGAAAACTACACAACCCCTCATGGCACTTTATAATATCAGTGCGAGTACAAAATATGGCACAACCTTATGTGCAAAATCCTTAAAAGATGCATGTATAATAGTGTGGCACTTTATCTCAGTGCATTGACATAAAAGATAGCTTACAAATGATGCTCAAAATTGCCCTTAAAGGAAAAAATGCTGGAAATACATGAAGAACAACCAAAAACGAAGCATCCCATGCAAACAAAAAGTTTCCAAGAGCAAATATGTCCAGGTAATCCACCAGAGTGTGAAAACACAAATAACTAAATAAAAGATACCTGGAGTGAAATCTAGAAAAATGGCATGGATGAAACTGAAGAGCTCTGAAAGATGGTTCCAACACCGCTAAGATTGCAAAAAATGGAGAAACTGATCAAAAGTTATGAGCTTGAGACTGAAATAAGCCCCTTTGTATTCAATTGGCTATAGAATGCACCAACAAAAAAAAGATGTGATGAGACCCACACCATTGGAAAAATGAGAAAACCAGCTTTCCGACGATATCTCGTTTGCCAAAAAATGATATCGTATGCCCAAGTTACGGCCTCCGGAATAAATCAGCTCCAAAGAGGGAAAAAACCAATGTTGGGTTAAATTTGACGGTCATACAGCCATCATAGCAAAAACACTGTGTCAAATTTGATGGCCAAACGGTCGTCACCATAAAAGTGCGGTTGGACTTATTTTCGAAAAAATATTTTTTTAAATTAAAAAAACAAATGAAAAAATTTACAAAGTTTATTTTTTTTTTGGAAAAAGAAATTCAAAAAGGTCGACGGCCTTGTACCGCCGACGGGTACTTTGCGCAGTGCACTGCGCAGGTACACTATGCAGGGTCAGCGCAGGTACACTGTGCAGGGTCCTGGTTCGAGGCCCGAGCAAGCCTTAAAAAGGCTCAAAAAAATTTCAGATTTGGATATTTTTTTTTTCTAATTTTTTTAATAAAAAATCAAAACAAAAATTGCATTGACAACTGATTTTTTTGCAAATAAAAAAAATTGACGAAAATTTTTCCGAAAGAATAGGCGGAAATTTTTTTCACAAAATAAAATTTACCAGGCAAGCGACGGCCGTATGGCCGTATTGCAAAAAAAATTTGCCTCAAATTTTGACTTTGTCCAAAATTGACAAATGAACAGTCGATTTAGGGGTTTTGGACCGCTGCAGACGCAATGGCGATGTCCATTTGAACTGAAAATGCTTCAAAATTGCAGGTATGCCCTAGATCAAGAAAACAAACTCCAAACCCTTGAAGCTCCAAAAATCTTCAAAACAAGAATAGGAAGCAGCAGGTGTGGAGCTCTGATACCATGTAGGAGTTGATAAAATACAACACCACAAACCCCGAAGATCACCTGCATGCAAATACCTTGTCACAAAAGAAGAGATGGAGACAAACAAGCAAGGGTTCTCTAAAAACTGAAAATGTATATATCAAAGAGAATGAGAGAATGAATTGATATGAAATACAATGGGATCAATCCTTATAAAAAGGAGATCATGCAAACCCTAATAAAACCTTAATAGGAAAAACCCTAATAGAAGCCTTAATAGGATAACATTTAATAATTAATATAATTATTAAATGTCACATTATGCAAACTAACGTGAAATCTTAAGAAGGGAATAAAGGTAACTTAATCAACATAATTAAGTTAAAACCTTTACTCTAACAATATTATCATTAACAAAACTAATAATATTTAAAAGGGGATTGTTAAAATATGCTTTCAAACCTGGCAACTATTTTTAATTTTTTAGTTTTGTTTTACTGTATTGGAGATGCACTAGGAACTCTTAATGTTACATACTTTTTAGATTATGTGCTTTCTTCAGTTCCATTGGCCATTCTTGGCCTCTATTCGACATTGATATCTATGTTATTTCAATTAAAATTGGGGTCTACAATTGGGATATTTGCTAGGGAATTCAATTGGGATTTGGGTGAATTAGTAGGGTTTTGGACTTTTAAAATTATTGGAGGGTTAATTTCTTCATTTTTAGGGGTCACAGGAGGAAGTGAAGTGGGAATTTGCTATGGTCGAGTAGGGGATGACCTTCCAACTCCTAACAAAGTAGCCTAGTTGGTGAAGTCGGTGTCCGTCAAGAAGATAAGGATTTATGACTCTAATGTGCAGGTTGTTACTTGAAACACATCAAACATTTGCCATAGTAGTTTAGTGTAAATAAAAAGATCATTTCTTGGAAAGTTGTGGTTTTGAATCTTGATTTCCTTATGTGCAGGTCCTTCAAGCATTTTCCAACACTAGCATTGAGCTCATGATTGGGATACCCAATTCAGATTTGTTGGGTTTTTCACAATACCATAGCACAACAAATATATGGGTGACCAACAATGTATTACCATACTACCCTGACATAGTGATCACTTATGTAACTATAGGTGTAGAGGTGGCTGAGAGCACCATCAATGTCTCATATGTTTTTGTCCCAACAAGAAGACCTATTAAGTGTGTAAAACAGGTTTCCTTATTTTTAAGCATGAGAACTTAGTCAATTTTAGCTCCTATATGCTCTCCCATGCTTGGGATGAGATATAGGACCCTTAGGCTTCATTTTCAAGTAGTTCTTTCATGTTTTTGAATTGTATAAGCAAAAAATAAAGCATTGTAACTTAGTTTTCTCAATCATAACATTTAGAAACACGCTTTGTAACACATTTTTCAAAGCAAAGACACATATTTTAAGTTTTGTATCTGCTATAAGAACACCTTTTCTCAATAAAATTTCAGTATTTTTCCTTCTTAATAGATGTTTTATTATGTGCAAGTGAATGATTGATTATATTTTTTTGTGTTTTATGTTTAAACCTCAAAAGCATTGTCTCATTTCCATCACTTTTCCTCAGAAATAAGTGAACAAAAATAATTAAATAAACTACCAATTGACTAAATATATAAATCAATGAATAAATATGACTAAATATACTACCAATTGACAAAAATCAATGAATAAATATACTACCAATTGACAAAAATCAATTAATAAATATGACTAAATCAATGACTAAAAATATACTACCAAATTGATTAATCAAAACAACTAATAAATGACAAAATGGTTTATTCATAAATTTGGTAACGTTATAAATGACCGGCAATAAACTACTAAGGGTCATATGACCAAGTTGAGTGAATAAATATGACTAAATACATGACTAAATTAACAACTAAATATACTACCAAATTGATCAATCAAAATGGTCAAATAAATGACTAAAAATGATTTAGCCATAAATTTGGTCCCGTTATAAATGATCGGAAATAAACTACTAATGGTCATGTGACCAAGTTTAGTCATTTATATGCAAGTTTTAGTAGTTTCTTAAGTCATTTATTGTTGTTTTTCTACTAGTGGAAGAAATATGGTGGAAACCATGAAGGCTTGAATAATTATAGGGTTCAAAAGAAAAAAAATAGCTCTAATATCCTCCTTAGATACATCACAACACATCTCCTCCTTATCTATATATGAAAAAAACATGTAATGGTAACCATCAAATTTTCCTCTTTGGAAGGGCCAAAATTAGGAGTGGTATTGAGTATATTGGAGAAGAATCTTACTCCTTTTTGAATTTAGTCCCTAATCAAATTTGAATTTAATTTTTTTTTATCTTAGATAATTTTAATTATTATTATAAATCTTTGATTTGTATCTAAGTTTATGGGGCCAAAGGAAAGATCAAAAGCTATATCTAATCTTGCAACCATACATGTTGATTGTGAATGGAAGAACCTTTGGATAAATAAATATGATTAAGTTATTTTCACCCTATAAAGTAATGTTCTTATATTAAGATTAATCTATTAATATGTTTAAATTTTATGGGAAAGGTGTTTGCTATGATAATAGGAACTTTAGCTATGTTAAGGGGACTTTGTAGATTTCTATGAACATGTTATTGTATCAAATACCTATATATTTATTATATTGTGGCTCTTTTCTTATCAATCCAAATATGTGTATATTTCCTTAAGAATTTAATATAAACTAGTACTTATTACACACAAGGTAGGGTTGCCACCCCTTGTATATTCAACCAATTTATGATATATATATATGATTAGATTAGATTAGATTTTATCATAGGGATGGATGTGTACATTCAATAATACATAATGATATGGTTGTCATAAATAAGATCCTCATTTAGTGATATGATTGAGTGTTAGTGAAGGTATAAGAAATTCCACTAGGTGATATGTTACACATTAGTCTTGAAGTATGTTTAGTATCATTATACATAGTTTTGGATCCTTAACTAAAGGATATCACTATGTGATGTATTGAACATATGTTATGACAATAATTTTGATATTTATGATTGAAATTGTGTGCATAGGGTGATTAATCCTTAAGTTTGAGTTTTATGCTATTAATGAATATAGTTTTGATTTCCCTTTCAATCAATAATGAATGATTTGTATAGTTAATGAACCTTACATTAGTAAAATGACCTTATTTAAGGTTTTAATTGTTAAAATTTATTTTCTAGAAATACCATATGTACATGATACATAATTTCATAAAGTTAATGGGGAATTATAGTTGTCTATACTAGTTGTAGGTCTAACTATTAATTCCAATCTAGTAGTTTGCATATAAAATAAAATAAATAATTGGGAAAGATGATCATAAATATAGTCATTAGTAGGTTACACTTCTAGTTTTGAAAAATTGAATGTATCCTAGTAACTACATAGATCCCTTGATAAAAAACTGTGATTACAACCTAATTTTTATTTCATATTCTTATACTTTGTTAAGCATAATTTTTTCTATGCAACATATAATGATCTGTTAAATTAGTATTTATTTTGAGATTCCTTTAGTCACACAATAGTTTTTGAATAATTAAATTTACTTGGGGCTCCTTATTATGTATTATTAAAAGACACTTATTAAATCTATATTTAATTGTACTTATAGATACTATAGTTGGTATTGGCCTAACTTAGCAATACGTGATATTGAATTGTTCCAAAAAGTTAGAGAGACTTCAAAAATAAAAGTATCAATAATATAACCTTAAGAGTTAATACCAGAATGTTTGTCTTATTTTTATAAGATATCACCTTGCATTGCATGACAATATAGGATTATATTACCATTTATGGGAAGGAGGTAAATGCATGACATCACCATATTTTGGGAATATAAAATGTGATAGTATCATTAAGTGATATTCTAGAAAGAGGCTAGGTTATGCATACCCTTTAAATTACTATGTTGAGATCTATACCTAATTTGGGTCTAATATACTTGAATTTATCCTAAATTTGATCATCTATAATTTATAATGCTTAGATGTGTATATACACTATTGGTATAAATACAATATCATGGATAGAAATAGTAAGGCACTATATCATGTATGTCTTAATGAAAATGTTGTGTGTTTCATAATTAGCACATAGTTTGATGAATGGTGGTTATCAGTTGAGAAGCTAAATCATAAAGTAAGGTCACTAATCTTGTTAGGATTACAAATAGTGTTGTGATTATGAGAGTGTTTAATCTTTGATTATAATGAAAGTTTATGTTTTGAATTGTTAATAAAACTAAAGTAAAGTTCTCTTTACCATTTTTATGCCTATTTTCAAGAAATATAAATTTATAATCTCTTGGTGAAGGATGTCTAGGTGAGTAAGAACCTTGTGAAGGTTGCAATCAAGTGGTGTGCTTAGGTAGAATGTGTTAAGAATATGAATAAAATTTTATTAGCTATATTTTTGAGACATATTACAAGAAAAATAGATGCAAAGGAAAGTATTATAGGACATTAAGAATAAAATCATTATCACTAGTTATCACAAAATTATTTATGGACCATAGTATAGAGGCTTCATCTTCTATTATGGACGTTTAAAATTTTCCTTCTAAAGATACAACCATAACTTATCACCAACCTTGAATGAGTGAGGTGTGTGATGTGAATTATGACACTTAATATTTATAATGTGTGAAATAATTTCTTAATACATTCATGAATACTTAAAGAGTTAGAGAAATTTATACACTTTATCTTCTTCTCATTATTATGTGTATGAATCTAGATTTTGCGGTATATGATGGGCTATGTCAAGGCATTTTATGTGCTAAAAACCCAATATATGTTTGTAAATGATTATTCCTTTTTAAATTATAAATCTCTATTATAGGAATGCTAGATGTAAAGAAAGTTGTCATACCAAGTGTGTAGGTGTGTGTGGTTATAGGTACACAATAACTGTAGAAGTGTGTAATTCACCACCTCCATATGATCACTTGCTCATGGATGAAATTTTATACTCATCCAATCATGAATTTAATATTTTGCACAAATATTTACAAAACATGTTGAGAAAGCTCAAGTTATGATTAGACATAATGGATATAGGAAACCAAAAATAAATCCATATGTGGTTGAAGAGGAGATGTACAATGTTTTTTGCTATGATGTTTTTCTTGCAAGAAACCGTTATGCTCATCTTTAAAAAATTGTCCACTACAAAAAATACCAAAAGGTTCTATTGCTTTAACATAGGTATTTTTCACCAGAGAGGATATCAACGAGCTGTGAAAGTGGATGGAGAAACTTGAACGAAATTTCACCAGGTTGACGCGTTTTACCATTAAGATCATCTATAGATCTATCGTTTCTCTCTTTGATGTTGTCAAGGAGGAGGTGGACAAGAAGAATGAGGGTGACAACCCTAATTGGGTCGGAGATGATGTTTTAAATCTCCTCATTCAGAAATGGGATGATGTCTCCAATTAGTGGGTTGGTATGTGTGTCTTTGTTGGGTCTCTGATGTCTGAGTGTTGTGTCTATTTCTTTTTGGTTTTTTTTTGTTTTTGTCTAAAATTTTAATGTACTATTGATCTTGGTCCTTTTTGGCCTGTTAAGTTTGTCGTGTAATGGGTATTGTACCCAATAAATGAAACTTATATATGTGAGAGAGGGGTACCACCCATTACAAGGCCCCAAGTCACGAAAGGCCAAGAGTGGAAAGGCTGCTCTAACCCACCTCAGTTTAAGGGGAAGTTAGGATGATGAGGATGAGAATGATGAGGATTATGTGTCCTTCGATCACTCTGTGATCCTGAATGTTGCAAGGAGACTAGATGAGTCAACCTTTAGATTCAGATTCGTGTCTCGGGTAGCTCTCTGTCTGAGGATGGAAGCATAGTTCCAGGACGACAGTGTGGTGCGCTAGCGTCTTATAGGTGCATTAGCATCTGTACAACCAAAAAATCAAAAAGATGGAAATCTAACTCTGAAAGGGAGACTATCAACCTAGTCTAGAGATGTTTGAAGTGATAAAATGAGATTAAGTGAAGAGAAATGCAGATACGAATATGATAAAGGAAATGTATTACCAACGAGGCGACGAAGATGATCTCGTACAATGCTCTCCTCGCTAGCTTGCTCCAAATTCTCTCCACCTGCACACAATAAAGGGAGAAATTGTTGGGGTTGTATAGGGGCCTCCCTCAGTCAGACCCTCGTCTTTGTGTTTCCACCTCCACGGATAGCCAAGTTTGGAATAGTAGAGATAAATGATAAATAAAAGAAACTACAAGCTACGTAAACACAAAAACACTACAAGAAGTACATGCTTACTCAATCGAAAGAAAAAGGAGAGATTTTAGGAGCTTACCACCTCCATCCAAAGGACTCAAGGCTCATGGAGGAGTGAACGAGAGGGACTCAATCCTTTGTTGCCATGGTGTTTGTCCTATTCTCACCCTTTTGGAGTGATGGAATAGTGGATTGCTGCAATGGAGTGAATGGTGTTGCTACAAAGCTTGTGAATGGATGCTCAAAATCATGGAGAGAGTGTTCCAAATTGTTCAAAACTTCTGTTGAAGAGAGATATGGATGAAAGAGTGAAGATTATGAAGGGATGGATGAAAAATCATCCATATTTGGGTTAGCCAACCGAAGAGGGACGTTACTCTTCAACTTCCAATCGAAAATGTAATGCCTCTGCAGTCTCCAGCCGCAAGAATCTACCAGGGATGTAAGTGCGTCGCGTGGATGTCTGTGCACCGTGTGGGCATCCCCGATAGAAATGCCCTCACCGACACACAAACCAGAAGCCAAGTGGAATGCAAGGAGTGGGCTTAAGTGGAATTAAACCTACGCTTTTGATATTCTAAACTATTAAGGTTCAAAAGGGAATTTGCATTAGGGGTGCAAATTCATGTTGATACATTTTTCCCCCACTTTAGCAAGCATGAGTACTGATGAGTGCTTCGGTAAAGTAGAGTAGTAAGGAAGTAACAGAGTAAGAGATGTATACCTAAACTGACGAGGAAGCAAAGCACGTTCTATCAAACCCGAAAGTGCAGGAAAGGACTTCATAGTTCCTTGAAACTACAAAGCTAAAACATGAAAGTACCTTATAGGTTTACAGTCCTGCAAGCGTGGTATCCTTCAAGAACTCTTACATGAAGTAAACTAGGAAAAACACCTTATAGCCCTATAGAGCTGCAAGGAAGGTATCCCCCAATAATTCTCACATGAGGGAGACCAAGTAAAGGGGACTCCATAGAGCCAAAGATGGTGACATGTTTACCCATAGATAGAACACATCAGGAAGTGACCGCACAGGCCAATGAACGGATAGTCACGCGAACCATCGCTAAGTTGTAAGACTTTCAAAGGGGTCCCTTGAGAACCCTTCAAAAGAAAGGAGGGTCCACTCAAGGGATTCATTGTTTGAAAGGTAGGGTCTATTTGGGCTATCCCCTAAGCTAGACATGAAGATGCAAAGACGATCTAGTTGGGCTACCCCCAGACTAGACGTCGAGATGCAAATATGGTCTAGTTGGGCTGCCCCTGGACTATACATCGAGATGCAAAGTCGGTCTAGTTGGGCTGCCCTTGAACTAGACGCCATAGAACTTTGTTGAAATTTTTTGAAGGGGTCCCTCGGGAACCTGGTGTGAAGAGGCAGGGTCCACTCAAGGGACACTCTGTTTAAAAATCTTAATGTCTTCCTTTTCGAATCAATTCGTCATCAAGGAATCATTTTGCAAGATGTTCACTTCATCAAGGAATTCGAAAGGAAGGAGATGTGCTCATGCGAGGGGAAGACTAAGACTGTTCTCGCTTCGAAGGAGGATTTCCAATTCCTTTCTTTATGAACCCCTGATGAAGGAAACATGTTCCATTAAGGTTTCGAGCTGAGAATACAGATCCAAGGAAGTGTGTGGAGGATCTTTGAGAAAAGATTCATTTGGCACAAATGTTTTTTCTAAAGACCAAGTGATGCATAAGATGCGTTGTCACACATGAAAGGGACAACTCAAACAAAGAAGAGAGAAAGATAAAGAGCAAGTAAAAAGAAAAAGGGAACACACACAAATGGCACAGGGGTAGCCTGATATTTTGAGGTCAGAATAACTTCATGAATATATATAAGTATAATAATAGTATATAAATGAACTATCATAAACCCCCTACTATATTAGGCCATGTGAGGAATGCACGAGAAGACAAAGTAAAATAAAAAAATTGGGTCAACATGAAAGGAGGCCTAAATTCTCTCGACGCTTTGCATCGTCCCCAATTCACCAAAATTCCATCACAAACATGGAAGAATGATGACACATATAGAGGAATAGTTACAAAACAAACACCATGCCTGTATCCAAGCACCAACAAGGGTGACGAGGGTCATCTAGGCACATGTAGCATGATCACAGGGGAATGACATGTCATGACACGCACACACATCTAATATAAAGATCGAGAAGAGGGTCTCCCCCTAACACTGGTCAACTAGGAGGTTGTCATCTTCCCACTCTATTTCCTCAAAGGAAGGAAGACGAGCCTGCAATGGTGTAATGTTAAGGTGAGGAGCTTCTGATCCTCCTACAACAAGGGCCAAAGTAGAGGGACTTGTAAGGTCTTTGTCACTTAGCTCTTGTGGGTCTAGGATCAACGACCTAGCAAATATTGCTGACAATGTCGGGACTTTCTCCATCGAGTTAAACATGCACTTAATAGGAGTGTCATGTTTCACCTCGGTAGATGGAGGAGTTTGTACTCGAGGTTCACTGTTAGGCTCATTGAGAGACTCAGGAGCAGTGACAAACTCGGGGGAGGCTAAGACAGGTTTTGTGACTAAGATATAACAAGTCCATTTGGGGCCACATTTAAGAGAAGGCGTGATCTTCTTACATCCTCCATTGTTGGAGGGACCACACTCTACCTTCTTCATCAGGGGAGGTGAACTCCCCATAGATGAAACAAGGAGTGTTGAGGAGGAGGAGGAAAGATCCGCAACAGACACAACCGAAGTGTTAACCATGTCCACGAGCTTCAGGAAAGGCAAGACATCCGTGACAGAAGTCAGCAAGGGCAGCTCCATTGAAGGAGAAATTAACACTTGCACGCTTCCAGATGTAGGTGCGCTCACAGTGGGAGGAAAAGAGGTTCATGTGTAGAAGGGGGGAAAGAGGAGGACACAATAGGAGATGTGGTCTTCTCTTCCTCATTCTTCTGTAAGGCGGATTGCTCGGCTAGGAGAGCCTTTTGTTGGTGCTTATGCTCACACACAAGGTGGTTTCTATGGCTCTTCGCACCAAAAGCCGGAACTTGCAAAGGGACAGAAGGATCTTGCTCATCCATGGGAGTGTCCTCCCTGACTATGTCTAGTGGAAGGGAAAACTCCTGAATGGAAGGAGGAGGGTAGGCTCAAAAATGCCAGAAGGAGTTGACTCTAGTGCCTCGGTAGTAGGCCTCTTCCCATTCACTATTTTAGTAACAGGAATAGTAGGAGGTCGCGGAGGCTGAGACAAAGAGGAATCTCCATGGAGGACTTTATGTTTACCATACCGAATGGGCCTAGGCTCTGTGGGTAAGATAGGAAACTCAAATGCAGGACGCTTGGCCTTTTTCCAAGCGGGCACCATGGGATTCTCTCGCAAACATGAGACATAAGCAAACAACACCACATTAGGATAAGAGGTTGAACAGTGGAAGAGGAAGAAGGAGGATCTCTAGACCGCTTCTCTTCTTCCCTTCTATGTGCCTTGGCAGCATCACTATTAGCTTTTAGATAGCCTCTATGTGAAACAACACAAGGCAAAGGAGGGTATCTCACTCTCGTCCTAGCACACCCCTTCTTATAGTTTTGATACGTGTGTTATAAGAGGACCAAGAGAGGTAGGCCAAAATTAGTCTAGGGTGTAGCTGCCATGTGCAATCGATGGTCTATAACTTGTGTCATGGACAACATGCACTGAACCTCTATGAACAAACTTCAGACACTTGTGTATAACTGAGGGAACTACATTCATAGATACTAACCAGGGGATACCTAGCTTCACTCTAAAGATCTCAGACCTCGGGATGATGTCAAACTTAAGGCTTACGGAATTAGGTCCAACAAGGATCGATAGGACAATACTCCCTATAAGAGGTATGAAAAGGCCATCATGTGTGCGGATGGTATTTTCAAGTGCATCATACCCATCCTTATGCATGAAGTTAATTAGCATGATCTCCTCAGTTATGATATTCACTTGCGATGTTAGATCAACAAGGACACCTACTACAGTGTTCCCATTTATCCTCGCAAGAATGTAAAGAGGAGATGGATCTCTATTGAATCCCATTGGTAGGTCTTGTGAAGTATAGGTTATGCTAGTACCCTCATTCAGAGTCTGTGTAGAGGGAATGGGTTGGTTTAAGAAAGAGGTGATTGTGCACACCAAACAATACTTCTATAGAGCCTCGTAAGGTTTACGAGATAGGATAGTGACCCAATTAAGGTTGTATCACACAACACCATTGGAACCTTTCAACTACGCCTACTAGGGGTCGTAGGTTAGGTTGCAAGGCAGAAGCCTCACAACACTCACACCTATAACTCTCTTAGGACATGAGGAAAGGGACTTTCAGTATTGCAAAATAGAACCAAAATGGTTCACGTTGGGTTCACCAAAAATGTGAGAGAGGGGGACCACCCACTGCAAAACCCCAGGTCATGAAAGGCCAAGAGCAGAAAGGCTTCCCTAACCCACCTCAATTTACAGGGAAGTTAGGATGACGAGGATGAGAATGATGAGGATTATGCATCCTTCGATCACTCTACAATCCCTAATATTGGAAGTAGACTAGATGAGTTAGCCTTTAGAGTCAAATTCATGTCTTAGGCAGCTCTCTATCTGAGGATGGAAGAGCAATTCCAGGATGACAGCGTGGTGCACTAGCATCTCATAGGTGCGCTGGCATCCGTATAGCTAGAGAACCGAAAAGGAAAAAATCTAACTCTGAAAGGGAGACTATCAACCTAGTCTAGAGATGTTTGAAATGATAAAACAAGATTAAGTGAAAATAAATGTAGATACGAATACGATAAAGGAAATGTATTACCACCAAGGTGATGAAGATGATCTCATACACTGCTCTCCTTGCTAGCTTGCTCCAAGTTCTCTCCACCTGCACACAATAAAGGGAGAAATTGTTTGGGCTTTAAAGGGGCCTACCTCAGTCAGACCCTCATCTTGGTTTTTCCACCTCTATGGATAGCCAAGTTTGGAATAGTAGAGATAAATGATAAAGAAAAGAAACTACAAGCAATACATGCTTACTCAATCGAAAGAAAAAGGAGAGATTGTAGGAGCTTATCACCTCCGTCCAAAGCACTCAAGGCTCATGGAGGAGTGAATAAGAGGGACTCAAGCCTTTGTTTCCACGATGTCTATCATGTGCTCGCCTTGTTGGAGTGACAGAGTAGTAGATTGTTGTAATGGAGTGAATGTTGTTGCTACAAAGCTTGTGAATGGATGCTTAAAAGCATGGAGAGAGTGTGCCAGCTTGTTCAAAACTTCTATTGAAGAGATCTATGGATGAAAGAGTGAAGATTATGAAGGGATGGATGAAAAATGTCCATATTCGGGTCAGCCAACCAAAGAGGGATGTTACTCTTCAACTTCCACTCAAAAATGTAATGCCTCTGCAGTCTCCAATCGTAGGAATCTGCTAGGGACGTAAGCACGCCGCATGGACATATGTGCACCATGCGGGAATCCCCGATAGAAATGCCCCCACCAACACACAAAGCAGGATCCAAAGTGGATGCAAAGAGTGGGCTTAAATGTAATTAAATATCCTCTTTTGATTTTCTTAATTGTTAAGGTTCAAAAGGGAATTTGCGTTAGAGGTGCAAATTCATGTTGATACAATCTAATAAAAAAACATAGGTATTTTTCTCATGAAATCCATGAGGATAGATTCTCATAGGATTTACAAAAATCCAAGAGGTGTTGTGTAAATATTGGTGTTCTTATTCATGGGCTTGATGATGTAATGCTTTATGTGGTGCTTGATTCTTGCATGCATGTTATGACAATATAAGTGTTGCTATATAATTTATAGGGTCTTGAAAATACCAAAGTGTCTAGATATCTTGGCATGGTTTACCTCTTAGATGAGTTATATGTAAGGTCCAACCTTAATTGTGACTCTTGTAGAACCTTTTTCCTATTGGTGGGCATGAATTTTACTAGCTATTAAAATCATTTAATAAGCCATGTGACCTTGGTTCAAGTATAGTTTTAGTTTTATGGGCCTCCTAAGTGGACCTTGTGGTGATTATCCTTCTTTCTCTAAAATTTCATGTTGTTTATGTGTCATTATTAAGAGTTGAATGTTGCATCATGATTGTTTTGTGAGAGAGATCACTTTTTATTACCACCCTAATCACACTCTTTACACTTTTAATGTTATTTTAATGATTATAAATCATGTATTGTTTCATTCAACACTAATTATAACTTATATAATTCATTTTAGTTGTCCTACTTCATTTAGTTGGGATTGGATTTATGGATTATGAATGATTAAATTTAAATTATAAGTTAGCATAACTTTAATAGTACAAGTTAATTTAAATAAGGAGTAGAGAATGAGATTTATAGTATTATTTTCAAAAATATATATTTATGGATAAATGAAATACCTATGATCATGATTAGGACCAATAATATCTTGGAGTTGGACCATGAAGGTTGGAAATTAAATATATTTGAACAACTCAAAGTTGTGGGAAAAACAATCATATTGAAGGTAAGATTTTGGTAAGTGGATTTGGTAAGTTATAGATGCATGATATATTGTTAGTTATTACCAAATTTTCTTTTATTCTATGATGAAAGTAATAATGTGATGAGATGTAAATTTTAATTGCAATATTATATTGTTGATGAAATGATAACTTAATGTTTATTATAATTTTAATAAAACATAATTGAGATGAAGTAACCTTTGTTGAAATATGAATTTGATACTAACTTTATACATAAGATCTATTTTAATTATGTCACTAGCTATTCAAACTATAGATATATTGATGTATGAATTAGTGTGTAGGTGAAATTTCCAATGGGGGAATAGGAGAACCATTAGAACCCTAATCCTAACCTTAACCCACTTCAAATTGTGTATTATGTGTTTAATTATGTATCCTAGTAAAAAAAATCACAAGCCTAATGTATACAAATACCCTATGAGTGAACTATGCTAGTTTGATTTCCTAAATGTTAATTTTTGAATCTTAATTCATTTTTTTGGTAGATATATAATATGTTGTTGCAAGTATGCTACAAGTGCTGTCATTCATGTCAGAAATATGGAGATGGTTGGATATGGAGATTTATGGAAATTTGTGTATGCTACAGATGTTTTCATTGATGAGTAGGGAGAATGATGAAGATTGATGAGCATAGTAGTATATGGTGATTGCCACTAATGATAACCTATTGAAGAGATGTAGAATTTTTGGTCCGAAGAGGACTAGATGATTTGGATATTTGCCTAAGTCCAGAGTATAGTTTATCAGTGATCATAGAACCAATCTTTTGGTTCGTAGTGCTCCACCATGAAGAATTTGGTTGTGTCTTGGAGGTAATGATGGTGTATGTTGGAAGACTCTAAATCCAAATTTTCATGATCTAATGTCTTCCACAGTCAAAGATAATAGTGACAGAGTATCGGTCTGGAAATACCAGTGTAACTATGGAATAGTGTATGATTGGAATGCTTTGCATTCCACTATAGATGAAAATTTTGGTATGCATATTTATAGAAGTGTTTGCGGATGCTTGATGAGCTCAGTTTTTGGCATATTTTAGGCTATGTTTTTAGTATCTTTATATCTTTTATCATGCTGAGACAAACATTAAGTAGTAATTATGGAAGTAATACATAGACTTTATGCTTAATATAAAAAATTTATTATGATAAGTCTTTCCATGGTTATTGCCTGATGTTTTATCAGTTTAATGAAAGTTGTGTGCCTTATGACTCTATGTGATAAAAATGCCTTTCCTGCAGCCACTACCGTTCACCTTCCTACAGCCATATGCGAAATGTTATTTGATCGAAGCCAATACTGTAGGAGTTGAGAAAATACAACACCACAAACCTCGAAGATCACCTGCATGCAAATAACCTGTCACAAAAGAAGAGATGGAGACAAACAAGCAAGGGTTCTCTGAAAACTGAAAATGTATATATCAGAGAGAATGAGAGAATGAATTGATATGAAATACAATGGGATCAATACTTATAAAAAGAAGATTATGCAAACCCTAATAAAACCCTAATAGGAAAAACCCTAATAGAAGCCCTAATAGGAAAATATTTAACAATTAATATAATTATTAAATGTCACATTATGCAAACTAATGTGAAATCTTAAGGGAATAAAGGTAATTTAATTAACATAATTAAGTTAAGACCTTTACTCTAACACCCCCCTTAAGATGAGCAACAGTGCAGCTACAAACAAATGCAGAAAAGCAAAGGTAACTACAATGCAAGAAGGCAAACATGGGTCCCGGTAACTAGGTCAGATCAGGTACCCAAATACAACCAAATCTCTGTAAAATGGAGAAATAGAGAAAACTTCATGGGAAAAAGCTCTACTCCAAAAAGAGAAGAAGAAAGCCAGGAAGAAGAACATCATTGAAGTAGAAGAAGCTACAAACAACTGTCGAAAGATGACTGTTATGGTGCTGAAGAAATTCCGCTAAAGATAAGATGTTCAAGATCAAAAAGACAACAATCTGTATGAGTGCCCCATATGACACTACTCGAATCAGATGGCCAACAAAGGCAAACACCTGGAACGAAGATACAAAATCTGCATGAGTGCCCCAAATGACACTACTCGAATTAGATGGCAAACAAAGGTAAACACCTAGAACTAAGATACAAATGGTACAAGAACCAATAGTCTGAAACACTAATCAACTAAGAATGGAAGATTCCTTCCAAAACGAAACCAAGGAAGCATTAGCACGAATAGTATAATACCCCCCCATAATGGTGAACTGGGAGCTTGACAAATCAACTGAAATGGTGTGCAACACCCTGTAGTGCATGAAGAAGATACAACATCTGAAAGTGCACAAGAAAGTACCTGCAACTGAAAAGGTGGTGTGCAAAACAAAGCACACATGCATGAGGCTGGAATAATATGGATTCACTGTCGTCGTGGAGGGGACACTCACCGGACAAAGATGTGATGGCAAAACAAAGGCAAACTACACAACCCCTCATGGCACTTTATAATATCAGTGCGAGTACAAAATATGGCACAACCTTATGTGCAAAATCCCAAAAGATGCATGTACAATAGTGTGGCACTTTATCTCAGTGCGTTTACATAAATTATAGCTTACAAATGATGCTCAAAATGTCCTCAAAGGACAAAATGCTGGAAATACATGAAGAACAACAAAAAATGAAGCATCCCATGCAAACAAAATGTTTCCAAGAGCAAATATGTTCAGGTAATCCACTAGAGTGTGAAAAACACAAATAATTGAATAAAATATATCTAGAGTCAAATCTAGAAAAATAGCATGGATGAAATTGAAGAGCTCTAAAATACGGTTCCAACACCACTAAGATTGCGAAAAACGGAGAAACTGATCAAAAGTTATGAGTTTGAGACTGAAAATAACCCCTTTGTCTTCAACTGGCTGTAGAATGCACCAACGGAAAAAAGAAGTGATGAGACCCACACCACTGGGAAGATGAGAAAACCAGTTTTTCGACGATATCTCATTTGCCAAAGAACAATATCGTATGCCCAAGTTACGGCCTCCGGAATAAATCAGCTCCAAAGAGGGAAAAAACCAGTGCTGGGTTAAATTTGACGGTCATACGGTCATCACAGCAAAAACACTAGGTTAAATTTGATGGCCAAACGGCCATCACCGTAAATGCACAATTGGGTTTATTTTCAAAAAAAAATGTTTTTAAAAAAATAAAAAACAACAAAAAAAATTAAAAAAAAATTTGCACAGGTGGGGGCCGCCGCCTGTGGCTGCAAACATACCGCCGTCGGCGGTACTGTCTACCTCCGATCAGCACTAAGGTCACCGACAGTCGGTAGTACGCCGATCGGTAGGCAGGAGGGCCCGCAAACCTACAAGCACGGGTACCGGGCCGGCAAGCCCTAAAATTGCGAATAAATTCGGCCGAAAATAGTGTTTTTAAAAAAAAAAGTCTAAAAAATATACAGTAATTTTTCGAAAAATAAAATGATGGAAAAAACAAATTTTACCAGCAAATGAACAGCCGTACGGTCAAATTGTAAAAAAATTTTGCCTCAGATTTTGACTTTGTCCAAAAAGGACGAATGGATAGTCAATTTAGGGGTTTTGGACCGCTGCGGACATAATGGCGAAGTCCGTTTGAGCTGAAAATACTTCAAAATTGCAGGTATGCCCTAGATCAAGAAAACAAGCCTCAAACCCTTGAATCTCCAAAAATCTTCAAAACAAGAACATGAAGCAGCAGGTGTGGAGCTCTGATACCATGTAGGAGTTGAGAAAATACAACACCACAAACCCCGAAGATCACCTGCATGCAAATAACCTGTCACAAAAGAAGAGATGGAGACAAACAAGCAAGGGTTCTCTGAAAATTGAAAATGTATATATCAAATAGAATGAGAGAATGAATTGATATGAAATACAATGGGATCAATCCTTATAAAAAAGAGATCATGCAAACCCTAATAAAACCTTAATAGGAAAAACCCTAATAGAAGCCCTAATAGGAAAACATTTAATAATTAATATAATTATTAAATGTCACATTATACAAAGTAACATGAAATTTTAAGAAGGGAATAAAAGTAATTGGGTATTTACTTTATTAATTAAATAATATTTGTTTAATTACATAAAATTCCCTTTTACCTCTTTTCACTTAAGCTAACATTAGGTACATAATAATTAATTACTTTATCAATTATTATTGTGCAAGCCTAGGGTTTTCTTTTTTAAGGTTTTCATCTATATGTAGTTGAAAACTATCTTTTGTATCATTATTCATTTTACATTCTCAGGTGCATACATTCCTCCACATTCTTGAGCATTTCCTTTGTTGCTTCTTTTTGCTTCTCCTTGTAACAGGTTATTTGTTTGCAAAGATCTTTTGGGCTTCTGTGGTGTTGTATCTTCTCAACTCCAACATGGTGTCAGAGCTTCAGATCTGCAGCTACTTGTTCTTGTTTTGAAGATTTTTGGAGTTAGAAGGGTTTGTTGCAAGCCATTTTTTATTGGAGTCGTCATCATTTTTGTTTCAAAAATTTAGTTTTCACTCATTTGTAGGAAAAATGATTTTTGGGTTTTGTAGCCAGCGTCGAAATCTGAACTGAGTATCTTTTAGATTTTGCATATCTTGCACAGATCTAGAGAAAATCACTGTTGAAAAAACGGCGCGCGTCATTTTTCTCCTGGCTGAAAGTAAAAAAAAATCATTTTTTCGTATTTTGCTTGTTGGATCAAGAAACGATTTCTGGGTTTTGTTTCTAGCATCAAAATATTTCTAGGTTTTCATTTTTGTCTACAAACAGTGAGTAGATTTTTCAGAAATCAAATTAGAAATAAATGTTTTTTGTTAGAAAATTTGTTTCCTGCAAGCTAAATTTAGTTTTTTGAAAAATTCATAACTTTTGGCCACGGTGTCCGTTTTGCTCAAACGAATAGGCGTTGGAAAGGTGTTACAATGCTCTTTCTAGATCTACAGTGTATTTTATCAAAATATTTACCAGATATTTTTTATTCAGCTTTGTGTGTTTTTACACTTTGCTCAATTACTTGGTCATTTTGGCTCCTTCATGGGTTTTGTTTGCGTGGAATGGGTTATATTAATTTGATTTAAATGTTGTAAGGTCAGATTTATCTGAAATTTTTTATTTGAAGAGTTATCATGGGTTTTTTTACTCACCCTTCAGTTGTTCTTCTGGAACGGGGTAATTATGAGTCATGGGCAAAGGGTATACTTACACATTGTAGGTGGCTTAATATTTTGTCTTATTTGTATGATCTCATACCTAAACCAGCAACTTTAAAGGGAAAATTAGCATGGGATATCATTAGAAATCACATAGTAGGACTTATATTGTCTAGTGTTGATCATGACACTGTGTTGGTTATATCGGACATTGATTGTCCTCACCCACTTTGGACACATCTTTGGGAGATCTATGGAGACCCTATTCTATCTCCATTCCCAGAGGATCCTACTTTAGATTGTCTCATACCCATTGCTAGGAGAGAAAATACACCCTTTGATCATGATACTTTAGAGGAGCTTGAGTATTTAGACACCCTTACATGTTCCGATGGATCAGAGGTTTGTCTCATAGTTCCTACTCTTCAGACTGAGACTTCATCAGCATCTCTTGTTGTTCTTGATTCAGTGCAGCAGGGAATCATACATCTTCCAGACATAGCTACTTTGGACTCTTATGTTGGAGACATATCTTTCTTCTTTGTTGAGTCCTATATTGCAGATTTGGAGGATTATTTTGAGGACATTCATCTCCTCTACCTTGACAGTCAGGTTATCACTGTTCGCCCACCATTATTCATGCATTGAAAGGTTGCATTTCAGTATTCTCCACATTAGTTTGGATTTGGCATTATTTGTTTCAGTTTAGACAGTGAGACTCTTCAGCATCCTATCATGGCACACATCTTGAGACAGATTGGTTCATCATTCTTCACAGGGTTTCTTCGATATAGGTCCATGGATCCATTTCTTCCCAAGGGGAGGAATATCATTTGCCGCTTCAGGATCTCCTTTTGAATTCTACATCAGGCATCTACCATTGTGACATGAGTTTCTTCATTGTGGGGGGGCCTTCTTCTCTCTTTCTATCTCTCCTATGGAGACCATTGTACATGTACTTATATGATAGAAGTTGTCTATGGGGGGTATCATGTTATCCACCTCCTATCCTTCTTTCATTAATGCATTGCATTCCTTCCTTGCATTCTATTTTGGGGAGGATTTTTGTTTCCACTGGGTTTTCCCATTTACCCCATTTCATTTAGTTTGCATTGATTTTGTACATGGGTACCTAATCTGGCCTTGTTGCTGGGACCCATTGCTTTTGCTTTCAATAGCTTCTTCTAGGTTTTAGCTTCTCCCTATGTCTATCTTAAAGGGGGGTGTTAGAGTAATTGGGTATTTACTTTATTAATTAAACAATATTTGTTTAATTACTTAAAGTTCCCTTTTACCTCTTTTCACTTAAGCTAACATTAGGTACATAATAATTAATTACTTTATTAATTATTATTGTGCAAGCCTAGGGTTTTCTTTTTAGGGTTTTCATCTATATGTAGTTGAAAACTATCTTTTGTATCATTATTCATTTTACATTTTCAGGTGAATACATTGCTCCACATTCTTGAGCATTTCCTTTGTTGCTTCTCTTTGCTTCTCCTTGTAATAGGTTATTTGCTTGCAAAGATCTTTTAGGCTTCTATGGTGTTGTATCTTCTCAACTCCAACAAATACCTAATGAATGTATGAATGAGATAATGGATCATTTAATGAGTTGGATGCGTTGAGCTGACCCTTTGCCATAGGAATAGTTGTTAGTTATTGCAAGTACCAGGTCTCAAGGAGAAGATTTAGCCTCCACTAGATTGCTAGAGGAGTGATTCAAAGCAGACCGATTCAGCAGCAAGAAATGAGGAGACAACTGAGAAGTTATATGCCATGCAAAGGAAGCGTTCTAGGAGTCTAGCTGAAGGCGTCTTGATGACACACAAATCTAGGATAGTGGTTCATTAACTCTTTCAAACTGATTTGACTCAGTTCTCTCCCTTGTGTCCACTTCTTCAATGTAAAGGTCAAGATGTAAAAAAGGTTTCCCATTTATGTGGGAAAGGCTAGTTAGTTGTTAGGTTTTAGTTTTAAATAAATAGTTGTGTTATCCTCCAGAGAAAGAGCTAGAAGTTTACTATTTTATTAGCTTTAGTTTCAAGTAATACAGTTGCAAGTTGAAAATTGTGAGCAATGTACTTTTCAGCTTCAATTCAATAAAATCATTTCATGGAGTTTGCAGTTTAATCTGTTGTGTACTTGAGACACTACCTAAGGGGGACCACTTAGGGACGTTGTCTATCTTTTCCATTTATGCAATTAGAGTAACTGTACATTCTTCCTAGAGCTTCAGTGTGACTATTCCTACAGCTGAAAAAATTATAGAGCTATCAACTGTTCCTGCAGCCACTAGGGACAGAGTAGTTCCTGTCTTCAAAACTAGGTTTAGTTTTCATTTTGAGAAGACTTAGTTAGCTAAAGTTTGTTTCCAGAAATTTCAATTCTAGCATGGTATTTTTAAGGAAGAACACATGTCTAAAATAGGTTGTTAGTGCATATATTGTGCAGGCCCATTTCAAGTATAATGTCCTTGGGTTGACAATTAAATGATTTCCTTTAGTACATTATAACTGCCAATTGTGATCTCTAATCCCTGATTTATCAACCTAATTAAGGACACTGCATTTTTGGCGTTGTTGTCGGGGATGGCGTTTAACTAAGAACCTATTGTAGGCATGGTAGTAGGAGTTTGAATTTCATTCCTAGGATTTAGCTTAGAATTCAGCATTCCAGCATTTTCCACAGTTTAGGCTTACTTTTTGTTGTATGCTTAGAAGAAGAGATCAATTTGGAAGATTTCTTCCTAGAAGATTAGATACCCAAGAAATTGAACCAGAGCTTTTCCAAGAAGAACCATATTTGGATGCTGGCCAAGACTTAGTTACCTCATATTCTTCCTCAGAGTTAATTTTTAACCTATTTGATGAGCCAAATGACCTTAATCCACTCATTCAACATCTGAATAATCTGCAAACTTCCAACAACTAGGACCCATATAATAATCAGCTTGCCCTTGTAGTTTATTAGCCAAGAGTTAACCTAGGAGGATCGCCAAGGATTGCAAGGCCTACTTTTCCATTTCCAATCCCTGACCTACATGACAATAATAACCTCAAGAACATCCCTGCCTCATTACTCCCAAAGTTCTATGGACTTATTACAAAAGATGTTCATACCTTCTTGTTTGATTTTGACATCATTTTTAGGAGTTATGATTACACCACTAATGCACACAAGCTGAAGTTGTTTCCCTCTACCCTAAAGGATTCAGCCTGGAGGTGGTTGATGGGATTGGGTGGCAATGCAGTGACCACTCGGGATGTAATGAAATTTTTTTTCTTAGGAAAGTATAAAGAATATCGTAGGGGGAATGATATGAGAGGAGATGACATCTTCAAGATGTCACAAAAAGAGGATGAAACCTTGGAAGACTTTGTGTCAAAGTTTTTGTTCAGTGTGTAGAAAAACACTTAGCACCAGCTAAATGAGGAGTCTCAAAAACTTCTGTTTCTAAGAGGAGTTAATGATGCTTGCATGGAGGTACTAGACCTCATGGCCCGAGGAGATATCACCCAAAGCAATTGGGATGATATCACGAAGATCTATCTCAACTACTCCAGAGCAACTTTGAAGAAAGGCAGAGGGTTTAGATCCTCTATTGCAAAAGGAAATGGCTCAGGAGTGTCTAAGGGGGAGATTTCTAATCTCTTGTCCGACTTCAAGAAAGATATCATCAATGATGTCACTACTCAACTAGACACTATGCAAGCTAGGAGGAAGCAAGATGAAGTAGAGGCAATGCTAGCTAAATATTCCCCTCACTGTAAACAAAAGAAGAGGGATTGCAGATGCAAGGAAGTGGCTTATTTGGAGGTGCAGCATCTTCCCACTGAGTTCAAAAACAATAGAAGGAGATGAAGAAGTGTTCTTTGTTTCTCAATGCAGGCCTTGGGCCCCAAGACAAGGTATGCCTCAGAACCCTTTACAAAATTTTGGTTTATATAATAATCAATGGTAGAACCAGTACCCTCTAAATTATGGCCCATATTCCCAACCTAATTGGAATAATCCTTGGCCAAATGCTCAGAAAAACCAGTGGCAACCTCCACAAGAAAATTGGCAGCCACCTCAGCAAAATCAGTGGCAACGTCTGCAAGGAAATTGGCAGTAGTCTAACCAGTGGAGTGGAGGTCAGCAATGGTCAAATCAACTCATTGGTTTCCTTCAGCAACCCCAACAGTAGTCAATCATGCCACCTCTTGTAGAAAATCAAAGTCAAAATCCTAAGCCAAGCCAACTACCTGCTCAAGCAACACCTAACCTAAATAACTAGCCTCAACAACAACAACAAGTTTATTTCACTGATCCTAATTGGCAGACTGCTTATCTCAACTTGAGTAATATTAACTTATGGTCATGGATAGTGTTACCTACACCTCCTCCCATAATCATAGAGTTGCCATCTGAGGGGAATGAGCAAGAATACATTAGTGACCTAGTTCCATCCAAAGAGCCCATGAAAAATCCATCTTTTCCTAAAGTGTCCAATAAAAATTCACCTCCTTTTCCACAAAGGTTGGAAGGTGAAGTTGTTCAAAAGCACAAAGATCCTACCTTTGACCTTTTTGAACAACTCAAGCACATATGTGTAAAAATACCCTCGTTCCAAGCAATAAAGGAAGTACCTATCTATAGCAAAGCTATTAAGGAAGCATGCTTGAAGAAACCAGGTAGGAAAAGGAAGGACCCTCAAACTGTTCATGTCTTAGTTCAACTCTCTGATTTGATGCTAGGGAAGCTTACCATCCCAAAATATACAGACCCTGGTAGTCCTATTGTGGAAACCATTATTAATGGAGTTCAAATTAAAAATTCTTTAGTAGATCTTGGAGCAGCTATTAATGTCATGACTAAAGACCTTGTGGTAAAGCTAAGTATTTTAGACCTAAGAACTACACCTACAGTCCTCCAGCTTACTGATAGTTCAATTGTCAAGCCTGATGGAGTAATTGAAGACCTGGTAGTCACCCTAGATTCATGGGAATATCCTGTTGATTTTATGTTCTTGTCTCCAAAGGCAACACTAGGTGGATATCCTGTAATACTAGGAAGGCCTTGGCTAGCCACCGTAGATTCTTACATAGGATGTAGGTCTGGTAACATGACTATTTTTGATGGATATAGCACCAAGAAGCTCAACCTTTATGCTCCAGCCCAGCCTCAACTTGAGTCTAGACAAGTAGTCTAGTCAAATTTAGGAGAAGAAGTTGAAGAAATGAATATTGTGGCAAACCTAATGATGATTAGAAGAGAGCCTTTTATTGAAAAACAAGAAGAGGAAGAAATATTGTCTAATGTCCTTCAGAACAACTATGGCATTGAGTACCCCCTTTGTGAAGAATTTCCATGTTCCTTGCAGACAATTCTTCCCCCATCTACTTCAGCTCATTATCCTACAACAACTGACTGTTTGCACACTTTATTGCCCCATGAAGTAGAAATTCCTTTTCTGTCAGAAGTATCTATGCTAAGTGGAAGTAGCTGCAGGGAAAATCTTGAATATCAATAGTAAGCTTACCATTGAGTAGCAAGAGTCAATTGTCCAAATGCTTTCTACCCACAAGACAACTTTTACCTGGGATTATAGTGATATGAAGGGGCTAGATCCAAAGCTATGTACACACCGAATTTTCATCAATAGTGAGTTCAAATCTGCTAAACAACCCCAAAGGAGAATTAATCCAGCCCTAAGAGAAATAGTTAAGGAGGAATTACAGAATTGTTGAATGTTGGTTTTATCTACCCAATCTCAGATAGCCAGTGGGTTTCTCCACTGGTTATTGTCCCTAAGAAAGGGGGGAAATGGAGAGTGTGTGTGGATTACAGGGAGCTCAACTCAGCAACTAAGAAAGATTACTTTCCTCTACCCTTTATCAATCAAGTCCTGGATAACTTATCAGGGAAAAAATATTTCTCTTTCCTTGATGGTTGCAGTGGATATAATCAAATAAAGATTGCTCTAGAGGATAAAGAAAATACTACCTTTACATGCCCCTAGGGAATATTTTCCTATTTAGTCTTACCTTTTGGTCTTTGTAATGCTCCTGTAACTTTCCAAAGAGCTGTGATTAGTATTTTCTCAGGTATTTCATATGATTGCATGGAAATATATATGGATGACTTTACTGTTTATGGTGCAACATTTGAGGAAGCCAAAGATAATTTGAAGAAGGTAATACAAAAGTGTGAAGATCATAATTTGTCACTCAATATTCATAAATTCTTCATGATGATGCAAGAAGGAATAGTGTTGGGTCACTACATTTCTACTGCAAGAATATAGGTAGACCCTTCCAAAATTGAAGTCATTTCCAGTCTACCCTTTCCTACCAAGAAAAAAGAACTCAGAAGCTTTCTTGGACATGCTGGTTACTATAGGAGATTTATTAAAAATTCCAGTCAAACAACAGGACCTCTATACAGTTTGCTAAAGAAGGATGCATAATTTACTTGGACAGCAGAATGTGAGAAAGCGTTCCTTGATCTTAAAACCTCCCTCACACAAGCACCTATTTTGAAAGGACCATATTGGTCACTTCCATTCCATATTCACACGAACGCATCAGATTATGCTATTGGTGTTGTCCTAAGACAAAAGAGTGGTTCAACAGAGCATGCACTTTATTATATCAGCAAGAACTTATAGGGGGTTGAACTCAACTACATAGTTACTGAAAAGGAGATGTTAGCAATCACCTATGTCCTCAAAAAGTTCAGGAATTATATCATAGGCTATCAAATATTTATCCATACTGATCATGCAACAATCAGATATCTCATAAACAAGAGTTCAATTACAGGGAAACTAGCTAGGTGGTTGTTGCTGATGCAAGAATTTGATATCACCATTGTGGACAAACCGGGTAAAGCCAATGTGGTTGTTGATTTCCTGTCTAGAATTCAGAGGTAAGATGGTCCTGCACTCATAGAAGATTCCTTCCCTGATGAACATTTGTTTTCCATCAAATTCATTCATCCATGGTATGCAGACATAGAAAATTATTTAGCTACAGGAAGAACTCCTCCTCACCTCTTACCTAAGGAGAAGATATTGTTAGTAGAGGAAAGATTTAACTTCTCTCGGATTGTAGACTGCATGTTTTATACAAGGCCATATCAAGTAATGAGGAGATGTGTGAGAGAAGAAGACACTCATGACATACTACATGCAAGCAATTATGAGCCTTGTGGTGGACATTTTGTTGCTAAGAGGATAGCCATGAAGATCTTGAATACTGGATATTTTTTGCCAACACTACATAAAGATGCAGCCAAGTACACCAAGAGGTGTGATAGATGTCAAAGGATGGGGAGGCCAACAAGATCAGATGAAATGCCTTTGTTTCCACAAGTTATTGTTACACCCTTTGATAAATGGGGATTGGACTTTGTAGGCCCAATTGATCCACCTTCAAATGGTAAGTCTTACATGCTTGTGTGCATGGATAATGTAACAAAGTGGGTTGGAGCTAGGCCTCTGAAGCATGCTAGAGATAATAAGGTAGTGGAGTTCCTATATGAAGAAATCTTTACTAGATTTGGGGTTCCTAGAGAAATAGTGACAGACCAAGGGGCACAATTTACTTCTACTTTTATTATAGCCTTAGTAAATGAGTACAACATAAGGCATAGGAAGCCAACTCCTTATCATCCTCAGGCTAATGGCCAAGTAGAAATAACTAACAAGGATATTGAGGCCATTTTGACAAAAAAAGTGGACTTGCATAGGAAGGATTCAGTTGTTAGGTTACCTGAAGCTATATGGGCCTATAGAACTACTTGGAATACTACAATAGGTTTTACACCTTTTGAAATGTTGTATGGGAAGAAAGCTATGATCCCTATAGAGTTTGAACACAAAACTCTCAGAACAGCTTTGGAATTAGATATGGATTTAACAACTGCATAGAGAGATAGAATCATGCAGCTCAATGCCTTGGATGAGCTAAGGAAGAGTGCCCTACAGCATACAAAAATAGTATAAAATCAGAGAATTAGATGGCATGATAAGTACATAAAGGAAAAGAAATTCAAAGTAGGAGATTGGGCTCTGCTATACGATTCAAGATACAAGGACAATCAAGGGAAGCTACAGACCAAATGGTTGGGGCCATATGAAATTGCATAAGTATTTGATAATGGTACAATTCAACTGAGCACAATTGATGATGTCAGATTCAAATTTTTAGTTAATGGGCATTGACTGAAGCCTTACCTAAAGCCCATTGATAAGGAAGAGTTCCTGAAACAATTTCAAGTTGAGCAGGAGTTCACAGACCTTGCATCTGAAGGAGTTGAGTCTCGACTTGATTCCCTAAGCAATGCATGAAAAAGTGCATAAAGACCATAATAAAGGGGTCATCCTTGTGGATCCCCATTCCATACCATCATTTCATCTGCTATTTGTACCATTTCTTCTTCTTCCACCTCATCCATCATTCATGCATCACCATTTCCACTTTTCCAAAAAAAATCAACTTTTGCAATAAAAGGAGTGGAGTCACATCAGTCAGTTGCGGCGCATCATGGTAGGTAAGCTCTAGTTAACTAAATAAGTGATTAATTATTTCATTTATTATGTTTAAGTAGGTATTAAATTAGATGAAATATTTCCTATATGGCTGCAATCTCATTCAGTCTTTTCCACATGTTGAACCGTTTTTCTTAATTCCTAACTGATGGCCATGTCATTACCTTCCGCTGTCAAGAGACTTAGTCACATCAAGTCTACTGTCCTTTTTTCCAGAACTCGGGATTTTGAGGAAATTTGCAAATAAATTAATAAACTTCCATCACTTCTAGCAATAATTCCCTAATGTGTCTTTAGTTCCTCTCTCTAAATATTTTTATGTCAGAAATTTGTGTTTAGATGTTCAAAATTCTTCCTTCTTTGTTTGAATCTTTTGAAAGAAGTTCAAAATTTTAGGTTGAGGGGAGAAAGGGAGTTAGTTTGAATTGTAGGAAGTTGAAATTGAGAAAGGAAGATTTTGAAATAATCAGGTTGAATTCTTGGTAGTGAGCTAATTCGCAAGGCGAGCATTAAGAATGGGAGGCCAACCCATTAAGCATGAGCCAACAAACCACAATGCCTTGTTGCAAGATGTACGACATTTTCCACCATTTAGGCAGTATGGGTGGCTCGATTATTTTCTCAAACTTGTCATGTTTGATGAAGATTTTTGCTGAAGAATTTACCAAGACGGTTCACAATGGGAAGGCCAAGGTGAAGGGAGTGAAAATTGATGTCACAGTGGAAAGAATTGCAGAGGTGACGAGGTTACCTGAAACTAGAGAATTATTTCCTCGAACAAAAGATGCACAGAGTGCTAGGGCAGAATTTACTCAACCTGGAGATCCTCCTCTGCATGTAGATAAGCAAGGAACTCAACGGAAGAGTCTGCCGTGGGATTGGATTCCACAAGCAGGCTATGTCATCAAATACCTAACATGTGAAGGTCGGTTCTCTGTTCTGCATTCTCACCATTTCAAACTATTGTCTCATTTTTGTCATGGTTTATTGATGAATATACCAGATTTCTTGTACAATTTACTTTCCAATAGTGTTGCAGAGTATAAGAAAGGTAGAATCAATTATGTATCCCATCACTGCCTCATTAAATTTCTTGTAGAGAGATATGTTAGGGATGTGTCAACCATGCCCTAGGAGGAATTTGTTGTTATTTTTGAATCAGAGGTTCAAAATGTAGGACCTAGGGGTCATCCTCTTACTTTAAAGCGACGAATCTCTCAGTCAAAGGCTATGAAACCTCATACTCACAAGACAATCTCCCTCTATTTGAAATAATTTCCAAAGTGCCAGTGCAAACCCATGTTGCTAAAATTAGGAATTCCTCTAAAAAGAAAAAGGAGAAGTCGCCAATGGTGCCACCTCAACAGAAGACCCCTAAATCTACTCCTAGCTCGGTCAAGAGAAAAAAAATGGGAGAATCTTTTAGTCCTGCAGCCAAATTCCCAAATAAACCTAAGGAAACCCCTACTCCCATATGAAGAAGCTCCAAGATTTAGAGCTAGACAACACCGCATTCACTTAATACCTCTCAATCCTCACCATCACCCTTAAATCCTCCTAGTACAACACTTGAGGAAAAGGAGCAATCTGTTGGTGAGACATAGCATATTTCTAAGGGGGTTGGCCTTGAGGAGTTGGTAGCTATTGTAGAGAAGATGCAAGAAGGGTTATCAGAACAGCTGCAGGAAGGGGTGGTGTGGATTGAGGAAGAAGGAAAAATAGTAGCAGATCAATCAGATGGGGGAGGTAAAAATGATGAAGGGATGGATGAGTCACCAGTTGTTCCAGAAAGTACACCAAAACATCAGATGTCATAGGAACAACAAGAGACCAGGTAGCAGGATGTCGAAATGGAATAGGAAGTTCCTAAGAAATCAGATGATAAGGACACAATTGAGACAGAAGAGCACCCTATAGATACCTCAGAGCATCATGGAAATGTTGGTGTACCTAAACAAGTTCAGGAACTTCTTGTAGCAAATCAACAACTGAAAGTTAAACCAAAACAAAAGGAGCTACAGGATGAACATCTACAGAAGGCAGAAGAAACACAACAAGATGATGTGGTGATTGTTTCATCTTCTGTCGAGGTACGAAAATGGAATAACCATAAGCCTCCTCTTAATTTCACAAGTTTTTCTGCAAGGGTTTCATGTTATAAAGAACTTCAAGATGAGAAGACTGCTATGAATTGGAGATAAAGAAACTGTAAAGGGTAATCCATAACAAAGATGTAGAAATTGCTGACCTTACAGACACCCTAAATCAGGTAGTCAATTTTGTTCAACAGATAGTTTAGTGTAGGTCTCCCTCTCCAAATTATGCAACGTATTTAAGGGAGCTGTATTTGAATTTTCAATTAATAAGGATTTGGCAAGGTCAAAACCCTTCTTTGAGCACTCCCTAGGAATTCTATGATGCATATCAGGAGTCACCACAACATATCAGACACCTCCTGTGTGAATTCTATTTACACAATTTGGTTGTGCCCCGTGATACAAAGTGGAATCCTTTGTTTTATATAGGAGACATACACATTTATGCTTTGATCTCTTGGATCAAGAATGAGATAAGTAGAGGAGAACAGTTTGATAATTAAAAATATGGTGAAGCTAACATGCCACTGACAGTAAGAAATGAATCCAAGAAGGGGGTGAGCATTTATTTTGACTGGAAGAAGTTGTGGGCCGATGAGAGGGCTAGACTAGTAATTGAACCCTTGAGACAAGAGGTGTTTTCCCAGTACTCTCAGATTGTGAATGATGACCTTGATGCTGATATACAACATAGTAGGACAATATGGGAGCAGTTGCCATTGCAGTTAAAGAGGGCAGAACCACATACCCCACACAACCTGTATGCATCCACTAGAAGAGAAAAAAGGTACATGAGGAATGCAAGGACAAAGAAAGAGAATTGGCTACCATTGGTCATCCATTCACCCATTCTCTTATGGCCACTTCTAGCCATGCAGGGAGAAAATAGTACCTATAATAGAGAATCAGAGGACAATAGGTGGCAGCGGTTGGAGTCTATGAGGGCTCACTTTTGGAGCTTCAAGAATGGAGAATGTGGACAACAACTGAATGTAGACTTAAGATAATTTTACACGCAGGAAGAATATCTGACTTGCTAAAGGGACCAGTAAGTAGTGAGTTGAGGGGAATGATTAGCCCAGTTTTTGTCATATTTTAGGCTATGGTTTTAGTATCTTTATATCTTTTATTATGCTAAGACAGACTTTATGCTTAATATAACAAATTTATTATGATAAGTCTTTTCATGTTTATTTCCTGATGTTTAATCAGTTTAATGAAAGATGTGTGCCTTGTGACTCTATATGATAAAATGCCTTTCCTGCAGCCATTACTATTCACCTTCCTGCAGCCATATGCAAAATGTTGTTTGATCGAAGTCAATACCTAATGAATATATGAATGAGATAATGGATCATTTAATGAGTTGGATGTGTTGAGCTAACCCTTTTCCGTAGGAATAGCTATTAGTTATTGCAGGTACCAAGTCTCAAGGAGAATATTTAGCCTCCACTAGATTGCTACAGGACTAATTCAAAGCAGACCAATTCAGTAGCAAGAAATGAGGAGATAGCTGAGAATTTCTCCGCCATGCAAGGGGAGCATTCCAGGAATCCAACAGAAGGCATCTTGATGACACACAAATCCAGGATAGTGGTGCATTAATTCTTTCAAACTGTTTTGACTCAGTTCTCTCCCTTGTGTCCACTTCTTCAATGTAAAGGTCAAGATGTAATAAAGGTTTCCCATTTATGTGGGAAAGGTTAGTTAGTTGTTAGGTTTCAGTTTTAAATAAATAGCTACATTCTCCTTCAGAGAAAGAGCTAGAATTTTACTATTGTATTAGCTTTAGTTTCAAGTAATACAGTTGCAAGTTGAAAATTGTGAGCAATGTACTTTTCAATTTCAATTCGATAAAAGCATTTCATGGAGTTTGTAGTTTAATCTATTGTGTACTTGAGACACTACCTAAGGGGGCCCACTTAGGGATGTTGTCTATCTTTTCCATTTCTGCAATTAGAGTAACTGTACTTCATTCTTCCTAGAGCTTCGGCATGACTATTCGTGCAGCTGGCAGAATTATAGAGCTGTCAACTATTCCTGCAGCCACTAGGGACAGAGCAGTTCATTTCTTCAAAACTGGGTTTACTTTTCATTTTGAGAAGACTTAGTTAGCTAAAGTTTGTTTCCAGCAATTTCAATTCTAGCATGGTATTTTTAACGAAGAACACATGTCTGAAATAGGTTGTTAGTGCATATACTGTGCAGGCCCATTTCAAGTCTAATGTCCCTGGGTTGACAATTAAATGATGTCCTTTAGTAGACTATAACTTCCAGTTGTGATATCTAATCCCTGAGTTATCAACCTAATTAAGGACACTACAATGCCTGTAGTATGTTTTCTCCAAGTGGTAATTGTTTTGGTTGTTTGTGTGTCAAGTTGTGAGTGAACAGATGGTTCATTATACTATCACTTCACCAGTGGTTCCAACCTAAGTATTATGGGTTGTGCAGAGATGAGTAGAGTTTGGAGCAGAATTATGGGAATAATTATAGGTCATGCCAACCTATCTTAATGTGTTATATTCTTTGGTTCCCTTCGCAAGGCATGTATGGTTGAGTTTTGAGTCTACATGATGAAGTATTGCATGATACATCCATTAGAACAACCTAATTTATGTTTTGGTTCATTGTGATGTATGTACAAGGTTAATTCCTTGTGTGATGATATAATTTTGAGATGCGAGATAATTAAGTGTGTGTGAGTTTTAGAGTAGAGAAGTCCAATTTTTTTTGAGGTGAAGAATGAAGTGTATTAAGTCGATATTTTGAGCTTCAGTGAAACTGTATCTTTAGCATAGGTTGGATGCATTATTAGTAGTTCATATTTGGTAGTGAGTCACTCTTTCTTCTATCTCTTTCTATTTTGAGTAGTGATCCATTGGTAGTGAGCCTTTCTTCTTTTGGATAGTGAGTCCACCAATTGTATCAAACCTTGTAACTAGTTACAATATCTATATTATGAGCTAATCCTCATCTTGGTTTTCCATTTTTGGGTTTTCCATGTAAATCTAGTGTTCTTATGTTCTTTGATGTGATGCATTATTTTTATATTCCTTTACATTACTACAAGTTTAATGTGATTAACTAAATGAATGTTCAAGTTAATAAGAATATTGATTCATCCCCCCTCTCAGTATTCTAGATATTCAACAATTAGTATCAGAGTTTGGTTCCTTCAATTGGATTGACTAATGAGGTAGATATTGGATTTGAACACATGGCTACAAGGAAATATCCTATTCCCCTAGAAGAGATTATCCTTGAAGGATTTATTGAAGAAGATTACATAGTGGACATTAAAGGATAACTCAAATCGGCTCTTGATGATTTGGATAAAGGAGAAGTTGAGAACAGAGATGTGAAAAATGATCTTAGTGATGCAAACGAATGCTTTAAGAAGCTAAGAGAGAAACTCAAGAAAGATACAGATAGAATCAAGGCAACAAATGAGAAGCTTCAGCAATCCAATGAGACTATCACCAATCTAAAAGTGCAAGTTGAAGAAGGTAAAAGAGTTCAAGACTACCTGAATGTCAAACTAAAAGATAAATTTGAAGAATGTTCAAAGCTTGAACAAGAGATTGTTACTTTGAGACTAGATCTGGAGAAAGAAAGGATTCAAGAAGACAAATTTCAAGAAGAGATCCACACTGCTTGATGAGATGATTGTTGGACAAAAAGGTTCTATGGACAAAGAAGGATTAGGGTTTGAGAAAGGTGAAAGTTCAAAGGTAGATTAGACTCCAAACGATGTTGAGAAGAAAGATGACAAGAAGGGTAATGTCAAATAGATCTGAAACCAAAATAAAAACATCAAGAGACCACCTATCAGAAACAAAAATGCACAAAGGTACCCATATTTTAATGGTTATTATTATTACTATGATAAGTTTGTACACAAAGTTGTATAATGTAGAAGCAAAATGAATCAAAATGTTCAATCGTTTCTCAGTCAATGCTATACATGCAATAGATTTTTTCATAGAGTTAGTGAATTCAGAAATCACATGATGAATGGTTACAATAAAGGCATGATGTCTCAATATTTTAGTGGCTACTATAATGCATGCAATGGAATTGGACATAAGGCTAATGAATGTAGATCTAGAATGGGTGGAAGTAAGCTTGTTCAAAAAGGTGTCATATGTCGCAAATGCAACAAACCAAGACACATAGCAAAGTTTTGTAGAAGAAAAAATGTGAGACCCTTTGTTTCACAAAAGAAGGTTGATTTGGCAAAGAATGTGGATCCAGTGGAGATGAAGGAAATGAACAAGATCTAGAAAAAGAAAGAATAAAGTGAAGTGAAGGATGAGTCCTTGGTGCAAATGTTTCCTCTTGAAACTACTTGAAGAGCTTTGTCTCAAGGGGAGTCTTAACAGAAGATCCTTAAATCCCCCATTAAAGTTATGGTGTAATGTTCTCAGTACACTGGTATATGTGTAGATCAACATGGTGGATCTACTAATGACATTTCTAGTATGAAACTTCATGTTGTAGATATTTTTGGAGTGATTGAAGGTGAGTGTGACTACATAGTTAGGGTTGGTCATCTTTTTGACCTAACATTATTCATTGTAATGAATGCACTTTAGGTCTTCTAAAAAGGGTTTTATAAGTGTTTTTTCATATGGAAAGTTCATTTGTAGTTGAGCATTTGAAGAGTGAAGAAGCAAAGCAGAGATGAGTTGATGAGATTTAAAGTTGTGCTAAACCCTACTAGAAGAAGAATTTGAAGGTATTTATCATTTCTTGCTAAAACCATAGTTTCAGAAGTGGTTCATAATATTTACTTCTCAAGTAATTGACGTCTTGGAATGACCAAGACCTAAGTTCAAAAAACACCCCTTCAAATCCATGGAAACATATTCGGAAGGCACATTTATGAGAGTTCCTTATGGTGTAATTCATACTGAGGATGTGCAAATATACATTCATGTGAAAATGGAAGAATATGATCACTCAAAGTTGAGATAATTTTGGGTTAATGAGCTCAATGAAGATGTTTTTGAGTTGAAACTAGAATTTGAGAGCCTGACAAAGAAGAAGCTGGAAGTATGGAACATTTTTTTTAACTTCTATTATGAGAATGCATGGGTTAATTATGCACTAAGCCACATCCATGACAAGTTTATGTGGTTGGATATTCCACACTTGATCAATAAGCAAGCTATCAAGGTAGTTACTGGTTTATGCTCTGAAGGACTCGTTCCACCGATAAAGGACATGAATAATGAGTTCGTTATGAAGCTCAATAGAGTGAAATTTGACAAGTGTTCCCTCACAGTGAAGGATATAGATGATCTGATAGTTAAATATGCATCCATGATGATAGGTTACAAGATTTAATACACCAACAAAGAAATTTGGTGTCGGAAACTACTATACACACTGCTCACCAAATGGTGAAAGAAGGTTTAGACATAGATCTATGTGAGCTCCTAAGAAAACAATTGATGGAAAATATTCAAAAGACAAAAATATGTCTCGATACCCATTCTAGTATGGTACCCTTATTATATGTTTGTTGTTTTAATTTCTCATAGAACTATATTTTGAAAAGAATGTTGTATGGTTGGATATATTCATGTTTCAATTCATATTAGGGATCACTTAAGAAGGTTTGGAAGCATAGAAAATAAGGATAACATGCTATGAGGTTTCTTTAAGACCTTTCAAGAGAAGATGCAAGAAAGAGAAAGGGTTCCTAGAAGTGTTGTGGAAAAGTACAAGGACTTAACCTTTATGGTTACTAAATATGAATGTATTATGGAAGCAGTGGAACCCAAAACAATCTAAATTCTAGAAATGGGTTATGAAGTGGTAGAAGATGTAATCATAGGTCTTACATATATTATGTTGAGAAACCTAAGAGACCCTACTATAGATAGGTTTGGAACCTATGAGGATATATCTAGTGAAGTGCATCTGAAACACAAAGAAAAGGAAATAAAGAAAAATGTAGAGCAAATGAAGGCAGAGTTGGAAGAGATTATTAGTTTTTCCACAAGGATTGCACAAAAGATCAAAGCCCTATCTATGGATCTGCAAGGTACATCAAACACTAGAAGGTCAATCAAGACCTCTACTCCCTCTCCATTTGTTCCAAAATCCTCTAGAACAAAGTTTGCAGTTTCTACCAAGAAGAAAGCTACATCTAGTGTCTCTACAACACAGTAGAAGCCTCTGTAAAGAAGAAGAATAGAGAAAGCTACAAGAGAGAGGTATGCATGCTATGATGGTGAAGAAGAAGAAGAAGGGTCTAATTTGGCCTAAAAAAAGAAGTCCAATATCTCTCAGGAAGGGATAAGTGAATAGAGAATCAAAGTTGGCATTTTTGATACAAAGAATGAAGAAGATGTAGAGAAGTAGAAGGAATTTGTCATTCATAAGAGATAAAACACATTCGGTAAAGGAGAAAAGTCTCCTAAGGGGAAGGGGAAAAATAAGAAGGACAAATCCCCTTCAATAAGGGAGCACAACCCTCTAAAACTAGATGCTTTGTTTAATAGTATTTCAAATTTTGGTCTACTAGAAGAAACTGCATGGATTCATCCAAATGAAAACAATGAGAATAAGGATACAATTGAAGTGGCCATTGTAAAATGTATGGTTACTTTTAATACTAGTCTAAGTGAAACTGAAAGTCAACTTGCAGATGACTTAAAAGGAGTCTTGAGCACAAGAAGACAAGACGCATTCGATGAGGATGCAAAGATAAGGAATTTTTCTTTGCATAAGATTGGATCTTCTCTCACTGATGAGGACATGACCAAATTGGCTCGGGTTTACAATAGGGAATTCAAAACAATCCAAAGAGTCAACACCTTGATGAGCAGGGATAAATAAAACATAAAAAGGTTGAAGGATGAAGCACTGCAAAAGTTTGCAAATCTAGTGAAGAAGTTAGACATGTCTCTGGATGATGAGACAAAAATGTAGCATGATGTATATGCTCTAGAGATCAGTGAACCTAAGAATGTAGAACATGAGCTAGTGTCTAGATTTGAGTGTGATCAAGAAGTGATGATAATAGATAATATTGTTGAAGAAGATAAGAATGATGATGCCTCAGAGAAGAAAGAAGCTCAAGAAGAACAAGAATTGTCTCTCCCAGATGCAAAAAATAATGTTGAGAAGAATGAAGAAGAAAAATAAGAGAACCCTGAGGCGTAGAAGAATGAAAACTTGCCTCCTTCAGATGGTGAGAAAGTTGCAGAGGAAGAGAATATTTTAAAAGAGTGCTTCGACAATGGAGAGGAGAAGGAGAAAGAGAAAAAGGAAGAGAGAAGCACTCAAACGATTGGTGAATCCTCTAAAGATTCTAGGGATTCCTTGAAGATTTTACTTGATATGAGCTTTAGTTCCAATTGGTGGTGTCAATAGAGTTACTAAAAATTCCTATGCAACAAGGATAGGTTGGCATGGAAAAAATATCTCCCTTGCATAAGCTACAACTTGGTGATGCATTTCATGCCTCCACGAGAAAGGATATTTTAAAAATTCACCAAAAGAGTGTTGAGATGATAGATGAGGTAGTGAAAGTGCTACAAGATAGCTTCCCCGATGAAAATGTTGACAACTCTTTATCTGGTGTACAAAAACTAAGGTCACTCCTTGATTCCTTTAAGGAATATTCTACTAGTCTAAAGGAGTGGTTAGAAAAGGAAGTGAATAAGAAGATAAATAATAAGAAATTGGTAGAGGCTTCCGATAAATGTGCTACTTCACATGGTAAGTTGTAGATACACTTGAAGGATGTTCAGAATTGTGTAGAGGAAGCAAAAGTTTTGTTCTATTTTTTCTTGAAATGGCCCGTTTCTGCCAAGAGCATAAAAGACTAGATGGACTCAATTGAGTCTCAAATTGCTTAGACCTCTAGAATATATGATCCCATGAGAGACACGAATGGAACAACAAGGATAGAAATAGAGAATCTGCATGGTTTTTTTTTCCAGCTACAGGAGTAGAAAGAAAAGATAATAATGCAATACTGTCAGCTCAGAGACCTAGTAAGTGCAAGACTTACTTCTCTAAATAGAACTTTGGCTAATACGTAGAAGATGCTACAAAATAATCCAGTACCCAAATCTTCAGAAGAAGGTGAAGAGCTCCATTTGAAGTTTGAAAATTAGTATGGACTAATTGTCTTTGCTAAAAAGGAATGGGAAACAACAAAGAAGGACCTAGAGCCACATCTTACAAAATTGAAGGTGTCCAATTAGGGCAACTTGTTCTCTACAAGCTAAATTGTACATTTTTGTTTTAGATAGCTTTACAAATTGTAATGTAAATATGTGGGTGTATTAGACCGTTTTGCAGTACCTTTTTGGTCAATTTTGTTGGAGAAGAGATGAGTATAGGAGTGAATTAGTAAGGGGGAGTTATTCCCATGTATATATCAATATATATATTCAAAGGAGAAGAATAGTAGAAAGCTGAATAGTTTGATATTAAGGGCCACATTTCCCTTGATGTCAAAGAGGGAGAAGATTGGAGAAGATTGGAGAAGTTTGAGTAGTTTTTCCATCAATGACAAAGGTCATTGGTGTCAACATTATGGAAATGGTTGGATATGGAGATTGTTGGAAGCTTGTGTATGCTACAAATGTTGTCATTGATGAGTAGGGAGATTGATGAAGATTGATGAGCATAGAAGTATATGGTAACTACCACTAATGATAACCTATTGAATATATACAAAAGTGTTGGTCCAAAGAAGACCATATGATTTGGACATTTTCCTAAGTCCAAAGTACAATCTATCAGCGATTAAAGAACTAGTCTTTTGGTTCGTAGTGCTTCTCCATGAAGAATTAGGTTATGTGTATTGATGGTATTGATGGTATATTTTGGAAGACTCTAAATCCAAATTTTCATTATCTGATGTCTTCCACAATCAAAGATAATAGTGACAAAGTATCAGTCTAGAAATACCAATGTAACTGTGACAGTGTATGATTGGAATGCTCCGCATTCCACCATGGATGAACATTTTGGTATGAAGATTTGTAGAAGTGTTTGAGGGTGCCCATAGTATGTTTTCTCCAAGTGGCAAGTGTTTTGGTTGTTTGTGTGTCAAGTTGTGAGTGAAAAAATGATTCATTCTATTGTTACTTCACCAGTGGTGTCAACCTAAGTATTTTGGATTGTGTAGAGATGAGTAGAGTTTGGAGTCGAATTATGGGAATAATTATAGGTCATGTCGACTTATCTTAATGTGTTATATTCTTTCGTTCTCTTCACAAGGTGTGTATGGTTGACTTTTGATCTGACATGATGAAGTATTCCATGGTACATCAATTAGGTCGACCTAATTTATGTTTTTGGTTGGTTGTGATATATATACAAGGTTAATTCCTTTTGTGATGATATAATTTTGAGATGCGAGATAATTAAGTGTGTACGTGTTTTAGAGCAGAGAAGTGTGAAATATTTTTGAGGTGAAGAATGAAGTGTGTTAAGTCAGTATTCAAAGCTTCAGTGGAACTATATCTTCAAAATAGGTTAGATGCATTATTAGTAGTTCATATTTGGCAGTGAGCCATCATTTCTTCTATCTCTTTCTATTTCAAGTAGCAAACCATGTGGAACTGATCCTTTCTTCTTTTGGATAGTGAGTCCACCAATTGTATCAAAATTTGTAATTGGCTACAATATCTATATAGTGAGATAATCCTCGCCGTGGTTTTTCCCTTTGTAGGTTTTCCACATAAATCTAGCATTCTTGTGTTCTTTAATGTGATGCATGCTTTCTATGTTCCTTTCCATTATGACAAGTTTAATGTGATGTTCTGAATGAATTTTCAAGTTAATAAGAATATTAATTGACCCCCCCTCTCAGTATTCTATGTGTTCAACATTCCTCATGTCTAAATTTATGGGGTTGTGTGCAAATCTGTATAAAAAATTTAGGGCCATTGTTTATTATCATATTAAATAATTTTAGGGGATGAAATGACATTTTTGGTCTCCCAAACCAAGTACCTATGGATAGGTTACTTAGGGAAGAGTGTGGAGTGTGTTTTGGGGTTTGGGGAGGTACTTTTTGAGGCTCTTGAAAATATCTCCCATGTGTGAAGTCATAGGTGTTTGGCTCAAGGCACCAAGTCAACCCATGTCTTTTCCAATGGGATTAATTGGGAAGTTAACCCTATTATTAGAGGGAGACCCATGTGAGGTGAGGCCCATGTGAATTCAAATGTGTAGTCATGTTACTATAGGGATGGTGTGAAGAAGGTAGAGTGAGTATGGATAGGTTCCATGTGTCTCCATCCTATTGGAACAAGAATAGGGACACACCACTCTCTTTTAAACTCCCATTTTGTGAGTATTTAAAATTCATTCTTGCATTATAAGACATATTTTTTGGACAATAAGTGTGGGCGAGAATGAAAGAAAGGAGATGATGAAGTAGGATGGAAGCTTGAAAGAGGAGAATGATATCACCTTCAAGGATCTTGTTGAAGAGATAAGTGATATTATTATTCTTGATCCTTGCATGATTGATTTTTTTGTGTGAGTGATTCTTACTTTGTGGGTGTTATGGTTAGAAAATGGTGAAAGTGGAGCATATTGTAGATTAGTTGATGTAATTTTATGGTGTGTATGTAATTAAGGAGAAATAATGCCTTTGATTTTTTCTATGTTTTGAGATTGAGCTCAACCACCTTAAATATGTTTAAATTTGTGTCTTAATTTAGTGTTTGTTCACTCTTTTCTTAAGCCTATGTGTTTTGATCTAAATGGGTTCTTGATGGTTCTCTTAGCTCGGGGGATGGATAGAGTCTTATATGACTTGATAACACAATTTGGGATGAATAAATGAAGAAGGGGAAAATAAATTGATATATGAGCATTCCAAAATGTGTTATTTTAAATATATGCTAAATAAAATATAAGTGCACATGTTAAATCCATTGTAGAAATTTAATATAGAAATTTTTAAGTTTTCTTAAATTGATGTTTCTTTATTGAATGATTTTGTAGTTGGAAATATATGTACAACTTGTGATAGAAATAAAATGATTTTTTACATGTTTCATGTTTATCTTGTAAAGAATAAATTTTTAACATTTGAGGTTATCTTTGATAAGGAGGCATGAAAATAAATTATTGTGAAAGATTATTAAAGGAAAATGTAAAAATGCAAAAAAAATTAAGCTAATTTTAAATGTGAAATTGCATCCCTTCCTTTATTTTATTATTTTAAGCATGTTGAAAATAAAATATTATAGGGATGGATTTTTTTTAACTTAATTTTGTGTTTAAAATTATTGGAAGGTAGAAATGATTATATGCGTTTAAGTAGCTACACATAGATTGAAATCTATTTTTTATGTTTTAATTTTCAATAAAATACATAAACAATGTGTATATACATACTCATATAGTTCAATTTTTTTAATGAAATTTTTATTACACTAATTTCTTGTATATAAAATGTTATATATGTGTGTGTGAAAAATACAAATAAATTTTTATTTATAAGCAATTTTTTTGTGTTTTTACACACACATATATACACATATTTATTACAATAATTTTTAGAATAATATTGATGAATGTTATATATTTATAAATGCACATACACACACACATACATACATGCAAACATACATATACATGATATATATATGCATATATACACACATATATAATATAATATAAAAATATTATATAGTTAAAAATTTAAAAATATATTAAGATATTTTAGACTTACATATACATTTATATATTTAAAAATAAAATAAGATACCATTCAAAATTTTAATAAATCGTATATAAATTTAAAAAATTAAAAAAAACTAGGAAAAAATGTTTGATGGAAGGTGGAGAGCACAACCCTACCCCCTGGCCACAACTAAGGGAATGAACCAGAAAAGGTTATGGACATAATGTATGACCCTATGGGGGTTGTATCCCCCATGGATCAAGGTATGACCTATGGTCTTGTGGCCTACGAAGTCGTAACCAAAATCTTCCTATTTATTTATATTGTTTAAAAAAATTAAAATTAAAGAGTTTTAAAGAAATTATATTCAAACCCTACTTGAGAAATTTTCCTATGATCCAAATAGGTTCCCTTGGAACCCTTTTTTAACATCTACCTGTAACCACCTCCTTGACCTTGCATTAGCTAGAGGTTAGATTTTGTAAGCCACCTCACTAAAACATTTCCTTGACTACCACATATTATTGGCATGTATCTTCCACACATGTTGGATTCATGGGGTGTGGTATGTAGTGACACCACTTGTGCCACTTTTATACCTTACCAATATGATACAATTAAAAAATGGTTTAGGTTTTTTAGTTTCTATTGAATCTATTTTTAAGAATTACATTGTTGGAAATGTGTGCCTTATGGTGCACATAAATGCCTTATGGTGCACATAAATGTTTGATCTTGAAAATAATCATGTCACTCAAATAAAAAATCATTTACCTTGTTCAAGCATGTTTTAATTTTGTATGAAATTTTAATCCATGGAGTAGAGGTCCTCCTAATTAGTAAAGTATTGGTTGTGTAAGCCTAGAACCACAATGAGTGTGTGAATTGGTGGTTTGGTAATGAAGTTTTTGACTTATTGTATTACTTTATTAAAATAATATGGGTGTGATGTCCACTTCATATTTCATGTGATCCCTTAATTTATATATTTTTGCAACAACTAAAGTGGCTTATAATTAGAATGAATGAATATTTCCTTACCCAAAATGTATTGTTAATAGTTCTTGATAGCTTTACAAGAGTATAAAATTATTTCTTATGGGTGGATTTGATAAATGGATAAATGGATTCCTTTGAATGGTAGGTTACTAGATGCCCATACTGAGTGGGTACTACACCAAGTGCATAGTTAGATGTATTTATGTAGGAACATCGTAAGGGTCGACCAATCTTGCATCACCGAAAAATATCTTATTTCATAGATGGTTTTAATTTGTAGGTTTATATTAGTTTTCTAGTTCTTAGCTTTTTATAATTAAATATTGTTTTCAACAAGAAGGATTTTTATTACCTCGATCATCATTGTTATACATTTTGAGTCTCATACCAAGATCTCATAATGTAGCTATTGTTCAAGATTTGTGGTATAATTTGAGGATATTTCCAAGGAGGTTTGTGGATATAGATTTGAATCAAATTTTAAATTTTAGATATCACCACAAATAACATCCACCTTTTGGGACTTCTTGATTGATAAATTTAAACGTGCAAGGGTTCCTTTTGTATTTTCTTTGAATTTTGAAATATGCATTGACTTGACTACTTGGAGTTGGTCCTAAGAAAGCTTATAAATGAAGGATGTTGACCCTTGAATTGGTGGTACCTTATCAATGGAAGGGATCAATATAAATAAGATAATAAGATCCTTGGGATAGAGCATAAAGGATATTGTAATGAAATAAATTTCACAAGATAAGAATATAATAGAAAATATGTTACAAAAAATGATAATAATAAGCCACTGTGAAGGGGTAAACTCCAAAAATAATCCACTTCAAAAGGGCCACCTCCACTAGTCTTTAATAAATATAAAATATATAAAATAATGATAATAAACTAACCACTAACTCTTATATATATCATAATTTTAATTCAGCAAATTCTTCCCTCTCCTTTCCAAGAGGGAGCCAGTAACAATCCATACTATCTATAGGACATACAAGTGGTGATTGTTTTTAGGATTATTACCCCCTAATATATAGAGAGAGGGACCATTAGCCCTTTAACATACTACCCTATAAGTATATCAAGTATGTATCATATGCACAATGATTAACCAGCCAAGATAATTCAACATAACAATATGGACATGATACCAAGGAAAACCCATGAAAACACTACTTTATCAAAAAAGTAGACACTAACCTAGGGTGACCTAAATATCTATATAATATTATATAATTTTTCATATAACTTACTTAAGGGTTATGCTAGCCACAATTTAGCTACCCATATCATTATACATATTATAGTTTAAGGTAATAACATGCCCCTTCCCTTAAAACTAACCTTGTTCCTAATGTTGATAAATTTCGGATGCTTTTGAAGGAACGTATCATCTTTCCATTTTGTATTTTCATTTGATAGATTCATCTAGTTAATCAAATACTCTATATGTGATACCCCATCTATATTGACTCTTGTATGATGTTTTATTTATATGATTGGACTATTTAGGTGTTTTTTGGATGATAGTTTATTTCATATATGTGAAACCCCACCTTCCATGTTCCTGATTTTCTTTATGTTCCTTATTCGTTATCATGACTCATATTAGATATTTTTATATGTTTATTGTTGGAAATTATATTCAGGATCTTTATGGATGACAGTTGTTTCCTAATACATATATGTTATTCTTATATTCATATGGATGTATTGACTATCATTATTATTACTAGATCATGTATTTACATATTATTGATTAGATGGAGTTATCATTTTATTTCATTAAGTGGTTATGTGAATGGATATTGAGAAGATGAGAATTATATAGGTTAAATTTCATGGTTATGAGATTTGATTTCCTAATTGATTATTGTTTTGAAATCTTATCTTAATTCATAATAGTTGCCTCAACTATACTTATTTATGTAATGTACTAACACCTTTTTGTTAAGTGAATAGGTGAATTTGACCAATGGTGGATCAGGTTGCATAGCTACTTTTTTTGTTTTATCCCTAGGGCGTGTTATCTAATGTAGTAGGTGCATCTAGGGGAAAAGGAACTCCCCCCTTATTGGGTCTGGTATTCCACACCTTGTTTTGATGTTGATAACCTTGATTCTACCCTTGATATCCTTGATTATACCCTTGATTCCAATTGAAGTTGGGCTGATAATTCCTTTGAGTATTTTGCAAGTAATTGTTTTGATTTATCAGATGAGTTACTTTAGCAATGAGCTTTTTCATCTGTTCAAAAATTTATTTTATATCATCCTTATCTTTATCTTTACTAGCTTCAACAACCTATAAATAGGGAAAATGTGAAGAAGGAGTTTCAGAAATAGGGACTCTTGGATGGAAAACCATGGCACCAATAGCTACTAGAATGGGGTTAAGCATAGCTGTGTGATGATCCAAAGCTTCATTAGTTCTATAAGTTTGATGAGGCATACTAGGGGTGTTGATATGGTTCAGTGGCCCTACTCTAGATTGGCCCAATTCATTATTTACTTTAATTGGTTCCTTATATACCTGTGTGAGGTTGTTTAGCATGGGATTGGCTCTTCTAATGAACATCCAAGTTAGATTATCTAGCGTAGAATAATACACTTGCATCACTACTTGATCATTGAGCTTATATGGATCTTGAAGATGAGTGAATTCTTAAAGAAACCTATTATTGAAGGTGTCGATGAGATCATTATATTTCCTTTTCACCTCCATGAATTTCTGGTATAAATCTATAGGTTCTATAGGAATCTTGAATCTATCAAAAAAAAAATTCATAAGATCCCAATAATTGAATTATCTGGTCAGAAGATGAATAAACCAGAAGAATTCCTCTTCTCCTAAAGAATATGAGAACTACTGATCAGCCACATCTTCATGTTGGATTTTCCAGTTTTGTAGAGTTTCCTCAAAAACCTTGATGCGCTCCTCTGCAAATCTGTTTGGATCATTAACATGGAATTTTGAAAAAAAAAATCTCTAGGCTTTTGGGCATGTCATGGTATGCACTGAAATGGATGGGAGAGGGGTTATTAGGTAACCAAGCCATTGGTGGTGCAACAAGTGGGACAAATGGAGGGGCTTGATTTGGTATTATTGTAGCAACTTGAGGTGGAGCTGATGAAGACCTTTCTCATGATCTATTTCTCTTGGATCTTATAGGAGACCCTAACTCAAGGAATGCTCCCTCATTTGGAGTGGATCTGACTACTATCTCAAACCTTTCAGGAGAGAAATAGCATATATGCTTCAACTTTAAAAAAACTCTTAGGCCCTCTTTCTCACACCAATTCTATTGATGAGTGTTTTTGCACATCACAACATAAACAAAACATAGTATTTTGTCTCTCTTGAAAGGAAATCTAAGCTATGAAACTTCAAAAAGATAACCCCAAGGCTTCGATAGTTAGGCCTTGAACTTACAAAAATGACTGTAGTTTTATGTTTTATTGTTTTACAAGGGGCCTTACAATTACTTAGCTATAGCTTGGGTAATGAGGGTTTGAAAGATCTAAAATTTATATGGAACCCTACCTAAGTTTCCAAATCTGAAATCTCAAAATAATAATCAACATCAAATGTGGCAATTCGGGTGATGATTTTCTTCCTAAACTAACTCAATTCTAAATAAAATGCAAAAGAGGGAGTGAGAAGAGATTAAGCTAAGAAAACCTAAGGATAATGACAATAATGGTTGGTTTTGTAGATAGATGGATCCGTCAAAAAACCAATTCCTTCTTAATTAGAGGTTAACTCATAATTCTACAAGAATAGTGCAATCTTCAAAGGAGATGAAAATATGGTTTAGATCATGAACATTTATGCAAATACCCAATTCTATTGTAATATAAAACATCCACAATTGAACTTAATATCAAAATAGGGCTCAGACTAACCATACAAAGTAAATTACAATAAAAATACTACAAATGGTATGAACCACAAATCTATCAAATATCCTCACACTTTACCATTATCATAATTTAACTTTATCTAACATTGAATAAAGGAACCATGCATACATAGATAAACAACAAGTAGAACACTGAACTTCAATGCTTTGCTCGTATTGATTTCAAAATGTCTGGTTATAAAAACTCATGTTCAACAACCCCTTACAATTGAGTGAAGACTACCTTTTATAGAGAAAGCTTACAATATTTGAGGCGCAATCAATGGTGGAGATTATCTCAACACCAAAGGCCAAGATTACATTTGTATTAAATATTTGGAGTGTATTTAATATTGAAAACATATTTATCATCCATATGCAACTAAATTTTGTTACAAATTCTTAGGGAGATGTAAAATATATTAATACATATTTTTTATTATTAAATACATTTTACAACATCCCAAAGAATCTAGGGCATAAAATTCCAAAAAAAATCCAGTTGGCTACCCTCTATAGAAATTTCTTCTATGACACTTTTCCTTTCGACTTTTCTCTCATTGCAAATTTGACAAAAGTGGTCAGAGCTGCAGTGACTTCTTTGATCAAAGAACCTAGAGAAACATGAACTTTATAACATAATGCATCATAATAATCAATCAATTGATGATGCATTTCCATCTAGGAAGGTTTTTGGTCAATTAAATCAAGTGATTTTACCAAAAATTGGGTAACAATATCCATAAAATTTGTAGATAGATCCTATGCAGGCTCCTTATGAATTAGAAAATTTCACTATTACTTCAAAGTCTCTTCATTCAATTTCATAGAAGCATCTATCTATGTGTTTGTGAGTTCTTGCAAAAACTAATTGCATGCCACAAAAACTTCATTAATTTTCTTCACCTTGGGCTCGACTTGCATTACAAACTCTCTTAAGAACTTGAGAGCATGCGGCTAGTGAGGCTCTTTTACTAATTCCTTTTTCAAAATTCCATCTCATTCTATTACTTCATAGGAAAGCTTCCTGATGGCTTCTACCTTAGGAAATACCATATTGTGATATTTTTCAGTATTGGCACAATCTTCAACCAATTTATCTACTTCCTACCTCAGGATAAAAAATTTGTTGTGCACCTAGATGGTAGTGTCAATTGCCTTATTTCCAATATCAAAAAAATATTTATCCAATTATGTGCGGATTGCGCATAATTTCATCTGCTCTATTTTATCCACTTCATTCTTGGACAACACAACAGGTGTTGTTACCTTCCTTGGAGTACTTTGAATAGGTGTCACCAAATTTTGGATAAAGGTGACCAACTCGACTATCTGAGACTTCAATTTTGACTTTTTTGCCTCATCTTTATTCATACACTTTAGAATATTGGTCATTGAGACTTATAGATCATCAATATCTTGTGATCTATTGGTGGGACCAAGGTTTATTGTTGATACATTAAACTCCTCTGATAAAATGGTTATGCTATCTTTATCTATAGGAGTGACCACATACAAAATTCTTGAGCCCGCGGCATTCGTGGTCATATGAGACATTATTTTGGCCCTCTTCTTTTCTTTCAATCTTTCAATCCTACTCAAAATTGCTTACAAACTTGCTTGAGGAATTTCAATTATTGGCCTTTTAACTTTTATTTTTTCCTCAAGCCAAGTTGGAGAAACAACTTTATCTAATTGTTGGGGAGGGGAAGAAGTTTTTCCTTGAATATCCTCTACCACAACTTCTTCATAAACTTGTGCTTCTTACTCCCTAGGTGTCTCTTCTATAAATTTCTCTTCTTCATGGCATAAGGTCTACTTAGATTCAGTTTTAGGAACCTCCTCCAGAAGCTTCTTTTCTTCCTCTAGTGGGACAAAGACATCCTCCACTATAGATAAGCTTTTCAGACCCTTTCTTTCCTATCTTTGTAGTTCTTTCAAGATTTGATCCACACTCTTCATGATAGCAGGCTTCATGGCTTCTTGTGAAGAAGAAGGAGAAGTAGTCTATGCCAATTGGTTCAATAGGGATCCGTTGACTTCAGAAAGTATGGTAGCAATTACCTGTTGGATATTGTTGCACTATTTTGTCATTATTTCTATCATTGGTATCAACCTCTAGTGTGGTCATGTTGAGGAGGAGTTGTGGTGTTGAGCAGGTGTTATTGATGCAGCTGGTTCCCTTGGTTTTCAAGTGCTTTTGAGAAAATTTGAATAGAGATTGTACAAGGTGACAGAGTTGTGTTTTGCATTGTTCTCTGCATTTATTCATGGTTTAATATATTCTTGTGTGGTTTGGATGAGATGATCAAAGGTTTTGAGAGGTGTTATATCTAGAGTTTTAGGTTTTGGATCGTGAGACAGTGGAAGATGTGTCTAATAGTGTGTTTCCTATGAAGAAGGTTGTTTGGGAGAAATGGAATTGCTCCAGATTTCTCCACATTGAGGTTTCTTGTCTTGTGGATTTGGGAACATACTTATATTTCTTGCATCTACCTTCCCCTTGAGTGTTTGGTTTTTAGTTTCTCTGCAAGGTTGGTTAGTGAGTTGTATGTTTGTGGCGGTGTGGTTGGTGGTACAAGATGATAGTACTCTCAATTTCAGGTGGTTGTGGTAGTCTTAAATATTTTGATGATGTTGGAATATTCTAGGATGTTGTGTGATGTTTCTACGTGGTCTATAGGAAGTTTTTGGACTTGGTAAAGAGTGAATTGATTGTTTGATAGTGTTAGTGCAAGTTTGGCCAACCTGACGTGCTAGCGATGATTGCAAAGATGGTTTGTTATTTGTGGAAGCATGGTGTAGCTTTCTGGTGTGGATTTGGGTCATGGTTAACCCTTGGTTTGGTCTACCTTCACTTCTTTCCACCATGAAAGTATTTGGTGCCGACCTATTTGGTGGTTGCACATTTGAGGTGCATATATTTTATTGAGGCCAACCTAGAGAAGTTGTTTGAGGTCATACAATATATATAATCAAGGTTAATTATTGGAGATGTGTAGTGATGTGCATGATGATGCAAATGTAATCATTTTGTGATTTTATTACAAGCTTAAATTCCTAAGGCTATTGAAAGCAGTGAGTAGAAGGTGTCTACATTTTTAGTGTACCTAAAATTTCTAGAGGCTGTGAGTCGAAGGTTGCGGATGGTGTAGAGTTGCTTTCATGGATCTTGTTGTTGCTTTGAGGTAGTGAGCCTCCTTGTAACGGTCTTCTTTTATTCTCTTTCTATTCCAGACAGTGATTCCTTTGGGCAGTGAGCCCTTGGCAATGAGTCATTCATTTCTTCTTGGTAGTGAGCCCTTCTAGCAGTGAGCCTTTTGTAATCAGTATTGTTATTCATATATATGTGTGTGTGTGTGTGAGTTAATCCTCATCGTGATTTTTCCCTGATTAGGGTTTTCCACATAAATATGGTTTTCTATGTTGTATGGTTGTGAATGTGTATGTTCCATTAGTTTACATTCATTTTGATCCATAATAAGGGTTTGAAGGTCAATGAGGGTCTAAATGTTTTAATGTACAAGTGATTCACCCCCCTCTCAATTGTCCTATGTCTAAAAATTGGTATCAAAGTTGTGGTTCCTTGGAAGAATCTTAACCACTTGAGGTAGATCCGGATGGTGCATAGGAATGGTGTCAAAATTCCTATGTTTGATGGATCAAACTACACTTTCTAGAAATTCAGGATGGAAGCCTTTCTTGTCTCATTAGGATTTGGTGTTTGGAAGTTAGATGAAAATAGATACACTATACCTACTACTCCTCTATCAAGTGATGATGAGAAATTATTATGAGAATAATGGCAAAGTAAGGAATTTTTTCTTGAGTGGGCTTTCTGATTCAGAACTTGTGAAGGTGAAAAGCCTCAAAACTGCTAAAGAGATCTAGACAAAGTTGTAAAGCATTTATGAAGGAGATGATAAGGTCAAGAAAGAAAAGATGCAAAATTTCAAAGCAAAATTTGAAACCCTAAGGATGTTAGAAGATGAAGATATTGTTGGCTACATGCTCATAGTGGATGAAATTGTTAATGCCATCTATGGTCTTGGTGGAAAACTGGAGGAAAGTGAAGTTGTGAAAAAGGTATTAAGAACCCTTCCTAAATATTATAGTGCTAAAGTTTCTACTGTTGAGGAAGCTCAAAATTTGGATCAATATACTAGAGATCAAATTCTTGGTGCTTTAACTACTTTTGAATTAAGAGAGTTTGGAAAAGATGCTCCAAGAAAAGAAACCGCTTTTAAAGTCAGCAAGAAAGAGAATGATGAATCATATTTGGATGATATTGATGAGGTGGAAGAAAATTTTGTAAGGAGATTGAAAAAGGGCACTGGAAAATACAAAGGTAAGTTACCCTTTAAATGTTTCAATTATGAAAAGATAGGTCATTATGCTTCTAAATGTTCAATCAAAGTTTCAAATAACAAACATAAAGATCATAAAGGTAAATCTATCAAGAAGAGTTATTATGTTAAATAAGATAGTGGTGAATCTAATGATGAGGAATCAAACTATCTGGATGATGGAGCTGATGAATGCTTGTTCATGGCTTAAATGTTGGAACTAATTCTACCAATCCTGAAAGATATGTGAATGAAATTGCTTCAAAAATAGGTCACAATATGAAAGGAACTATGTTGACCACCTTTCATGCAAGAGAGGAGAGAAACTACTAGATAATTGATAGTGGATACTCAAATCATATGACAAGTGATAAGAGTAAGTTTTTTAAGCTTGAAAATTATGACGGTGGCCTTGTTAAGTTTGGTGATGATACATCTGCTAAGATCTATGGAAAAGGTTCAATTAGTTTTGATGGAAAACATAAGATAGATGATGTTCTTTATGTCAAGGGTCTTCAACATAATCTTCGCTGTGTAGGAAAAATGTTTAGCGTAGGATAAAATTTGGTGTTTTAGGATGATGGTTGTGAAATCAAAAAAGGAAGCTCTGGAACATTGGTTGCAGCTAGAACAAGGACAAAAGGAAATGTTTATCAACTCAAAGGTGGTGGTGTTAAGTGCTTTATGTCTCAAATCAATGAAATTTAGCTATGGAATAGAAGAATGTGTCACATTAATTTTGATAGCCTAGTGAAGGTCATCTCTACTCAAATTGTGAGAGATCTACCAAGAATTACAAATCCTATCAATGAAATTTGCAACGAGTGTTAGTTTGGAAAGAAAACAAAGAAGAGGTTCAGAACTAAGGAATATTCTACTACACAACCTTTGGAGTTGGTGCATATAGACCGATGTGGACCTATCATAACAAGAAGCTCTCAAGCTGATAGGTATTTTATGTTGTTGATAGATGATTACTCTAGAATGACTTGGGTGACCTTTCTCAAATAAAAATAAAAAGATCTACATAATTTTAAAGAATTTAATTCTATGGTTTAAAATGAAATGGATTTGAAAATCAAATGTTTGAAGTTTGACAGAGGTGGTGAGTTACCTCCAATGAGTTTAATATCTTTTATGAATATCATGGGATAAAAAGATATTTATCAACTCCTATGACTCCTCAGTAGAATAGAGTTGTGGAATGGAAGAACAAGAAAATTCAAGAAGCAGCAAAAACCATGAGGAAGGAAGCAAATCTACCAGATGTCTATTGGAAAGAAGTTATTAATATTGTGGTGTACATTCTTAACAGAGGACAAGCAAGAGTGAATAGTTCAAAGACCCCCTATGAACTATGGTATGGAAAACCTCCTACTATGAAATATTTTAGAGTGTTTGGAAGCAAATGCTATATCAAGATAGATGAAGAAAATCTAGGAAAGTTTGATGCAAGGTCAAATGAAGGAATCTTCCTTGGATACTTTACAAAGAGCAAGGAATATAGATGCTGCAACAAAAGGTTAAATAAGATAGTTGAAAGTGCAAGTGTCAAAGTGGATGAAGAATCATAGCAAAGCTCAGTGATAATAGAAGGATATGAATTTGATGAGCCTTCTTGCAGAGAAGAAGAAAAAGAAGAGAAAGAGAAAGAGATGACAGTGGAAGAGGAAGAAGCTCCAGAAAAGAATCCTAAGATTACTAAGTATATGTAGAGGAATCATTTTGAAGATCAAATAATTAGATATAAGAGCAAAGGTGTACTAACAAGAAGAAGAGTTGATATAACAAAGGAATAGGTAAACTTTTGTTTACTCTTTAAGGTAAAACCTAAAATAGTAACTGAAGAATGCAAGGATGGGAATTGGATCAAAGCTATGGAAGAAGAACTGAGACAAATTGAGAAGAATCATATGTATGGGAACTGGTCCCAAGACCAACAAATAAGAATGTGATAGGAACTAAATGGGTATTTAGGAACAAGTTAAATGAAGATGGAGAAGTCATCAGGAATAAAGCTAGAATTGTGTGTAAGGGCTACTCACAAGTGGAAGGAATATATTTTGAAGATATTTTTTCTCCAATAGCAAGAATGGAATCCATTAGAATGTTTTTGGCTTTTACAACTCATAAAGATTTCAAGGTGTATCATATGGATGTTAGGTCTGCATTTTTAAATTGTGAGTTAGAAGAAGAGGTGTACACTAAAAAACTAAAAGTTTTTTAATTATCAAAATATTTTGATATGGTCTGCATGTTGACGAAAGCTTTATATGGACTCAAATAGGCTCCTAGAACTTGGTATGCAAGATTAGATAAGTACTTATTGCAGTACGGATTCAAAAAGGGTATTGTAGACAACAATATTTACTTCAAGGTTGAGAGAGATCAAATCCTGATTGTGGTTGTGTATGTTGATGACATAATCTTTGGAGGAAATGAAGAAATGTGTAAAATTTTTGCAAAGGAGATGCAAAATGAGTTTGAAATATCAATGTTTGGGGAGATGAATTTCTTCCTTAGGCTACAAATCAGTCAATCCAATAAAGGTATATTCATCTCACAATCAAAGTATTTCAAGGAAATGTTAAAGAAGTTTGGAATGGAGGACTCTAAACCAGTATGTACTCCCATGGTTACTAGTTGTAAGTTGAGAAAAAATGATGAATCTCCTAAGATAGATCAAAGCAAGTACAGATCCATGATTGGTGGATTTCTATATCTAACTGCTACTAGATCAGATATCATGCATGTAGTATTTCTTGTGGCAAGATTTTGAGAAAATCCTAGAGAATCACATGCAGTAATAGTAAAAAGGATATTTAGATATTTGAAAGGCACTTCGGAATTTGGTTTATGGTATCATAGGGATACTAATTTCTCTTTGAGTTCTTATATAGATGTATATTGGGTAGGTTGTATAGATTACATAAGAAGTACAAGTGGAGGTTCTTTCTTGGAAGCAAATTGGTTTCTTGATTAAGAAGCGGGATTCAATGTCACTATCTACTGCAAAGGCAAAAGATATTGCAACATCTTGTTGCACACAAGTTTTATGGATGAAGCAGACATTGAGGATATCAAAGTATGATATGATGAGCCTATTTCTATCTTGTGTGATAATACAAGTTCTATCAACATTTTTAAAAATCTAGTAATGCATTCAAGGATAAATCATATCTCTATTTGGTATCACTTTCTAAGAGAGAAAGTTGTTAAGAATGAAGTGAAGTTGGATTATGTGCCTAAAAAGGATCAAATAGCAGACATTTTCACAAAGGCTCTTCCAAAAAAGACATTTGAGTATCTCAAGAAAAAGCTAGGGGTTATTGCCCCTCCTTTAAACTAGATGCATGAGTTGGTGCATCTGTCTAGGTGAGCAATTGAAGATTTATTTTTTGTCCTGGACTAATGAAGGCTACCTCTCAGGGGGAGTAGGTGGTGGTGTATTTGGTTGGTTAATCCAAGGGGATCATATCTTGTGCCCCTAATGGGGAGAGAGTAGTGGAGAGAGAGAATTGGAGAGAGAGAAGTGAAGAGAGAGTAATGGAGAGAAAGTAAATGGGAGAGAATGTAGTTTGCAGGTGTTTCCTGAAGTGAAGTTTGTAGGTGTTTCCCTTTGCCATTGATGTCAAAGGGGGAGAGAAAAGAATCTTGAAAAAATAAGAAGAAAGGGGAGAAATAAAGAAGTTTGAAATGTAAGAAATTCCCAAGTAAGGGGGAGAGTTATTTGATGCAGGGTTGCTTTTGTTGTTGATGGTTTTTCAGAGTTGGTGTTGCCATCAATCATAAAGGGGGAGATTGTTGGATATTGTTGCACTATGTTATCATTAGTGTTGTTATTGATGTCAATCTCTAGTATGTTCATGTTGAGAAGGAGTTCTGGTGTTGAGCAAGTGTTGCTAATGTAGTCGGTTCACTTGGCTTCCAAGTGCTTTTGAGAAAAAAAGAATAGAGAGTGTACAAGGTGACCGAGTTTCTACATTGTACTCTGCACTTCTTCATGGTTGAAGATGTGCTTGTGTGGTTTGGATGAGATGATTAGAGGTTTTCAAAGGTGTTATATCTATATTTTTAAGGTTTGGGATCGTGCGGTAGTGGAAGATGTGTCTAACAGTGTGTTACCTATAAAGAAGGTTGTTTGGGAGAAATGGAATTGATTTGCATTTCTCTGTGTTGAGGTTTCTTTTCATGTGGATTTGGTAATGTTCTTATATTTCTTTCATCTACCTTTCTCTGGAGTGTTTTGTGTTCAGTTTTTCTGCAAGGTTGGCTAGTGAGTTGTATGTATGTGGCAGTGTGGTTGGTTGCACAAGATGATAGTATTCTCAGTTTCAAGCGGTTGTGGTAGTGTTGTTGAATATTATTATGTTGTTGGAATATTTTAGGATATTGTGTGATGTCTCTACATGTTTTGCATGATGTTTCTAGACCTGGTGAAGATTGAATTGTTTATTTGATAGTGTTAGTGTAGGTTTGGCCAACCTGGCATGCTAGCACTGATTGTAGAGATGGTTTGTTTTTTTTGGAAGCTTGGTGTGCATGTTAGTGTAGATTTGGGTTTTGGTTAACCTTTGGTTTGGTTCATCTTCACTTCTTTCCACTATGGAAGTTTTTCGTGCTGACCTATTTGGTGGTTGCATGTTTGAGGTGCATACATTTCATTAAGGCCGATCTAGAGAATTTGTTTGAGGCTGTGAAAGATATATAATCAAGGTTAATTTTTGGAGATGTGTGTGATATGTAGTAATTTGAATAATGATGTGAATGTAATCAAGCATTGTGATTTGAGTGCAAGCTTAAATGCCTTAGGCTATTGGAAGCAATGAGAAAAAGATGTCTACATTTTTAGTGTACTTGAAGTTGTTGGATGTAGTCAGCCAAAGGTTGTGAATGGTGTAGAGTTGTTGTGGTGAATCTTCCTATTGATGTAAGGTAGTAAGCCTCCTTGTAACAATATTCTTCTATTCTTTTTCTATTCTGGACAATGAGCCCTTGGTAGTGAACCATTCTTTTCTTCTGGGAAGTGAGCCCTTTCAGTCCAATGAGCCTTCTGTAATTGGTATTGTTATTCATATATATGTGAGTTAATCCTCACTATGGTTTTTCCTTGATTAGGGTTTTCCACATAAATATGGTGTTCTATGTTGTATGGTTGTGAATCTATTTATGTTTCATTAGTTTACATTCATGTTGATGTGTGATAAGTTCTGAAGGTTAATGATGGTTTGGACATTTTAATGTACAGCTGATTCACCCCCCTCTCAATTGTCTTGTGTGTCTAACACTACGTCCTTTATGAGGTTAAAGAGATGGGAGATGAAAGTTTATGTAAGGTTAGGATAAGTAGGAGAAGCTAAAGTAGAAGGGATGGTAGAAGCTAAGATGGACTTGATGTAGTGAGTTGGAGAGGAGGAATAGATGTAGGAGGGAGAGAAGTGGGAGATAGAGATGATTCAATGAAGATGGAAGTAGTGGAAGGAGTGAGAATGGATGTGATGATATCCTGGACTAAGATATCAAGTGGATGGGATGAAGAGAAAGTGGAAGAAGGAATTGTAGATGAAGTGGAAGATGTGGATATGGGTGGAGAGTATTTAGGTATGGAGGATAATGGAGGAGGGGAAGGAAGAGAGTCTCCATTTTCTTCTATTACGGGTTCCAAAGTCACCTTCTCAACCCTTCTGGTCCTCTTGGGTTGGGGCTTGCTTCCCTCTGCATTGGCCTTCCTCTTATAGACTCTTGATTTGGTAGTAGGTTGCCTCTCTTAAATGGTATTCTTTTCCTTTCCCTTAGCTTTGGAAGGAGTCCCAACTTCCTTCTCCATAGATCCTTCACTCGGGCCTACTTTCTCTTCAACTTGTTCTTCTACACTAGAAGAAACATCTTTTACTTTGTCATATGTGAACTCAACTCCTTGAGCTAAGAGAGTAGATGATTGAGCTTTCATCCACTTATTTTTTCTTTTTAAATCTATCTTATTGATAACATCAATGTGAATTTCTTCCTCCTTGGTTCAATCTGAAAGTGGGATGGGTTGATCAGCCACCTGGTTATATTCGTCTTCAACCAAAAAATTTCCATCCTTCTGTACTTGATCAGGAATCAAATATAGGTGAATTGTCCTAATGTAGTCTACTATCAACCTTGAGTAGGATCTCTTCCTAACTTCTAAATCATCCTTGTAGTTTACCAAAAAAATTCAATATGTAGATGGTGGCCATATTGTTTCCCAACTTGTTTCTTCATCTTATCAAATGGATTGAAGTTATCTCTTCAACAATGAAAATTAAACCTAAAATTCTGCATTTCCACATCAAAATACTTAGCCAATGGGGCTAAGGTACATGCAAAAAAGTCTCTCCCAAATGATAGGGGATAGGGGACTCTATCCTGATGCTTTCTCTTCAAAAATTGGTGCAAAACACACAATTTCCTTATCATCTCTAGCATGATGATCTTATCATTGGGATATTTTAGTAGCCTATATGGAGCTCCAAATAATCCTTCCATTCTAAAATATGTGAACTTTGGGAACTAGATGAACGAGTACCCAAACCTCTTTCACAACTCCATTGTTGAGGAGGAAAGTCTCTTGTTTAAATCCCCCTATAGGGTTTTGACAATAAACATTGTGAAAGCATCATTCACCCTCTTGTAACAAATTTTAGCACTTTGTGCTTAGAGATAATGGTAGCATCCATACACTTTATGCTAGTTTGGACTAGTACCAATGGGACACAAACAAGTCAAATCCATGTATCTATAGTTGGCTACAAAGAGGTATACAATATAAGAAGTCATTGAAGACTACAAACTTCTTTACAATGAAAAATTGGTTGTGCAAGTTGTCACTTATCATTTTAGCCCATTCAAACTTAATGGGCCACCTCAATATCTCTTCTATGAAGTAGAACATCCAATTCTTGAATATTGAAGTTGAACAAGTCCCTATAACTTTTCTCAGTAGGGTAACCAATTCATTCACCTCATCTACGAAGTCACTTCAATACAAGTGATTGGGGGGTTTATTTGTGTTTCCCTTTGGATGTTTCATCAACATATCCTTGACAACTTTCATACTAGCCTCAAGATCTATATTGAATACCCCAATAGCATACTCCTTAGTTGTAACAGTCATGTTGGAGAAGGAAGGAATACCAAATGTGCAAGCAATGGAATAAATAGAGAAGTTTGCTAATACCCTCCTATCTGTAGCTATTTTTTTCTAAGAATCCTTGTGATAGTGCTCCCAAGCTTCCATTATTAACTCTATGTGAAATGTAGAAGAAGGGAATACAAAAACCTATGTTATTCCACTTTGTTTAATCTTCTTGGCCAACTTGGTCCTCTTCTCACTGAAAATTCATTCTTTAAACTCTTTCATGTCAATGCAAGTTGGTGTCACTGACTAGAAGCCAATTTGATGTGGTCCTCAAGGGAGGATCAAATCATTTGAATTTGAACTTCATTCTTGTTTTCCTATCCATAAAACTTGTAAAATAGATTGTGTAATAATGAATTTAACAATTTGATCATTCTTAAACACATCTTCACTTCCATTCCTTAAACAAATAACTCAAACAAATTCCTCTAAGATAATTGCACTATTGATATGATCATTAATTACTTACAAATTTCAACAATATTCATAGTTCACTCCATATAAAACATTGCATATTATCACTCAGATAGGCAATTACAAAATTATAAAATAGAGTGATCTTTGCAAAGAATTGAGGATCATAGGCCTTTGCAAAAATTTCACCCCCTTAACCCGTAGGAATAACGTCCAAAAGTACTAAAAAATCATGCATTAAATCCTTGTGAAATTTTTTTGTGAAAAACTAGACAAGGTTAGTCCTTATGGGAAAACCAAGGTCAGAGGGACAAAGTTGAACACACCCCTCAAAGTCCTACAAACTTAGCTTTGTAGAAAAATAGTTGAGAAATTCTTGCAAAAAATCACATGATAGGTTCTTGTGAAAATTTGACATGTTCCAAATTATGTGAATAATTCTTACCACATGACTTTGTGGAATGCCTGCATGATCAAGCTTGCATAATTTTAGGCCTAATGAGTTTTGTGGCCTTTTGGCTCTATTAGAACTTGTGGAGAAATGAGGCACTCATAACCCTAGCTAAGTTGTTTTCACATTTCCACAAGCTAAAGCTTTTTTGGAAATTTGAATCGGATTTATTTGCGAAGAGATGACACTAACTCACCCTGTGGAACTTTATACCCTTTCGAACCTTTTACAAGAAAATGAACTTATCCACATTCCACACAAAGGGACAACAAGTCAATTTAGGTATCTTAAGGTCTAGGTCAAAAAATTAAAAGGCATAAAATCCCCACAAACAAAATTCTTTCAAGATGGATTTAGTGAAAATTCACTAACTATGGAGACTTGAAATCTTATAAAGACCCTAATGTATTTCTCACATGCAATTAACATCAAGGACCCTAATCTTGATCCTTCAACCCACGAGTGAAAACCATGCAGATTTTTGTTGACCTAGAGGTTTTAGTTTAGTAAATTGCATGCCCTAACCTAGGAAGCTTAGAACCCTAGAACCAAACTCTAAAACCTTAACTTGCAAAATGCTAGTGGAAAAATTCTTTAAATCCATGATTAATTTACAAAATAACTCCTAGCAATCTCCCCAACTCATTATATACCCAAGCACACATTGCATACAACGAAGGGCAAACATGCCCAATAAAAATTATTTCTAGCTGCAAATCTTGAATGCAATTTACTTTAGAGTGTCTTCTATTAAATGCTATAATTGTTTTAAAATGAGTGAACAAATTAGGTCATTGATACCTACCTACAACCCACATTAAATTGAAGATGAAGTGAACTACAAACATAGTAATAGCAACCAAGGGCTTGAGGGAGCTTTTAACATGATCCAAATTGTTCTTCACAACTTACAAAATGACTTAAAGCATTCCCGAAATTCCTTATATACCCACTCAAACCTACCGCCATTAATGCTCATGGATGATAGAGTTCGAGCACTCATATGCAAAAATACAAATTAGGCTAACCTTTGCAAAAATTCGACAAAGATAATCCCTACAAAAAATCGAAGGGTACAATCCCCATAGAGATTTGGAACCTCCAATCATGTGGAAAAATAGGTCTTGCAATCCATGTGCAAAAATCAGGTCAGCACAACTTTGTGGAGATTCAAGGTTTGAAGGACATTCACATGCACTCAACCTTACGAGCTTCTAGAAGAGTTGAACCCAACTAAATCTCCGCAAACTTTAAAACTCGAACCCATAATGCAACCCAAACCTCAAACCAAAAAAAAGAAAGCAAGGAAACTAACCTAACACACCCCTAAACAAGGAATCAAAAAGAAAAAGAAAATAAGGGGTTCCTCATTTTCAACGGGGAGTGGGTGCAAGGAACAACACTTTTGAACCGGTCCAACTCTTTTAAACTAGTTCCAAAGTTTTTTTTCAAATGAATGCGACTATATGGTTTTTTTCACATTTGTAAGCATATCTTGATCAACCAAACTAGAATCTTTTCAATCAGTCCAAAACTTTTAGCAAGTTGAAATGTCTTTCACAACACAATTGACATTGAATCAATCTTTCATATTTGAAGGAACCTAGTGGCCAATTGGCTTTGCAGATAAATGTAAGTGAACCAGTTCATTAATCAATAGGCCAAGTTCCAATGGAGGTCGATGTCTCAAAATGTTTAGTAGAAGGTCAGTGTTTTTTGGTGTAAGTCGATGTCCATCAATTCACATTGAGGTCAAGTTTGCACAAAGGTAAAAAAGGAGAGGAAGAAAATTTTAAAAAAGGTGGAAAAGAAGTAAAGGTGTTTTTGAAGCAAATCCAAAATTTACATTCGTAGTGGTTTGGTTTAGTTGGAAGTGGATGGTCCGCAAAGTTCAGATGATGGCATGATTGATGTCATTATAGTACCTTATGTGAGTATGTCCAAGTGAACTATAAATTTACATGTATGCTTTAGAGAGTAGGTTTAGTAGTGGGTTATATGTCCACAAATGGTTCTAATGTGATTAACAAACTACTCGAGTGCTAGTAGCTTCAAGTGAATTGGTCATTTTAATGATGTCACTTAGTGATGTTTAGTAACACATGATACCTCCGCAAAAGTGAAGGTTTGTAAGTATATTCAAGAAAACATGCTCTGCGAGAATGAGTTACGGAACTGATCTTGGTCAAATAACCATTGGAGTTTCACTAGTTACCTATGAATCTCCAATCCTGACAAAGGTAAAGTAAGAGCATTTAGCAAGCACCAAAGTGGGGAGTCAAGTCAAAGAAAAGAAAAGGAAATGAAGACTCAAATGCCAAGGACAAAGGCTTGATATAGACATATCCACATGGAGGTCAATTTTTTGTAAAAGGTCAAAAATGAAGCATCAGAACTTTGCATGGTTCTCAAAACCATGGGAACCTCCGGCAAGTTCCCAGTATCGACCTATGCCATAAAAAAGGAGATAATTAATGATGATGAAAAAATTAAATATAAATATTCAACAATTCTAATGGTTCCTAGAACCGTTGAAACCTATAACTAATTCCAGAGGGCCACTCTTTCACCAATTTGCATTGATTTCTACAACCACTCCCTTTCTAGTGGCAATAACACTATCACCTTGCAACTACCCAATTCTTGCATTGTAGGGAACCCATGAATATTTTTAAATGAAATTTGATGCAATCCAAGAGAAAAATAGTGTCCATGTTTGATTTATGATTTGTAGACCCTCTTTTGTCAGAGTGACACCTCCAAGATGTGATTTTCAACAAATTTCATGGGAATTTCACTCAATCTCACACTCAAACCCATGAACCATTCATGTGTAGATATTTCAAGAATATTCTTTACACATCTTTATGGTCAAATCATGTTTGTAGAGGAAATTTGCTGTTTGAGTGTTAGTTGAGCTTGTAGTGAGGGTTTTTTGATGTGGCACAACTTTCTAATAGCCTACATGTCTTCCTATCATGGGTATATCTACCTTGGTCACCATTTTGAAAAGGAAGAGATCAAAGGATAAATTTTTTTTGGAGTAGTTATAGAACCAGCAAAAGAAATTATTCATAGGAAGTCTTGGGGTTTCAATTTCTAGTTTTGGGTGTTGTAATTTTGATATTGTAATGATTTGGGTTTATCCCAAACTTGTAATAATATCTATAAACCTTTGTAGATCGAGTGATTAATAGAAAAATAAACTTTCATTGAGTGTCTCCATGTGTGTGTTGTGCATTTATGGATGTGTGTTATATAGTTAGCTAGCTAGAAGACTCTAAAATCCTTGCAAATCCTTTGTGAGGTATTTCTTCATCATAGTAAATGAAATGTATGTGCATGCTCATGGATTACTAAGTAAATTCGCTTAATATTTTGTAACTACCATTTTTTTTCAGAATGTATCTGTAGATCCCAACTTGCATGTGCATTCTGAGAGGTGTAGTTTTTTGTGGTGTTTGACTAAATCATCTTGGTTTCAGTTATTAGATCTATTTGATTAAATTTAGATATAATGTTGCCTAAATGGATAAAGGATTCAGTTTGTGGCTAGATTTTTCTCCCCATCATCTTCAACACATTTAAAATACCATCAATATAAACATCCTTACAATTTTATTTGTTTGTGTGTTCCAACTACCATGTCTAAAATTATGTAATATTTTAGGGGGTATTATGAAACACATTTATTGACACTTATGTGGAAAATCGTCTATTTAATAAGGTTTTAAACCTTGAATCTCTTAAACTAGCATATAGGAACAAAGTGACAACTAAATAGGGGTGCAATATGCAATGGGTATAGTTTATGTCAAGGTGAGTGTTTTGTTTATGTGGTAATAAATATTCCAACATCTTAGGGAAACACCCCTTGGCTTTGTAGCTCTAGGTCTTACCCACTTCAACAATTGGTTCTAAGTTTCCTAACCTAAATATAGGTTTGTGATAATCTTCCTAATTTTATCACCCCTGGCACTTGGGAGATTATCAACCTTTAGGGATTTGGGGTCTACAATTCATATCACCAACATGTGGGAGTGAATAATGCAATATGAAGAGTTTTAGAATTTAGGAGTTAGAGATACCTCATGGTCAATACCTTTATCAAGGAGACGAGGATCGGGAGTAAGCCATGCTTCATGCTTAAATAAAATAGATAAAACTATCCTTACATCTTTGAATATGAGAAGATAAATAAAAGAAATAGTGGAGGATTGAGGGAACCAAGAAATTCATCCCGTAATGCATGCAAATAGAGATAAATCCAAACCAATGATCTCAATAAGATAACTTAATGAAAAGTGTTGGGGATTGAGGTTCAAGGTGTTTCATACCTTGTACCATTTTAAAATTATTCTTGCATCTCCAACTCTAAAAATTTGTATAGAAGAAAATATCAAAATTTGGGGATCAATGATATCAAGGAAAAGGTACCAAGGTAAAGGGATGGGAAAAACTCTATCTTTGAGAGATATCTTAGTGAAAATGATCAAGGAGTTGATATTCCAAGGAAAATTACATCAATAAGATAAATTCTTAAACTCCAACAGAGGAAAGGGAAAAGAGCATAGGTTGGAGGAAGCTGACTTCGCAAAGGAAAACTCTGAAGTCCCAATAAGAAATAAGGATGAAGACGGGGGATGGATGAAAGGTACATGCTCAAATAAGAAATTTTGATATATTGATGGGGAAAAAGGAAAAAATGGACTTAGATGGAAAGGCATACCAGGAAGGGAAACTCCAAAACTTAGATGGAAAGGCATACTAGGAAGGGAAACTCCAAAACTTAGATGGAAAAGCATACTAGGAAGGGAAACTCCAAAACTTTTTCATAAGCATAATCCTTAGAAATTTGAACATAAAACCTCCACACTTAAAATTTTTTAGGATTCCTACAACATATAACACATTGTCAAGTGTGCAGGGATGAAGAGAGATAAAAAAATGCAAAATTTGGCTAGGGAATACCCATTAGGAAATACCTTAGATCGATTATCTATGATGGGCATAATAAAGCCAAAATGCATAAATGAGTTAGGACTCAAGCATAATTTGGACATAATCAAATTGGGTGCCAACACAATATTTTTCATTGATCATAAAGTCTTCATATGATGGCAAGTGGAGGTATGCACCACGGATTGAAAAGCATGATGTTGAAAGAGAGATGGATGGTGTGTTCTCTCAAATATTGTTGTAGCTAATATAAGTGATTGAGGATGAAAAATATGCACAAGGAAAAATCTTGTATCATGAGAAAATAATGGGGCATCTACATGACAAGAAGACTCTTTAAGGAGATGTCAAAGTTGGTGATATAGTTCTCACATGGAAATCCATGTTAGAGAACAAAATAAAACTTGGAAAGTGTGACCCCTTGCATCTTGGGTCATATAATATTGTGAGAGTTGAGCATCCTAGAGATCTAATGTGAAAATTCATAGTGGACTACTACTTAATGGTTTAAAGGGAAAAAATATGGCTTGTGGAATGGCCATATAAATTTGTTGAGATGTGTGGTCATAATGCATACTACCTCAAGAGTTTGGCCAAGGATATCATGAAGATATTGGTTCATGACACTATGGATTAATAATGCTTCTTGTAAGTAATGGTTCTACCTTATCTATATTGTGTTTTGTCTTAGTGTAACCATGACACCTATTCGTCATGATAAAATGGAGTTATCTTGGTCCCCTCTTTGTGTTCCTTCTTGTGGTTTGGAGATAGTTGGATTCTTTTTGTGTCTACAAGAGGCACATATCTCCAACTAGAGCCTGTGTTTGTCTCCAAGTTTGCAATGCCAAAAATTGATCGTTCCAAGCCCCCTTTGTGCATTTAGCCTCATCTTTCCCATAGCATATAACTGATTTGAGAAGACTTCGTATGGGTCTCTATTATTCAAAATATCATGAATTATTATTCTTTATCATCCATCATATCCCTATAAGTTGCTAGAAGTTACAAAATTTTGAGAGAATCTTAAGTTTAGGAGTGTTCTAGTCATTTTTTCTATTCTTGTGAAGTTACAAACTTTCCATGGACTATTAATTTTTTTGTCTATCCAAATATCATATTGCAATGTATGATCCTACATGAAATTTTCGCATGGTTCTTCGAGCCTTTCCATCCCTTCATTTCCCTTTGTTCCACACATTTGTGGGATCTTGAAGTGGATCCAAACCCTTTCTCATTACCCTTTTATCCACTTTTGTATCGACTCCTTACATTTTGTTGTTCCCCTATTGCATTCTCCATTTCCTCCTTTTGTAGGATTATACTAAAAATTCAAACCAAACCCAAAATCTCCTACCTTTTTTTCCCTTTGTAAAATTTTGAAGTTGATTTGGACTTCTTATTTCTCCCCATAGCCACTTCCCATATCCTCTTCCACAAAGTTTCTCTGCACTCTTTTATCTCCTCTCATTTGCAAAATTTCAAGGTCTATTGGATGTTTTCTTTATCCCTTCCCTACCATGGCCTCCAAACCTTTCCCTCCCACATTTTATGCATTCTATTCCACTTCCCTTTTACAAAATTTCTTTGCACCCCTACACTTCATTATATCATACCTCCACTTCCTCCATCGAATTCCAACATTTTTGCCACTTTCCCTCTTCTCTTTTCATACAAAATTTAAGTGGACTTTTGAACTTCATTCCAAATATCTAGCTCCCATGTCCACTTTTGTATTGAAATCATGTAAAGTTTCATGACACCTTTTTCCATTCATTTCCTCTTGTGTATAATTGAAGTCGACTTGAAGACATCACATTTTCTAACCTAGACATCTTTTCCTAGTCTGTAGTTCCACATACTTTTCCCACATTTTTCCAAAGTGAATCCTTTGCTTGTTTCACCACTTTTGCAAAGTTTCATTGGAATTTAGGAATTTCATTCCCCCATCCAATTTTGATCTTTGATCTTTCCCTAAAACCTCGCATGTTCATTTCTCACATCTTGCTCCACTTTGAATCTTTGTATTTCTTCTAGATTGCTTTTTGCATTCATTGGATCTTCCCACGATGTCATCAATGACTAGATTTGACCTTGCAACTACCCTAGTCAATATTTTTACACTTAGAAACCATTGTTTATATTAGGGGAATTAATTTAAATGCAAGCTCAATGGTAAAGGATGAGGGAAACTATGTCACATTGAGCTCAATATGTTTATGGTCCTCGCACCTTATCTAAATAATTCATCTTGTGAATTCCATGGGACTGCACTTACTTGACATGTCATCTCCAATTCTTGGTTGAATTCCTACAAGCTACTAAGTGATCAAATAAAACACTATAAATATCAATTTAATTTCTTGAATAATGGCTAGTCATTTCTACTTTCCATGCAAATGCAAATGTCAAGAAGCTTCTAGGGTTTCAATTCCTACAAACCTAGTTGTCATTAGAGCAACATATTTTATAAATCATAATGAGGTATTAATATTGTAAATATTTTATGTAATTGAATGTATTCACGTCTCCATTTGTAGATCTTCAAGGGAACTCTATACTTAGGTTCTCTCTTGTTGCATGTGTTGGTATGAATGTGATAGGTATTTGATGAATGTCGCAACATTCTAATTTGTTACAAGTTTTGTAATAATAATTTATCTAATACATATTGATTACTATAGTTTGTGAATGGATAACTAAGTATGCTCAGTTATTTGATATCATTATTTGTGGTATATGCATCTACACAACTCATATTTTTTTGTGATTTTAATATGTTATTTTTCTTGGTATACTATGACTTTGTAACCTAATGAATTCGGCATTGGTCATAGAAGAATGATCCAAAATATCCTCAAACTAAACACATCTTTCACCAATAGATAAGAAGTAGTAAATTATTTTGTGTCCACCTCATGATTCAAATATTCAACTAGAAAAAACATATTTAGCAAGCCTTTTTTTTTGGAGAATCATGTTTTACATACCCACATCTTGCAATTGTACAATGATGTGTGTAACAACTTAGAAAGAGGTTTCATGTGCAATAGGTTATTCTTTGGTCTAGTGACAACCTTTTAGACCAAACATACACTAAATACTACTACAATGCTTTCTTTTTTTCATCTTGAGTTGTGATTAATTATATTAAGGATGCCTCTAAGGAAGCCCCCCTTGGATCTAGTTGAGCCTAAAGTGAAGGATAGATTGGTCATTCTCAACAATTGGTCAATTTTAATTTTTCCTAATCATAAGTTAGAGATTTGTTTCTTTTAGTTTGACACCGTTAATGCTCAAAGAACAACCTAACTTTAGGGATTTGGGAACCTACAATTTTGAGCACCAACAATTGCAGTGAATGAAATTTTGAAGTAAGAAATTAGGACTTTGTGTGATTATAGTCATATAATTAAATGTAACTAAAACAACAAAAGAAGAATAACAAGTTTGCACGCAAGTATTATGGTCCTTCTAAGGTTTTCTAGAGGAATGACAATGTAGCATACAAAGTGGAGTTACCTAACTCAAAAAAATGGATCCAATCCTCTATGTTTCATGCTTGAAGAAGGTTATCAAACATAGAGTTGTAATCCATACGAAGTTACTAGAACTTGATAAGGAGAGAAAAATGGTTTTGAAACCAGAGTAAATCCTTCAAACACATACTAAAAGACTACAAATGAGGGTGTGATTACATAATATTTGGTCAAATGGAAGAATTATCCAATTGAAGATACTACATGGGGAAATGGAGATTTTGTGCAAAAATATCAATAGGTTTTTATACCAAAAATCAGGTTTTGAAGGGACCCCCAAACCCTTTACAAAGGAAAAAGCTGCAAGAAATACTAAACCATAAGAACCCACAACACAAAGAGACCAAAAATCTGACAACATAAATTAATGAGGAAACCCGTCAGCAACCCAAAAGTAAAACATCAGCAAAAACGTTGACCAAGAAAAAAACATAGCAAAGCTACAACATATTTTTCAAATCATTAACCGAGGCCAAATTCTCCTCAATGAACCCCTCATGCATTTCCATCACATCCTTGAGCTCCTCAAACGAGATAGCAACATGTTTCTTACTTTTACTCCTCATCCTCAAACACAGGCCAACATCAACAACCTTCTACACAACATGAGCTAAAGCATCATTCTTCTCCATCAAGTTCTTGGGACAAACCTCCTCCATGGCCATCTCAATATCACCCAACTCTAGGGGATTACTAGTCCATTTCAAGGCAATATCATCCAAAAAGGAGAGGCCTTTAGTAGTCGATTTCAGAGAATTATTACTAATATTAACCAAAATCTTTAGATCATCAGACAACTTGGAAATTTTGTCCTCAATGTTAACAAATCTCTCTTCAAAAGTTTTTGGACCACCACTTCCAAGGAAGTAATCCTCTCCTCATGAGAAGTGCCAAGACAATTAGAATTCACAACTAGTTTATCAAGCATAACATTCATGGTTTTAACCTTACAGTTAATCACCCATTCCTTCTGATTACTATGCACCAAAGCCACACACACATCCTACCAATTCTTAAGTTGCACATTGAGCTCCTTAACCTTCAAGAAGAGACATTTAACCAAAGACAACAAGTTACGAGTACCATCCTCAACCATCCTACAAAACATACCCATATTAACCTCGTCCCAATTGACAGGAGGAAAAGCTTGAGAGCCCACATTATCAACAAAGACCTCCCGATCCTCCTTCTTATCCTTCAGTTCATCCTCTGTAGGGGAGTCCACCTCAATCACATCAACTTTAACATGACTCTTATCCAGTAAGTTCGCTAAGTCGGCCAAAAATTTCAATCGTTTTTCCTTCACAACACTCCCTTTAACCTACTCAGAGCTAAGAGGAGAGACATGGGTATCCTGAATAGGGTCAACCTCTTTGGAACATTTCAAACCTTCACTCCCCTGCACAATACCCTCCATCGATTTCACATACCTAGAGATGCCTTTACCACCACCCAGACCATCCTTCTGAACAGGAGACTCCAAAACACCCACTTTACTTGCATCCAAAGTAAGATTAATATCAGAAGAAAGGGCTTCCTCAACGACATTAGACACCTTCGTCTTCTTCTTAACAGACATATTCTCTTTCTCGAGACATTTTTTTTCCCCTTTGCACTCTTATTCCCAGGGGGCACAACCGCATCTTTAACCTCAATGTTTGTTTCATATCCCTTTGACCAAGATTCAAAGGCCTCAAAACCCTCCACAGAGTCACTAAATTCCTCTGACAACTCCTCAAAGTTTGAATCATCATCATCAGAATTTCCTTCCCACTCTGCTGCCGAATCACCAGTCTCATAGCCAAAAAAAATTCCAACCTTCTTACGGGCATGAGACAGGAGAAACATGGATTAACTTTAGCTTATTATGTTCCACCATCAAATTCATAAGGCCTTCATGGAGAATGGCCTTCTTAGGGTTCTTGCGATGATCCTCAATACTATGTTCCATCGACAATAGAAGATAAAAAATAAATAAAACCAGAGCATTATGCTGAAAATGATTCAACAGCATGAAATGATAGCTATAAATCACAAAAAACCTACCCTCCAAAGTGAAGTAATGCATAATGTCCAGAGCAATATCCCTCCATAACAGCTTGAGAGATTTATGGGAATACCCACCACTACCAACTGACTTGAGCTTCTTCTTCTCATCATGTTTAAAGAAATTATCAAGGGCTTTCTTAGTCGCACCTTTGTCTCTGTAGAATTTCCTTTCAGAGGTAGGAAGACCAACACCTTCACAACAAAATCCTCATTAATATTAAACTCCACACCTTTAAAACACAAAATCCTACCACTCCATCCCTTAACAAAGACCTCTATCACCTCAGGATTCGGCCCTTGGAGCTTAAGCAAATATGGGTTAACCCCACCCCTTTCCAAATGCTCCCACATAGTTTCATTAGTCCGAAACTCCTCACAAGAGCTCAGTTCCACTTTGCAATGAGCACCACCCATGGTAGCATGCAGTGAACAATACTCCACCAGCACCTTATATTTTTGCACAAAAAGGATTAAGCAAACATACCACAAAACAATACAATAGAGACCCACAAAGCGTGTAAGCCTGTCATACAAAGAACCACCACACCTAAGCTACTTAACCATGAAATCATGAATTACAAGGAGGCAATAATGAGAAGAGTAGGTCCAAATCACGACGTGCAAGAACCAACTCATAACAAAATAAAAGAGCATTTCCCCCAACTTAATAAGCTTAATAACATGACACTTGGTCATTATTAGAGATACTTAAGATTAAGAGGCAAGGATTCAAAATCATCCCAATTATTATGAGATACCACTCCCAAGTTAGCGAACCCATCAACCAACGAGTTAGCTTCCCTAAACACATGTGAAATTTTGATCTCATCAAAAGAATTGATGATAGACAATGAATCATTAATAAGATGGGCTATCGACCAGGAAGGCGAACTAGTCAACAAAAGACACTTAATGATATTAAGGGAGTCCCCTTAAAGCCAAAGTTTGGAGACTCCAAAAAAATTCTCCAAAACAAGGCCATTATAGGCTGTTGCAACCTCTGAATAGTGGTTAGTCTAGGTTCCCAAAGGGAGCGCCACCGTAGAGACAAACCTACCATTCACATCACGTAACACTCCCCCACAACTAGTAGGTCTCGGATTCCCCTTAGAAGCTCCATCAAAGTTGACTTTATACCATCCTCAAGAGGGCGCCATCCACTGAACCCCTTCCTTAGAAGCTTTTATCTTCTTCATCGGAGTGGAGAGGTCACAAGAGAAATTCCACCTTTTACCCACCACCACATCATAAGAATAAATAGCCACCTTAAGATTACCAAAGGGGGGCTCCAAGAACTCAGAAAGGAAATTTTCCTTGATAGCATCACAGATTTTAAAGACCAACCTAGAGGGTGGCAATTCCAGCTGATGGAAAACATGATTGTTATGTTCCTTCCAAACTCACCAAGCCAAATGTGGCAAGATGAGAGACTACAACATAGATAGAGATGGATTAAGAGTAGGAGCCACCCACTGAGACCATGATTCAGAGAAAGAGGCAGGAAACACCCAAGATAAATCCCACCGCTGAAGAATATGAGCCCACACATCCCAAGAATATCTGCAGCCAACCACAAGATGAAAACAATCCTCAGCTGCTTCTTTACATAGGAAACATCTATTCAATAGAGACATACCCCTCTTCACAAGATTATTGAGAGTTAAAATATTGTCTTGACATAGAAGCCAAAAGAAAATATTGACCTTGGCCAACAACTTCACATTCCATAATCGACCCCAGAAAGGAGGAGGGCCAACCACCCACGACTGAAATAAGAAGGCCGAAGAAACATAAAACTTACCATCAGAAGTCAATTGCCACACCATAGAATCATCAGGAGAATCAACAGGTATATGAATCAAAGAAAGGAACCAATAGAGGGGTTCCAAATCCCTATTCACCAAATCAAGCCTGATCCAACTACCTTGATGGATATAATCAGCCACCAACTCACCCCATTCTCTAATACAAAATTCTTTGAAGGGGGTCGCCCAAGGTTCATCCTTCAGGGGGCCATGGCCAATCCACCAATCATCCCAAAACAAGATCCTCCTCCCATTCCCAAAGACCCAACACAAGCTAGCATTCATAGTTGAACGAGCACGAAGCATAGAGTTCCAAAGGACAAACCCCTGTGGAGGTACAAAATTCTCCCTAACCAAATCTTTGACTTTGTCCACCCCTCTCAAGTACTTCGAAGAGAAAATGTCAGTCCATTCTTTATCAATAACAATCAAATTCCACAGTTGTTTAGCCATAAGGGCCAAATTAAAGTCTTTTAGCTTGTGCAAACCTAAGCCACCTTGGACTTTCGGCCTGCAGATGTCCTCCTAGGACAACAAATGCAATATTTTCTTCTCCTCCACCCCAGACCACATGAATCTTTTCTGAATACCCTAAATATTTTCCCAAAACCTTCTAGGAATTTGGAACAAGATTAAGGCATAAACCCAAAAAAATTGTAAGATCGACCTAATTAATTGAATTTTACCAGCTTGGCTAAGCAAAGCACCCTTCCAGTCGGCCAGTTTTGAATGAAACTTATCAATAATGTCATTCCAAAAGGAATCGGGGACACCATTAGAACAAAGAGGAAGCCCCAGATAGGTTGAAGGAAGTTCCCCAATGCCACATTCTAGAATACTAGCAATCTTTAATTGACGATGCTCTGACATATTAAGAAAAAAAGCAATGCTCTTAGGTAAACTCACCTTCTGACCTAAAGCCGCCTCATACTGATGAAGAATCAGGCGAATAGATTTACCCACAACTACAGAAGCCTCCGTATAATTGTGTCATCAACAAATTTTTTATGGGAGCAATAAATCCGATTTAAGAGGGATAAAGACCTTTAAATGCCCCATTAGACACTGCCTGAAGAAGAAACCTGCCCAAAGACTCCACCATAATAATAAAAAGAAAAGGAGAAATAGGATCCCCTTCTTGCAAACCACGAGAGCTTTTGAAAAAAGCAGAAGGCGATTCATTGATAAGCATCAAGAAAGGAGAGGAGATTAATTGCCACACCAATTGCAGAACCTAGTTCGAGAAACCAAATGCCTTGAGGATGTTGACAAGGAAACGCCAATTCACTCAATCAAATGCTTTGACCAAATCCAACTTTAAAATAAGCCCAAGCTTCTTGTTCACTTTAAGAGAATGAATGTTTTCATGCACCATGAGAATAGAATCCAAAATCTACCTTCTCGACACAAAACCATTCTATTGAGGTGAGATGATCTTAGAAAGCACTCTTTGCAGCCTTGAAGCAAGAACCTTAGGGAAAATTTTATATAAGGAATTACATAAACTAATAAGTCTGAAATCACCAAAAAGCTCAGCCTCAGGCCTCTTCGGAATTAACACTAAAAACGTGGAATTCAGTTCCTTAAGAAACCGCCTACTCCCAAAAAATTATTTAGTAGCATTACAAACATCCTTAGAAATAATGTCCCAATAAGTTTGAAAGAATAACATTGGGAACCCATCAGGTCCCAGAGATTTATTTCCTTCAAAAGAGAAAATAGCCTTTCTGATCTCCTCATCCGACGGAATACCAGCCAAGACCCTATTTTCCGCTTATGAAACCAAGCTAGGAATAACATTAAGGAAGCCTTGTTGGCAGACAGGATCAAGAGGACAATCCTCTAAGAGAAGATCCTCAAAGTAAGATCAAGCAGCAGACCTTATATCATTGTCCTCTTCAAGAGAAGCATTATTCACAAGAATTTTGGATATCCTATTAGATAATCGATGCTTCAGAGTTGTAAGATGGAAAAAACGGGTATTCTTATCCCCACTTTGGAGCCAAATCACTCTAGACCTTTGCTTCCAGAACTCCTCTTACCTAGCAACAATATTGTGCAATTTAGCCAACAAAATACTTTCCTCCTAAAGAAGTGAGGAATCAAACCCTGAAGCCTACATTGTTTGTTGCACAGTATCCAGTTTCACCTTTAGCTCTGATTTCTCCTTAAAAATGTTTCCAAAAGAATCATTATTCCACTGAATCAAGTTCTGCTTAACAAAATAAATATTCTTTGCAACCTTATACACAGTTGAACCATCCACATTCAAATTCCACCACTCAACAATTTTAGACTGCAATTCTGGATGGCTAATCCACATTTTTCAAATCTAAATGGAAAGGCCTTTTTACAACCAAAGAGCTCAGCATTCAAAGATATAGGAAAATGATTTGAACCAAGTCTAGTCAAAGTAGAAAGAGAACAAGCATAAGAATGCAGCCAACCAGGAGAAATAAGAGCCCGGTCCAACTTGACCTGAATAAGAGCATCTCCAACATGCCTATTGAACCAAGTATAAGACGCCCCACCTAAATCCAAATCCAGCAGTTGATTATCATTAATGAAATTCATGAGATCAAGACGACTATCATCTACCACCTAAGAGCCTTTGAACTTATCAGAATCATTAAGTGGAGTGTTAAAACCCCCCAATCACCAACCAATTCGGTAACAAGAATTGAGCCTTAAAGGTATTAAAACTCCCCCAAAAACGCTTACGAGAACTTTTTGAATTATGAGCATAAATATTTGACAAAACCCATGAGAACTTATTCCTAGCACAAGAAAAAGATGTCGCAACATGATTCTCAAAAGAAAACAAGGTAGAGCCAGCAACAACCTTAGGATTCCAAAATGTTGCCACCCCCTAGAAGCACCATCAAAGTCAAAATCATGACACCCACAATCCTTAAAGAATATGTTCTTAATTTTTTCCACCTTCTCCACACTCATCTTAGTTTCCTGAATCATGATATCAGGATGGTGATCTCTCACAATGTTAGCGAGAAGATCCTTCTTATGAGGATTATTTAATCCTCTTATATTCCAAGAGAGGATCTTCATAAAAGATTCTACGAAGGACCATTCAAGCCCAACTCAAATAGAGTAACTTGTGAGCCATCAACAATGTCACATTTGCTTGGCCTCTCCCAAACTTTCTTCAAAGAAGGCCTTCCTCTACCCCTTGGCTCCGAACCACAATCCAGCTTGAGACGATTCCTAATAGCCATCCCCCCACAAAGGGGTTCGATTTCTTCTTATTGCAAGACTTGGAAACAGGGGTACATACCTCCTCACCCTCGGGAATACAGGAGGGACCACCATTGACAAAAGAGGTGAGCACCAACACATCAGAAACAACCGACTCCACCATTGGCTTAACAAAAACCAACACTGGTTCCACCTTCAAAGGACCCATAAACTCATCCTTAGAAGACAAAAGCAAGTCCTCAGAGACCATCTTCAGAGGGGTCACCTTCTCAAGCTCTACTACCACAAGAGCCAAAGAATCGACACCAACTAGCTCCTCCATGACCTCACTATGCTTCTCAACGCCTGGGACCTTAATCTCACCCTCCTTCGAGGAAGCTTCCTCTACATGACCAGGACAAATCGTTGATACAACCGGTTCCAGCACACCAAAATCACCAATAGACAGATCCTCACTCGACACCTCCTCCACATGCTTAACAGAACACGTCTCAACACCCAAAATAGGACGTTTCCCCACCTCCTTCCAAACTTTGGCCTCCTTTTGAGAGGGACCAGGATCCTTTTGAGGAGGGACCTTGGGCTTTAGAGGACACTTTTTTGCCCAATGACCCACCTTCTTGCAATGGAAGCAAGCAAAAGGGATAAACTCAAACTCAACTACTTGCTCCCACACTCCCAACTTAGAGTTAATCTTAATCATCGAAGGAAGATCTGTAGCTTGGTCCAGAGTCACACAAAGCCGAGCATAAAGAAGCCTTCACCTAGAAGCCGTAAGATTATCAATAAAAAGAAAGTGTCCAAAAGTAGCCGCAATTCCTTTAAAGACTTGCTCATCCCAGAATTCAAGCGAAAGCCCGAGAAAACCGACCCAAACAGGAGCCTTTCGCAAGGGTCACAACCTCAACCCGACCTTTCAAATGTCATTGATTCTTAGCCAGGTTGCGAACCATCTCAATATTGGGTCGAGGTCCCAAAAACTTACCAACAAGGGATTGCTCCATGGAAAGAATACACTTGTTAATAATACAATCCCGAACAAAGACAGAGTAATCACCAGCTGATGGGTCAGCAAAAAAATCCACTAGGGGCGATGAGCTCTTCTCCTTAAGCTTTGCACCAAACAAGTTTGACCAAGACTTACCATCCATCGAGGTGACAACTTGCTAAATAGTATTAGAGATGACAACAACCTCGGGAGCCACAGAAAAAGACCCAACTTTGTCCAAAGGTGTACCATCCGGACCCAAACTGCCAGAGGAAGGAAGGACAAAAGAGTTACCCAACAGTAAGGACCCACAAGATGTCCCATCCGAAAGACAACTATCAGCCGACCTCCTAATGTTAGCCCGTGCACCACCATTAATGCCCGCCCTTGGAGCAGAGTTTCTCACCTTACCAAAATTTGAAAAATCCTTACCATCTGAAATCGCCAAAGCAGCTCCACCCGATGATGCACCCATACTATTGATACTTGTATACAAAAATATCAATAGTTGATCAATGTTGAGAAGAATGTTTCTCTAGAAGGGGGCATGCTACACCCTTAACATATTGATTGCATTGGAATATGTGTAGCTAACTTGTGGCTAGCATAACCCTTAATTAAGTTATATAATCATTTAGTCTTATGTAGGCGATTAAGACAACTCGGACGACATCCGATACATAAGTATGATACATATATAAGAGCTAGTAGTTAATTTATACATCATATTGCAAAATGTGTTTTTATTAGAGACTTTTGGAGATTCAATCCACTCAAACTGGCTTATTATTCTCAAGTATTTGTGACTTATTTCCTATTATATTCTTCTCTTGTGCAACTATTTCATTTCAACATGTTCACCACTAAGTGTACCTACACCAAGAAAGGGTAGTGCTAAGAAACACCACTGGGAGCTTGGTATGTATTAAGGGAAGAGCAATCGACTTCCTCAATGACAATCAAGCCCCTATGCTGACTTAACAAGATCAAAACAGAGAAAACAAAGAATGTTTGATGTTGATTTGCTAAATACTGAACTAAGATCGATGCCAATTGATTACATGATGTGTTGATTTTTTCGAGTGATATTTGATAATATGTTGTCAAATGACATAAGAATTTGATGTCCTTAAATACACAACCCTAGATATGTAATTTAAAGCTTTTGACATCCATGTCAATAAGTAATGGTTGTATACTAAGATTGTTGATCATTATATAGAAAATTTGGATTTTCAATTAAAAAATATAGCATGATCATGGTTCTATCCATTTTATCTAAGGGACAAAATCTTGAATACAATCTAATCCAAAAATATAAAAAACTTAGAAAACTAAACTACTGATATTTTTGAACTGAAATATAAAAAATATAAAAATGTAGAGTTGAAATTTAAAATTACTGAATGTAAAAAAAAAAAAAAACAAAGTATATAATTCTTATAATATAGCCACACATGACATTTTTATTTTATTTTTCTTTTAAAATAAAGCATAGCCAAATTGAAATGTTTACGATCTTATTGATATGATAGTATTAACTTGTCAATGGGATCTAGTTAATTACCAGTACGATGCATTGAAGGGTACGGGATATGGCAAACCGCCTTTACGCCATTAAAACCAGATTAGAGTGCATAAATACCTAGTGACCCTGCTCAGCTCTTCCCAGATATGTGCGTATTGAAACAGTCACCTTGCAATAGTGAATACAAAAGCGCGCATTTGGGTTGGAATCAGATCTGCCCTGTCCAGTAATGTAATTGGCAATTCCTCCTCCATGATCACGAGATAATATGTTGCGTCAATGCAATTGTCTTGTCCAGATCAAAAACATCAGAGAATTTTGTCGGTGAAATATGGAATGTAAAACATTTGAGATTTTTCTTTTCGTTGGTATAATTAGTTGCAGTTGATTCTTGAACCGTCGCAATTTGAACCCCTGACCTATATTTCGCAACTACTTTTCAAGACTCGCCTACAGATGATTTATACTCAATTTTTTTTGTCAATTTTGATTTCGCTAAAGTCGAAATTCCAATTTATTGACTGTTAAAGCTCTTCCCTGCAAGTCTCTGGTTGAAACCCTAATTTCCATCTGATCTTGTCATACAAAACCCGCATCCTTTGCTGCTGAAAGTTGCCGATCATAATAAGATCATCAAACTCAGATGCCAAGCACACCTTCTACGCACCATCCTTCATGCCTAATAAAATCTCCGCACTACTCACATCCACATCCGCATTCTTGATAATCAAAAGTTATGGCAGGAACCTTGACAGCCTTAGATAAATCATAGCAGGCTGCAGCATCTAAGATCCAAAAAACCTTGGCAGCCACAGGAGTCGCAAGAAGCAATTGCATTTTTTAAGTTGGAAAAAAACACACTCACCACCATTTCACTCCATCACCTCATTCCCTTCTGCTAGCTGTCATCGCAGCAGGTTACCCTTCTCCTAGCATACACAATATGATTGAAGATTCTTTCTTTATATGGATTAAGTTATAGAAAGTCCATACGCAACAAATAGATTAGCAACAACTATGCATGAAATCCATTTACTCTTATAATAGGCATGGTGTCGCCTGAGTTAAAGTTGGCTTCGTAGCATATGTACCTTTTCCAAATATACTTGAAAATTTTGCAATAAGTTTTCATCAACCTAGGGACAATTATTGATGCTGGTGCAAAAGCTCCATACAAATTGATGTTTTTGCAATGAAACCAAATTCATAAATAATTGTTGCTGACACAAAGTTTAAATCCATATGCATGCTCAATTCAACTTAATATTTGTGGAAATATTTAACTGTAAAGAATTTGCTCATACTTCATTCAACTAGTCATTTATTTGTCAGACCCTTCTCTTTACAGCTGGGCACGATTCTTTAACAACAAAGAATGTGAGCATGAGTCAATGCAACTAGCCACTTAAGCTGAAGGTTAACGTGCCTTGCAAAATCATTTGATTTTATATGAATCAGATTTGAATGTTTAATACTGGCTTAAATTGCTGATGATCAGAGGAGTGTCAGTGCATCTCTGACAAAGTAAAACATAAGCAGCGCCCATCAAAATTATCATCAACCCTTTGAGAAACAAAGCAATTGCTAGAAAAATGTGGCTAAGCAATGTCAACCAGCTGGAGCAATGAACAAAGGGTTTTCTGCAAAAATGGAACAAAGGCAAACAATCAAATCTAATTAGTTTAGTTTGATGTATGATTGCAGTTTGTGAGGCACGGTCTATTGGTGCAAAATACACATTCAAATATATTTTATGTTAAATAATTACCTGAAGAGAGTTCCTCTTATCGGTTTCCATAGGCCTCTGTTTTTATCACATACTATATTTTCTACAACCCAATTGATTCATTCGCCTAGGACACAAACTGTCATCTTCCTAGAACATAATGTACGAATTTCAATTTATGCATTTGCTTAGTGATCTTCTCCAAGCCATATCATATACCAGGTGTGAAGTACAAAATTTCATTTAATTCTTCCAAGATTTTGGAAAAGAACTACTAATTTCTTAAGAGGCCCATACCCATCCAAGTCCTTGTAAGCTTGCTTTCCCTCAATTTTTTTTGATTGTAGATGCCTTAGACAAAAGTATTGGGATTTTAATACATATGATATGGACATCTTTCAATCATGGCATTCAATGTAAAACTTTTTTATGTTTTACTTTTAATCTAGTTTGTCTCGGAGAATCTTTTGGTTTCTTTTAAATTTGGAGGCGCCTCAGTAAACAAGAGTGATGCTATGTTGGCATTAGATACATCTATACACACCTCAATAAAAAAGGGTGACGATATGTTGACATAAGATACTCATTGCTCACACTTCTATCTAAGATTTTTCATTAATTCATGTGCCATCAAATTTAAATAAGGCAAAAAGTTCAGAATAACTGAAATGGCAATAGCCCATGATTTGATTTGTTATGTTACAAGAGTTACAATGAAGCCAGATGATCAACAAATGTCATCAAAGCTAAACTTCAATCCTGTCAACATTTTTAATGGCCCAAAACTGGAACGGAAAAGCTCAAAGACAAGGTAAGATCCAAACACAAGCTAATACAGATTTATCTATAGTTCCCATATTATTCTTTCTGTGGATTGGAGGATTCATTAAGTTCGAAAAGAATTCTCATCAATACATGATAATGAATTGTAAATTTTAAGACCTCCAGAATGCATATCGAAGCCAATTACAAAATCCAGACTTCTCAATCCAACAAAAAACGTTATGGCTAACCGTCTATGTCTTATCATCATCAATAAGGTATGAGATCACCTAGTTTGTGCAAAGAGCTTGGCATATTTCTGTAACATATTTTCACATTTACACTTACCAGACTCTGAATAGAATCTCGTTGTATACAAAATAGAACACTGACAAAACTTCTCAATATGACTATTGTGAAAGAAGCAAAAATGGATACTTTAGTGTACAAAGTTTGCAACTCTCTTTAATATACCTCATGCTCTATAGATTGGTTGGAAGATTATATACAGACCATTTGTATGGGCATACACGGGCACAGGCCTTGATGGATTCACACATAACGACAAGGAAAACATCCCAGTCTTTGTTTTTTATCATCTCAAGATCCCTTAGTTCTGCTACAGCCAATGTGCTTTCATATTCTCTTCAGAAAAGAGACTTCAAAAACCCTGATGAGGATCTAAAACATGGCAAGACTTACCTTGGTCCAGAGAGGCGGACTGCTGATAGCATGTCCTGGCTGTTATAATCAGAAGGATTGGAAGAGGTTCCCTCTTCACTGGTAGATTTCAGCAGGCTGTTATGTATGCGGAAACCAGTTTGGTGAGAAACTGGTGGCTGAGGTATGTACATGAGACCCTCAAGCATTTGGACCACTTTTCCCATGGATGGCCTTATAGAAAAATCTTCTTGAATACACCACAAGGCAACTTTGACTGCCCTTGATAGCCTTTCATCAGAAGCATCATAGTCAAGCTCTGGATCAAGTAAATTTTCCAGGTTTTGTTCTTCTATCTGCTTGAAAGCATAAGCTGGAAAATAAGATTTTTCAGAAGATTCTTCAGGATTAAAATTCTTCCTTCCACCAATAATTTCTAGTAGAACCATGCCAAAGCTGTATACATCACTCTTCTCCGAAATAGCAAAGGTGGTAAGCCACTCTGGAGCAAGATAGCCACGCGTACCCCTTAAGGTTGTAAAGACATGGCTCTGTTCTCTGGTCATAAGTTTTGCAAGCCCAAAGTCTGACACCTTAGCAACATAGTTATCATCTAAAAGAATATTTTCTGGCTTTATGTCACAGTGAATTATTCTCACACTACAATCTTCATGCAGGTAAGCTAATCCTTTGGCGGTTCCAAGGGCAATATTGTATCTTCTGTCCCAATCCAAGATAACCTCTTGCTTCTTGTTTCTGAATAGGAATCTGTCAAGAGACCTATTGGCCATGAATTCATAGACCAGTAATCGGTGCAAGCCCTCTGCACAAAACCCTCGGAGTCTAACGAGATGAACATGATGTATGCTGCCGATGGTAGCCACCTCTGCATGGAATTCTTTCTTGCCTTGCCCAATACCCTCTAACTTTTTCACAGCCACTATGCTGCCATCTGGTAGTGTACCCTCATAAACTGACCCAAAACCCCCTTTCCCAAGCGTCTTGCTAAAATTATTGGTGGCATCTTGGAGCTGCCTATAGGAGAACCTGGTTGGCAAGCCAGGTATATTGTTTAAGAATCTCTCATCCTCGGAGGATTCATTCAGAGTATCAGGTGCTTCCTTCTTCCTAAAAATCCGGTATCCAATATAGACAATCCCAATAACCAGAATAACAGTCACCACAGCAATGATTACGATAAAGATATAATGGTTTCCCTTGCCTTTGCCTGATCCTGAATTTGTGCTGTTTGTTGAGTTGCTAGGACCTTTGAAGTATGCAACAAATGCAGTGGAATCACCTGTGGAGGTCTCAAGATTCCCTATTTGGTTGAACAGGTAACAGTCACCTCTGTTGATTTCAAAGAAAAGAACACTGCACGAGCAGTTCTTGTTGCAGGCTTTTTGGCAATCCCCCAACTGAGACATTTTTAAAGGGCTAACAAATCGATTAGCAAAGTAAGTCAAATCATCTCCTAGTTTATAAAAACTTACAGTGTCATTTGAGCTTCCACAAGGCAAAGGTGCTGGGGCACATAAAGATCCATACAAAGAATTCAAGACATAAGGACATTGGCATTGTCCATCACTTTGGCAGACAAAGAAAGACGCACATGCACTAGGCAATTGGCAATTACCTGCAGGGATCACTGTCTGATCTTGAATGGTTGGGCCTTCTGTTTGAATGAATTGAAATGTTAAAGCTCCTCCCTGACCTAATACAGCTGCACGAAATCCTGCTTCTTCTGGAGGGTTTGAGAAGATGAATTGGCTTAGTAAATTTTGGTCTCCATCATACATACCCAAATATCTATCGTTTAAAGTTGCCCTCACAGGGGAGCCACCCAACACAATTGTTGTCCGAGTGTCAGCCTCCATGGTCCAGTATATCTGAGGAGGATTATAATCAGCGTACAGTACCAGATTGCCTGCCTGCATTTCTAGGATATAATGACCAGAAGAAAGATTCTGCAACTTAGAGTTGCTCACCAGCTTCATCCCAACTTTGAGACTCTGATTAGAGAGAAGAGTATCTGTTGGGTGGTCAAAACTCTGCCAGATGATACTTGAGGAATTATCCGACAAAACCAAATTACCAGATTCTCGCAACTCCATTATTCCAACACCCTTGCCTCCTGTTTGGGTGGACCATATAACAGTACCATCTTTAGTCAAGGATGCATTGCCATCTTCTGAGAACAGAAACTGATCAGAAGATGATATTGGGGTGTCCCTATTGGCAGTCCAGACAATCAGGTCACTATTTGTATTCTTTATTGACAGAAAGAAGGCCACCCCATCTTGTGTTGGAGCGAAAACTCCAAGTACAAATGTCTTGTTTACCGAATAAAGGGCATTGCCACCATAGTCAATCCAACTCATTTGATTTCCTAGAAACACAGGTCGCACTGGCCCAACACGTGGAGCTGCAGAATAACATCTTTGAACGACCAAGAGAATCAGTGCTACCAATACAATGTTCACTTTGAAAGGTTGCCATTGGAGGCAAGGTAAAGCTCGGGACCTAGTCATATGGACCAGCAGCAGGGAGGCTGAAAATAAAACCAAACCTTACCCTTCTCAACCAGATATCCTAGGTTGATTGTTTCCACAATACAAGACTCTCTAGTAAATATGGCTCTCTTAATTCCAAACATGGTGAATTCAATTCCCAACAGTTACAATGCATTGAATATGCCCTAATACAGTATCAAACTCTAGAATAAGCTTTTGAAAACTTAATGGATCAGTTGAATTCTCGTGGCTTTGAAAATTTCTACCATCTAGTGGTACAGGATATTTCTTTCACGGGGAGTTGCAAGATCATATTTCAAAAGCCAACCAGCAATCTCCACACTTTCCGAACCATGCTACAACTAAGATCCCTAAACCAAAAAGTGGCTATTTTATTCCACAGAAATCTCCTCACAATTGCCAAAAAAATTACAAGCACCTAGGACACCTAAACCAGGAAGTCGCTAATTTAGTCCAAAGATATATTGCCCAAGCAAGAGACGGCACCCAATTTTGGAGATAGATAGCAAGCTCTCTGCTCAAAAACCTGCCAATCCATCAACAAAAATTCTCCAATCTGTCATGTGCAAATTTAATCATCAATTTACAATTCTTGTCTAGAAAAGACTCTGTTTAGGTCGATGTAAGATATAATATTTGGACAGAATCATAGGCAATTCATCACCATTACCAAGCCCTATTTTTAGCATACAATGTAAGATCCAATTGTCCCAGCTGGAGTTTGACTTGGTCTGATTGGACCCTGCCTGAGGACAACTTTTGCCACCCATTCTCCCATTCTAACACTTAAATGTATAATACAATTTAAAATTATAAATCTGGGACAGAATTTTGACCTGATGGGGCATTTTCAATTACCAAGCCCTGTAATTCAGCTTACAATTTAAAATCACTTTATTCTAACTGGAGCTTGACCTGGTCTTGGCCACCGTCGGATACCAAACCCAATTTTTAGCTAAAAAAATGGCATTATAATCAAGGCTCTATATGATTTATTCATATACGACCGACCTGAGGAATTGGGCATACTCAGACAAGAAGTTACATCCTAGCTGCCCATAATAAAGGCAATGTCTGTCCTGGTCATAGGCTGTTATCCAAATTCCAAAGACCCTGTTCCATCTACTCCTATGACATGACAGATAATCCATTTTCCGTTCAAATAATATTATTTTCGGCAATTAATGTAGCTTTCAGCAATTACTGACTCCAAATCTGATAAGATTCTTATTAGCATTATCCAGTTCAAATGCATCTCCTTCCAAGCTGCAAATCCATTCTCCATACTAGCCCAAGGAAACCCATGGTATTTGAGAAACAAGAGCCGGAACCCATATGCAACCCGTGGCAGAGAAGCATTACCTAAAAAGGAAACAATAACAAGTTGGATAATCTGTTTGCTACCTGTGTTCATTAATAGCGCCTGTCAGATCTCATGACCCACCAACAACATCACAACTTAGCACATTAATCCCTACTTAAAAATCCTGTCTGTATCAGGCCATTTTCCGAACCACCACCGCCATGCTATGATAGGACTCATCTCAGCCTATAACATAAATTTACATTTACTGTGTCTCTGTCGTGTTCACACTTGCAGTTTTTAGTTCCTCTGTGTTTTTCATGATTTAGGTAATTGATGACTTTTTTTTTGTCAAAATCTGTTGCCCTAGTCATCAACAGCTAAATCTTTTTTGAGGTCGGAGGATCGGGGAAAGCTTCGATTCACGAGATGACTGATTGTCCAAAGTAAGCATTTTAGCCATCTTTTCCCTTGGTTTTCAACTTGTTATTTTGTCAAACAGATGGCATCAATCAACGCCTTAAAAAACTCCAATGTGGGAAGAGCACTTCACCGAACACTGCAATTATTTCTAGAGGCTGGGTAAATAAAATTAGGATACTTACTTAAATATTATAATAATACAACTGCTTATCAAAAGTCTGCAACTTAACAGTTTTTATTTTATTTTATTTGGCCAAGTTGAGTGTGGAATGAATAAGACTGTTGGCACATTTCATCTTGTACGGATAATACATGTTAATATTTAATCTTTATGATGTTGATTTTTTTTTGTTAATATAGAAAAAACACTGGATAATCATTTTGTAGTTGGTATAACAAGGAATTAGCAAATTGGACCATGTCTATTTGGACTGTTATGCTTGGTTTTATTGAAAATGGGCCTTCTTTGCATTCAACAACCACCAAGCTTTCTATTGACATTAATAATATCACAATCTTATGATATTGCCTCTCTTTTGGCTTTTTTTTTGGGCCATTAATATCTTCTTCTTCTTCTTTTGTCTTTGAAAAAGATGCCCTTTATTTAAATAAAATAATATTAACCTCAAACTAAAACAAATCAATGAACATAACTTAAATGGTCTCTTCTCTTAGTTGAATGTTCTATAGAGTGTTTTTTAAGGTTTGAATTGTAGAGAAAATTATTGTTTTACAAGTTTGGTGTATTTTCTAAGTAAATTAAAAGGTCATATATTTTATTCTACATAGAATTGAGCAAGTGCCATTTTTCTTGTTCATCAAAGTTTTTAGTAATGGAAAATTGAGGTTGCACAATGAATGCTTATATTGGAAGCATTATAAAAGTCTTTGTTGAGTGAACAATACATTTATTGAAATATTTAGAGGAGTGTTCGTTGAAAAAACAAACTATCAACATGTGCTAAAAAAGGATGTGAAAAAACAATCATAAAAGAAAGAAGTTACATACTCAAGGAAATAAAAATACCTCTTCAAATATAGTTATCAGTTTACACATGGGTTATGTGGTAGACCATCTAACATGACAATTATCAAAGAATGAGGAGGATCAGGACCAACCAAGCAAATTAGAACAAATCTTAACCAAGCAATTGGAGTACAAAGAAGCTATAAAAGGAATAAAATCTATTAGGATGAATGGTAGTGCAAAGAATATTGAATATGATAAAAGGGATGCAAATAGTAGTTAGAAGATATGATGAATTGGGGGTAAATGGGAGAGCTTACTAGAGAGAAGGTGGTTCATCTTTTGGTAATTCTACTAAATAGCATTAGAAGGAGGTAAGAGAGAGGGGGGAGATGAAAAAGTAGATAGAGGTGAGGTGGTTTTGGTCACTACATTGACTACATTCTTATTGCAATTGTTGGTGTTGGTGTTGGGAAATGGTTTCTTGTATGTTTTGTTGAATTTTTTGGTCGTTAATATGGTAGTGGTTGATGTGGGATGTTTTATTTTATCCATATTTAGTTCATAATCTCAAAGCATGGCACATAAATCCACAAAGTTTATATGCTTTTGAAACATTAGTTTCTCTAATATAGAGGGTAGAATATTATCCTTGAAGACCCTCTATATTTCTATGTCTAGGAGGTGATATTTCATCTTGGCTAAAATGGGTTAGAATCTCAACTTGAAGTTACTAATCTTCTCTTGCGATCCATGTTTATAGTGAAATAGGTTAGTAAGGGTCACCTCAAAGGGAAATATGGAATTGGATGTGGTTCACAAAGTTTTTGTTATCATATTGAACATGTGAATGGATCCATGAGGTAGTGAATAGAAACACTCATGAGTTTGTTCATTGAGTGATGTAGGGAAAACTTTGCATAAAATGGGATCATCATACATATAGTCAAGGAAAAATGACTAGTATGTTCTTACGTGTGTTATGGGATGTACCTTTCCACCATAAAGTTAAAGAGAGGCATACAAAGTTAAAGATGAGGCACTTTAATATTTGGTGGGAAACGGTGGCTAAAAATGTTGTCAAGGGATTCTAATGAAGGTCATTGTGACTGCCCTTGAATTTGTAGCTATACATCTAGTTTTTATTTTACTTGTTGTAGTTGGTGTAAGACAACATGGTAGGGTCAATAGTGTTAATGTAGATTTTGACAAACCAACATATTGTAATGGAAAAGGTTTCCTTATGTGTAAGGTGGATAGCCTCAAGAGTCTTTATTCATTACATTTATGAGGTTTACTAGGATTTTCTAGGTGAGGTTTACTAGAATTTGCAATCAACAAAGACTTCACAAGATCACTTTGCTTAATTAGTTGCAATGATTGCAAAACCTCCTCTAAAGAGAGCTAGAATAATTTCAACCATAGTTGCATATGCACAAGGGGATAGGCATGCATTGATATTGACTCCATTATTTGATGTACTTGAAGTAGATTTACAACCATTAGATGTTATGGTAACCATTGTATCTCCTAGAAAGCTATACATGGAAGAATTTAAGTAGAGTGTCAAGTCATCTTTTGATATATGATGATATAAGAAATGGAAAAAGATAAAGCAACCAAGTAGGAGCTGAAAGATAAAGAGGTTTATTTCATTGCCTACATTGAGAACTTGGTAAGTTGTATTGATTCTTCAATTGTAACTTTATCTTTATAGCTCATCTACGATTCAAAGAAGGAAATAACTGTAGCTGGGGAATTGAGTGATATTACCATGTCTATGCATGCATGGAATGATGAGTTGCTTTCACTTGAATGCAAGGTAATGGAGGAAGCGGTAGCTACATGATATGTATTCATTGAGGAGGAAGATACCATAAAGATGTTAGAGAAGAGTGCTTATGAAGAATTAACTATTATTGTTGAAAATGACTATCCTTATATTATTGAGTTGGTGAATTAACTATTATTCTAGACTCTAGTGAATGAAGGCATATTGGATGGTAAGGAATTATACATTTATCAAACCCTACAAATTTAGGGGAGAAAAATTGAAGGATTGTAAGACCAAATTGTAAGAAACATGTAGTTTGTCATGTCTCATTTTTTCTAAAAATATTTATTTTCTAAAAATATTATTTTTCTAAAAAATAGCAATTTCTATTTTTAGTAAGGTTGATTATCCTAATATAATAAGTCAAGTTCTACATAGACAAATTGGGAAAATAATATCTTTTATGGTGAAATAATTAAATCAAATTTTAATGACAAATTATTAAATGGAAATTTAAATATTTGGAGCCAAAAAGGGTGTGGGACTTGGAGAAGCTCAAAATTGGCAATTATTAGCCTTCTTGAAATAAAATCAAAAATTGGATTAAATAGCAATTTCTATTTGGGTGGAGAAAGTGGAGGTTCATTTATGGGAAAGTGGTTTCAAATTTTGAATTGTAAGATTCATCCCATTCTTGGCATGGATTTTTGGCTCCCAAGAAGCTTCACGAAGAAGGCAACACATAAAATGCAATTTCTTGCTTTTTTGGATTCATTCTTGCATATTCTCCTTCACGGGTTTTTGTATTCTTCTGAGGCTGGGAAACCAAAGAAGAAAGAATCTCTAAGGATAGTAAACCAAAAATATTGAGGCTTGAAGGTAGTGGTTCTGATAGTCTCTAGGAGCAGTTTCACACAGGAATTGATAATGTGTTGAACAGTTGAAGTTTATTTTAGTATTTTATATTGTGTTGCAAGTGGAAGTGTGATATTTGGGGTTTGAATGATTTATTTTTTGTAGATATTAATGACAGATTTGTGGACGTGGTTTCACTGATATTTCATGGTATTTTTTGATGTTTTATCATAATAAACATTGGTGTGGAGTTTGGAGAGTTTCCTTGCAAGTTGGGTTTGGTTTAGTATGTGTTTGGGCTTCATATTTGCTCTTTGTTTTTTAGCATAGTTGCAACAAATGTATATTACTATTAGCAACTGTATGAGACATAAATAATGCATCAAGTTTCTGGTTATTTAATGATTGAAGCATTTTCTTGGATACTCGATGTCTTGGTTTGATCATATTTGCAATCTTGATATAGTTAACTAGAGAAGTATTAAAAAAGATTTAATTTGCAACAGGGGACATTACAATGGTATTAGAGCTATGATCTTACCAGCCTGTAGAGTAAATTAAGTTATTGAATAATTGGTGTGAATCATGGGTTTCTTCAAATCAATGTTTAAGAGTGGGAGACTATTACAATCAGACAATGCAAAAGAGTTTCCAAATGGTATAAAGAGTACAAATTTTATTAAAAGAAGATGAAAAAAAGTCTCTTACATTTTTTGAGTATTTAAAAGTCAAAAGAAGAACTATGCCTTGAGATAAGATCATAAATTTTTTTGAGGAGTTGTAAAGTTTTTCTAAAGATTTCAGGAGAAAGAATTGTTTTATGAGTTCTTCATATGGGATAGAGAGGAGGAAGAACTAGAGAAAGAAGGGATTAGTAAGCCAGAATCAAAGCCATGAAATATTGCCAAGGAAGAAGACTTGGAAGATGCTAAGGAGCAAAATGAAAAGGAAGGATTTAATATGGAAAAGGCTACAAATACCAAAAATCAAGAAGAATAGAAAGATTGCATCCACCTAATTCAAGGTAAAAATATCTTGGTTGTTAATTTTAATCCAATTTCTTAAAATCATTTAGTTCAATCTAACATTGATGAAGATAAAGATGAGGAGAAAATTTGTAGCAAGGAAAAAATGAGGAATCAACTTTTCATTTTGAAGATGTATGTTGGAAATTAGATCCAGAGTTGTCTAAGGATAATCTACTAGGAAGCCATATTGGTGTGCATGAATTTTTGAATGATGTTGTAGATGAATCCTTTCCTATTGATAAATTTTATCTTGAGCATTATAGCAGTGTAGTATATCTTTCAAGGAAATGCAAATCAGTAATAAGAGATACAAGATGGAAAGGAAATCATTCTACTCAATTATTAAATATCTCAAAAATTATGTTGTGGGATCCGAGTGTTTTATACATAACCAACACGTAGGTTGAAGTTAGATGTGAGGAGCTCCAAATAAGGAGACATGCACTTTCCACAATGCATTCAAAAAATCTAAATGCAAAGTTGGATAAACATGTTTTCATCCTCATGGTAGCATAGTGGAAGCATGGTGATATATCCATGGAAATCAATTCCAAAGAGGAGGATGAACTCTTAGTTGGTAACCCAAGGTATGGAAAAGATTTTAAAATTTCAGATTTGTTGCCTCTTTCCATGCAAATACAAAAATTTTGTCATCAAGAAAGGAATGTGAAATTAAGTGATAAAGTAAGGGGGCACAATTTACAGCTTAGAGATGTGGGCTCTTGGTTTCATGTTTCAAATTGTCCTAGCATGTGGAGTCACATGGGATTGGTTGAGAATTTTAACCATTTTACAATGAGACAATGTTTATGGTACATAGATCACTCATGGGATTTAAGTACCACTTTTGAAGACCATATTGTGGGTGATGGCCAAATGGAAATAGTCAACTTGGGATGTTTGATGCTATATCATGGTAAGAGAAAGAGGAATCTTCTCAATGTTTATTATTTTGTGACTAAGTATGCTATGAAATTTTGGATATGTAGCTACAAGCAAGACATGAATGATGTAAGTGATGCTGGAGCATCCGAGTCCATAGGCGATCCTCATCAACCAAAAAAATAATTTTATTTAATTTTTGTCTTTTGTCTGCTTTTTTTATTATTGTTGGTGAATGAATTAAAAATGCAAGCCAACATTTAATAAATATTTTGGTCATAGCTTGCTGGAAAGTTGGTTATGCATTTTATTATTTGATTTTTAGGGATTTTCAAAGCACATTCCAACAAATGCTTTCTTGGGCATTGGAATTGGAAGTTGGAGAGAAAACATAACAAATTAAATTCTTTATTTCCTTGTTTAATTCTTTTCTTCCAAGCTTGGAATTGAGGAGTCATTGGTAAAGATTCTTGGTGACTGTGGAAGCTGGAACGTTGGGCGTAATATTTTGGATGTTTTTTTATCCATGGTTGGGATTTCCAAATATTTTTGCTACAGCTGGAGGTTTCTTTCAATGTTGTGTTGAGAATTGGAAAGTGGTCTTTGGCAAAGTGGAGTTTAGTAGGCAAGATTGTTGTGGAGAAGATTAATGATGTTGTGATTTGTTTACTAATATTTTAATGATGTAGCTTGTTGTTTTAAATCTGATATAAATTAGATTTGTAGTGGTTTGAATCAGCCATAAGGGTGTATAGATTTGTAGTTCTAGATTTCTTTGTAATTTTCCAATAGCTGGAGAATTTTGTAATGAAATTTGAAGATTAGTTTTCTTTAATTTATAGCAACTCAATCTCTGTGTTTGATATTATTTTTTTATGCTGAGAGTTTGCAAGAAAGGGTGTGTTGGTCTTCTGCATCATTTGGTATCAGAGCAGGAGATCTTGAGAGTGGAGAGAATCCACCAGGACCTGTGGGTTGAGTAGAGGATAGAAGGCGGTAAAGAAGAGAGGATTGTTATAGTTAGAGAGAAGCCCTGAGAAATCAAGAGCTAGGGAGCCACGAAAAGAAGTGTGAGAGATGTGAAAGATTGCAGAAAATTAGATGGGTATAGTCACAAGGAAGAGGCCAGTGATTTGGGAAGCATGGAGATGGTATGAAGAAACCAAGGCATGGCGGAAGATTGAAAATATAAAAAAATGATTAGATAAGCTGGAAAAAGACATGAGAAAAGAAGATGAGGATGGAGTGAACAATGAATAGCCTGCAATAGAGGTAGTTGAAGAGGAGAAAAATAAAGATGTAGTGATGGAATACAAAGAAGTTGCATAGAAGACATGCCATGAGGAAGGCATGGAGAAATAAGAAGAAAATAATAAGAAAGAGGAAGCAAGTACAACAACAGTGATTGAAGATGGCAAAGATGAAGAAGATTTTTTATTGAATATGTTGGCAATAAAGAAGGAGTGGATGGAAAATCTTGTAGATGCAGCGACAGGTGAAGAAAGAAAAGTTACAACTAATGCTAATGTTGAAGATGTCACATTGAAGGATGAAATTGCAGTTGTGGAGAAAGATGAGGTAAATGTAAAGTTTGGTTTGTTTGCAAAGATGAAAGTAGAAAATGTAATTGTAGATTGGTGCATGGATAATGCATATTTACATATAGAAATTGTAGAGGATGGTGAGGGATTTTGGTGGAGGTGGTCGGTTTGTGGTGGGTTACAACCCACGAAAGATGAGAAGAATGGAGAGTTTTTTTGGTGGAGTACGATTCATGGTGGACATGATTCCATGAGGGGAAGGAGGAAGAGGGTGCAACATTGTTGGAGGAAGGAGGCATGTGTTCCAGTAAGATGCTGGAAAAAGAGGAAGAAGCAAACAATTTTTAGTGCACCTCATATAGTGATGGAGTTCGTTGCAGGTTGCATTCAACCTGAAAGAGTAGTCCCACTACTCAACTACATTTTGTGAACCCATGCTCACAAATTTCTTACCCTGTGTGTTTGATGCAGGAGCATCTGGGTCCATAGGCGATCCTCATCAACCAAAAAAATAATTTTATTTAATTTTTGTCTTTTGTCTGCTTTTTTTAGTATTGTTGGTGAATAAATTAAAAGTGCAAGCCAACATTTAATAAATGTTTTGGTCACATCTTTCTGGAAACTTGGTTATTCATTTTATTATTTGATTTTTGGGGCTTTTCAAAGCACATTCCAACAAATGCTTTCTCAGGCATTAGAATTTGAAGTTGGAGGGAAAACATAAAAAATTAAATTATTTATTTGCGTGTTTAATTATTTTCTTCCAAGCTTGGAATTGAGGAGTCATTGGTAAATATTCTTGGTGAATGTGGAATTTGGAAGGTTGGGCGTAATATTTTGGGTGGTCTTTTTCATCCATGGTTGGGATTTCCAAAGGTTTTTGCTACAACTAGAGGTTTCTTTCAATGTTGTGTTGAGAATCAGAAAGTGGTCTTTGGCAGAGTGGAGTTTGGTAGGCAAGATTGTTGTGGAGAAGATCAATGATGTTGTGATTGGTTTACTAACATTTTAATTGTTGTAGCTTGTTGTTTTAAATTTTATATAAATTGTATTTGTAGTGGTTTGAATCAGCCATAAGGGTGTATATATTTGTAGTTCTAGATTTCTTTGTAATTTTCCAATAGCTAGCTGGAGAATTTTGTAATGAAATTTGAAGATTAGTTTTCTTTAATTTCTAGCAACTCAACCTATGTGTTTGATATTAATTTTTTTTGCTGAGAGTTTGCAAGAAAGGGTAGTGTTGGGCTTCTACATCAGTAAGGTTACAAGCCTCTAGCATTATGAAGTTAAGAAGATTTGATAATTTTTTGGGTGAACAAAATTCATGAAAAAACTTCTATATCTTAGTCCCAAATGTTGAAATTCCTATATTTTTGAAAGGACAATGGGTGAAGATATTTGAGAAGCCTTTAGAGGTAACCAACTCATAGTTGGAAATTCTTATTTCAGATTTATTGCATCCATTTGTGAAAGAATATGGTGTCATAGGAAAAGGTGATTGGGCTCCATTTTTGTAAAGGTCGGATTCTATTCATAGTAAGAATAATAAGTTGAAAGATCCAAGAAATGGATTGTCAATCTACGATAGAGAAATTTAGTATGTCTTAAAGCTTGAAATGGGTTGTAAATCAACAACTTCTGGAGGGAGAACCAAATTGAACATATATGAGCATAAGGAAAGTGAGGTGAAGAAACACATGGTCCAAGAATTGCAACCTAAGAGTCAAATTACAGGAGTCAAAGGATGTCACTTCTTATTTGACTATGGTAATGAAGAAATTTATAATTTAGTATCTACATGGGAGATTAATATTACATACTTGGGCCAAGTCATGAGTACTCAAGGCATACAAGAGGTTGCAACACAAGAAGCATTGAAAGCGTTTGTAAAGGTAAGGAACACATGCTTTACATTTTCCATTTAAAATTTCTCACATCATTTTGTGAAGGAGTATGGTGTTTTAGGAAAGGATAAAAGGACTCTATCAATGCAAATATGGGAACCTATGAGAAATGAAAGTATGAAGTTCAAATTTTCAGAACGAAATTTCTATAGGTATGAAAAAATGTTTCTTGTCATTTACACTCTTTGGAAGTACAATCAACATTAGATATATAAAAAATATGAGATGAAGATGGATCATTGAAGATTTTATTGATTCAATATGGTTGGAGTAATGAGCCATAAAAATGGGTAATTGGCAATATGGTCAAGGATAACTTCTTTAGAATGATTTCTTCAGGGTATCTCCTTATCACTCATGAAGATTGGAGGTTTCTAAAAATGATATATTATGTTATAATCATTTTTGAAATTATGTTGGGTGATAAAAATGTGCTAATAGTTGTACACAGGGAGTACATTGTCTTCCACCAAAATGTCTTATTGCGTACAGATGTGGTACTTAGAGTGTTCTGGTATGAATATTGTTGTTGCATTATGCTAATGGGCGGTCCTCTACAATACTCTTGTTGTCTAAAATAATTTCATGGAGCTTCAATTAATACCCTTCAAGTTAAGGTAAAGCTTGAGGTAATCAATGTGCTTTTCAGTATTGTGGATCTCTATTTCCCAAGGGTGAAAGAAGCAATTATTTCTAGAATGTATACTTGTTGTTGCATGATGTTATTTGTTGCTTCTCTATTGAACTCTTTCTATTATAGATCAACACATGAAATTGAAGGTAAAATTTCTCAAGTTGAGGTAAAATATGGGCCTTTTGTTGTGCATTCCTGCAATGCATATTTAGATACTAGGGAGGTAAAAGAAATAATTATTTCCAACTTATGTATCTGTTGTTGTAAAGGATGAATTTTTGGTTATAATAGCTTCATTGAGTGTAAAAATTAGACTTGTACCATCATCATTTGTTTCAGAAGTTCCAAGAGCAAGTTTCCTAATGACAGTGTATCACTAGCTAAAGGCCCATAATAGTTTGCAGGGTTAAAATTCAAATTTGGGAGGAGTGTGCATTAATATTTTATGATTTTAATATCTATTCCTCAAATACAATATTGTTGCTATATAACAGATTCTGAAGTTGCATATCCATCAAGCTAAGGAAAAGTTTGGAACAAACAGTGTTGTTTCATGCAAGCAATATCCCAACAACTCCAACATTAAAAGGGTAATTGTTTTAAAATGTATTAATTATTTTTGGAGGATTATTCTTCTATTATAATAGTCCATTTTTTTGCATAAACCAAGTCTATATCAAAGGCTACAATGACTTTTGGTTTATCTTTCTTGGTGACCGTGCACACACACAAATTTGGAGAAAGATTGAAAGGGAGAGGTTGTTAATTGAAGAAGATGCTAAGCATGCTACAAGTACACATTTAATATGGGATATGAGTTTGCATAGTAAATATTGGTGCCATGATATTACACAACACATGAACATTTTTCAGGGATTCTTTAGGATTCTTAAGAGGAAGAAGCAACTTCATGCAAATACAAGATTAAGGCTTTGGTATGAAGTTTGGTATGATTGATCAACTTGGCTACATGATCTTGGAGATATATGTTTGAAATTTATTGAGGACAAGAAATTTTGGGAAGGGAGGACTTGTCATGTCCCCTTTTTCTAAAAATAGCAGTTTCTATTTTTAGTAAGGTTGATTATCCTAATATAGTAAGTCAAGTCTTGCAGACAAATCAAGAAAATAATGTCTTTTATGGTGAAATAATTAAATCATATTTAATGAAAAATTATTAAATGGAAACTTAAATATTTGGAGCCAAAAAGGGTGTGGGACTTGGAGAAGCTCAAAATTGGCAATTATTAGCCTTCTTGAAATTAAATTTTTTTTTGGATTAAATGGCAATTTCTATTTGGGTGGAGGAAGTGGAGGTTCATTTATGGGAAAGTGGTTTCAAAATTTGAATTGTAAGATTCCTTCCATTCTTGGCATGGATTTTTGGCACCCAAGAATCTTCATGAAGAAGGCAACACATAAAATGCAATTTCTTGCTTTTTTGGATTCATTCTTGCATATTCTCCTTCACAGGTTTTCGTATTCTTCTGAGGATAAGAAACCAAAGAAGAAAGAATCTTTGAGGCTGGTAAACCAAAAATATTGAGGCTTGAAGGTAGTGGTTCTGATAGTCTCTAGGAGCAGTTTCACACATGAATTGACAATATGTTGAATAGTTGAAGTTTATTTCAATATTTTATATTTTGTTGCAAGTGAAAGCGTGATATTTGGGGTTTGAATGATTTATTTGTTGTAGATGTTAATGAAAGATTTTTGGACGTGGTTTCACTGATATTTCATGGTATTTTATGATTTTTTATTATAATAAATATTGGTGTGGAGTTTGGAGAGTTTCCTTGCAAGTTGGGTCTGGTTTAGTCTGTGTTTGGGCTTTATATTTGCTCTATGTTTTGAGCACAGTTGCAGAAGATGTATATTACTGTTAGAAACTGTATGAGACAAAAATAATATTGTATTCTCATTTTAAAAATCAATAAAAATACATTCTCTTTTGGTTGCATCAAGTTTTTGGTTATTTAATGGTGTTTTTGAAGCAATTTCTTGGATACCCGATTTCTTGGTTTGATCATATTTGTAATCCCAATATAGTTAACTAGAGAAGTATTAAATCTGATTTAATTTACAGCAAGGGATATTACATAGTTGTACATGATGCCTTGAGGGATGTGCACAATTTTGTGGCCAAAATTGGTTGTAGTGTGTGACATGATCAATAGGAATTTAATCTCATACAGACTCTAAAGAATCAATTTGATAGTATGATTAAGGGAGAGTCTCCTAAAGAGGGAAACTTTGATTCTTTTTCAATTATCTAATTGATGAGAATATGATTTTCCTATGATAAATTTAAAAATAATCTGATTGTATACAAGTAGGTGCACTAAGAAATACTAGACATCTTCATTTAAGCCAATGTTTCTTGTATTCATTGAAACTTTCTAGATCCTAATACAGTTAAGATTGTTGTAGATAAATTCACCTCATACAAGATAAAAAATCATAGAAGGGGGTGGAAATAACTAAGAGTGTGCACAATCATGTGACACTAATTTACAATTCAAAAAATTGACTAAGATGTAATAGCATAATAGGACAAAAAGTACAAAACAACAATATATTTTTACATTCTATGTAGTTTTGTCTCTTTAGAAGGTTTTGGAGGGGATGATTTTTAGCCTTCCACATACCAAATAACCTATAAGTATGCATTTGCAACACATTTTAAAGATTTGTAAATTCTTAGAAATCTACTTTGAAATAAAATATATTGAATTTTGCTCCATTTTTTGGGTTTTCATTTTTATGGCATTTTCCAAACTTCAAATTTATTCTCTTTTCATGTATCCATACATTTAATTCAATGAATGAAGAAATTCGATATCTATTTCATATCCCTAATGTCTTGATGATGATGAGTTCTTCTATGTGGTCTGAAAATAATTTTGACATCAACAATGCACATGGTTTTTGTTCCTTTAAAGATTGCACTACCCTTATATTGGGATTGTGGGTAATGGGTTTGGTGAGGGTTGGTTTTACATCAAATGGTGTATGGAAGGTTTGAAAACAAGTTTGTGTTTTTTGTATTTTCTTCTCCCTTTAATATTTGTATTTTTTGATATTGAGGTTAGATTAGGGTTAGTTTTAGGATTTTGACAATTGATTTCCAATCATACAAGAAAAAATTGTAAACAACTCAACTTCTACATGATGAAATTTATGTTTTTACATACATATTGATGTACTAAAAATTCAAAATAATATTTCATTGAACTTGGAAAAAATTTATATTAATAAATTTTCAAATTGCATGATGTAAAATTTTGATTTTGAAAGAAACATCATTATTTTAAGAATTTAAATCATTTTCATTCAAAATTAATGTAAAATAATAATTGTGGGAAGACTAATAAATTAAAATAAAAATCATGAACACTTTTAAAGGTGAATGGAGTTTACACTATCTAATAGTGATTGATTACAGTACATAAATCTATTCTTCATGTGAATGACTTGGTATTCTACACATAGCCCCTTGAATAGACTAGCCAAAGTGCTCCCCAACTATAAAATTTAGGTAAACCTTGCAAATGAAATCAAAGAAGAATCTTAAGACTAACCACCTTACAAGTAGGGTAACCTTTGTCATTCTAAACTATTAGTATATTAAAACCCACATCAACAAGTAGGAGAAGATATAGGTGGAGGTGGAAAAGTGGTATTAGAAGGTTGGTGAGAGGACATAAAAGAGGATGGGTGGAAAGGATTCTATATGTGGTGCTTATAAGATCACATGGGAAAGGGATTTAGGAATGATACACTATATTAGATATGTGGGGGGTAGAGAAAGGAGAAAAGGAATGCATGATGGTGGTAGCAGGATGAGATGTGCTTGCAATTATAAGTACATGTGTATAAGATGGAATATGATTATGATGGGGGGTAGGTGGAGAGTGAATGGAAGGGTTAGGATGGGAGATGAATGGATCAGGGTGGTTGATAAGGCCATAGAATGTCTCATTTTGTATACAATAAAGCCACTTCTTTTCTTCATCTCTCATACCCTTCAAGGTGTTTTTAGTAGTAGTCTAGGATTAATAGCTTGCTTAGGGTAGAAATAAGATATGTATATTGGTTTAATTTTAGTTAATAATTAATGTTTAATTATTGATAAATATCTAACCTTGTGAATTTCTAAAATATGTCATTTTTTATGTAAACGTGAGATTTTTTCTTATACACAAAAAAAGACATAAATATCAATGCTAGAGATTAATTTTTTGAAGAAACTCTAGAGTTACCACCAAGATAACTCTAGACTTTCAATTATGAAGATAAGATCTTAGTACTAGACTATAGAGAAATAAAGGGTTGCTCTAGAGAATGTAGACAATGTTCAACCACTCATGAGTAGAATACATCAAAGCTCTTCATGGTAATTTTTTCAAGTTCCCAAGTTATAGTAATATCCTTGTTCTAAAACCAATCACCCAATCAATAAAAAATTAAATCATGCAACTATAGTTGAGGGAAAAACAAAATGATATATGCAATCAACTTCAACAACCATATGTATTCGACCATATTCCTCTAGTGCTAATCTCAAATAACCTTTCTGTTGTGGGACCTTTCCCTTTTTGGTTTGAAATAATGTGGAATTCCCATCCTGACTTTAAGAACAAAATTGCTAAATGGTGGAACATCCCTACTCGTGTCTCTCCCATGTTCATGATCTTCTTCAAACTTAAACATATTAAATGTATGGTGAAAGGCTGGAACAAGCGTGTTTTTGGAGATGTTTTTCAAAAGAAAATAATTATAAGGGAAAAGTTGAAAACTTTACAAAAGAAAATGGAGGAAGGGGATGCCAGTCAACAGACTCACAACCAAGAAATAGAGAGCCGAAAGGAGTGGGAGAAAATTCTAAGGAAAGAGGATTTTTTTTGGAAACAGAAATCCAGGGTCCAGTGACTGAAAGAGGGTGATAGGAATACCTCATTCTTTCACATTTCGGCTATTAAACACAAGGAAAGGAATCAAATATCTAAATTGGTAAATGTGCAGGGGGAGATGATCTCCACACCCACCCAGATTGGCCTTCTGGATGCTGATTACTTTCAAGAGGCCTACTTGGCTCTTGCTGAGGCACCTAATCTAGCCCTAGATAATCTATTGTTAAACCATCTCTCGACCATCATCACCCAGAATGATAATCTTGGGATTCTCAGTGCTGTCACTCTGAAGGAGGTCCAGCTAGCTACCTTTAGTATGGGGGATTTCAAAGCTCCTGGTCCTGATGGTTTTCCCCTTGCCTTCTTTCAGATCTTTTGGGAGATTGTTGGGGAGGACCTTGTCTTGGCTGCCCATGACTTCTTCAAATTTGGTAAGATTCTCAAACAACTGAATCACATTTTCATTTCTTTAATCCCCAAGATTGTTGATCCTCAATCTATGACCGATTTTCATCCAATTAGCCTCTACATTTACCTTTTACAAAATCCTTTCCAAGATCCTAGTGAACCCAATCAAACCCCTCCTTGACAAAATCATTAGTCCCACTCAAAAAGGGTTTGTGTTTGGTTGTCATATCCTTGATGCAACTTTGACCACCCATGGACTACTCCACTCTATAGACAGATGCAACTATGCAGGGATGGCCCTCAAATTAGATATATCAAAAGCCTATGATAAGGTTATCTAGGACTTCATCCAAAAAGTCTTAATCAAGTTTGGTTTTGACCAATCTATGGTCAAAATCATAATGGAATGTGTTACAATGGTCAAGTACTCTATTCTGGTTAATGGGGCCCCATTTGGGTTTTTCTCTGCTAGTAGAGGGATCAGATGGGGTGATCCCCTCTCACCATATTTATTTATCATGATTATGGATGTGTTGAGCAGGAAATTCACTAGTCTGTTGTCGAATGGTTCTATAAAGGGAATCAAAGCTGCCTCTTCTTCTGATCTAATTGTGATACAATAGTTTGTGGATGATACCTTCCTATTTGGGAAATCCTCTGTGATCGAAGCTAGAAAATGGAAAAATTGTCTAAACAACTATGTTGCCTGCTTTGGACGATGTATTAACTATAACAAAATCATGATTTACTTCTTTAATAGCACTCCTAACCTGCAAGCTAGGGTGACTATTGGGCTGGGATGTATGAGCGGGGCTCTTCCTTCAGTTTACATTGGGCTCCCCCTCACTATCAAGGAGGTCACTCCTGACTTTTGGAATTCGGTGCTAGAAAGAATCCAAAGGAAACTCTCTCGTTGGAAAGGCTCCATCCTTAGCCATGTTGGTAAACTTCAACTCCTTTTCATTTCTCTTCAAGGCATACCAATTTAATTTCTCTCTATATTCAAGATTTCTAGGTATATAGCTGAGAAATTTGAGAAAATCCAAAGAAACTTCCTCTGGTCGGGGATCGAGGACAAGAAGAAATTTTCCCTACTGAAATGGGAGAGAGTCTATCAGCCTAAAAATTGTGGTGGTCTTGGGATCAGGGTGGTGTCTAACACTAACAAGGCCTTGATGGCCAAGGTGGGCTGGTACCACCTAAGGAACACTAAGGATTGGTGCAAAATCATGAATGCTAAATATCTTCAAAATGGGTCTTTGATCAACTACCTTTCTAAGGTTCATCCTCAGGGTTCTTTGGCCTGGAGGAGAATTTGCAACCTGCAAGGTCTTCTTAGGAGTGGGATAAAATGGAAGATTGGTAATGGTAGTAAGATTTGATTTTGGGAAGATCCCTAGTTACTTGACACCCCTCTGGAAATTTTTGAATTTAGGAATCTCAAGAGGCTGGATCAAAGGTTCTTTGGTGTCTATATTAGGGACTATGTTCTTGGGTCCCCTGGGGCTAGGAAGTGGAATTATTTGTCCCTTTTCTGCCCTTTTTCCTAGGATCTATGTCACCTTGCTAAGTCTCTACAAGATCTACTTTCCTTTACTAGACTCCCCTCATCCTCTTTGGGGGATGAATTTTTCTAGACTTATGATAAGCAAGGTGATCTGTCTGTCAAATTGACGTATAATTTTCTGACGGACCAGGGTGATGCCATTGAACTTTGGAAGAAGGTTTGGAACTGACATATGATCCCAAAAGTTAGCTTCTTTTGGTGGACCGCTTGTCACAATAGGATTCTTACTCAGGACAATTTGAGGAAAAGAGGATTTCATATTCCCAACAGATGCTTCTTATGCAAATGTTGTGATGAAACTGTTGACCACTTACTATTAAACTACTTGTTTGTTGTTGAAGTGTGGGGTATGTCTATTGAAATATTGGGCATACGATGGACCATGTGTAAGGATATTAAATTATTTTGAGCTGGTGTGGTCCGTATATTCACCCCTTGCTTGGAGAAATCTGGAACCAGGTCCCTCCCATTATTTGTTGGTGCTTATGGAAAGAGAGGAACAACAAGTTTTTCAGGAATATTGAGAGGATTCCTAAGGAGGTATTTGGTATAGGTGCTCATCTTATAGAGAAAAACATCTCCCTCTTCAACGGGAAAACTCCAAAAAAGGGGCCCACTGAAAGTGAAATTAAAATGGCCATGGCTTGTTATCAAAAGTTGGATGAAAGCTCCTATGAAAACTCTAGATCCCTGGCTAGGAGTAACACTACTTGGGAACCCCTGGATAGAGGATGGTTTAAACTCAACTTTGATGGCGCTGCTAAAGGTAACCTGAGTAGAGCTAGTATAGGAGGTGTGATAAGAGATTTCGGAGGTGATGTTTTGACAAGTTATGCTGGGGGAATTGGTTTCCAATCTTCTATGATTGCAGAAGCCTGTGCACTACTCAAGGGCCTTCAAATTGTTGTTTCTTTGGGGATAGAGAACCTTCACATTGAAGGTGACTCTAAGTCCATTATTGATGAGGTCAACTTTGGCAGATTCCTTGGATGGAGTACGAAGGATATGCTATTGGACATAAGGGTCTTTATGTCTAAGCTAAGATTAAGGAATATTACCCACATTTATCGTGAGTGCAATCAAGTGGATGATGCCTTAGCCAACTTTGGAACCTACTGAAATTTCTCTAAATGTTGGCACAATTTGGGGAACTTACCACCAAGAATTCAAGACCTAGTCTTGAAAGAACAAAACCCCTACTTGATATGATGATTACCAAATATATGATTTTGGGGGTTTTATGGGGTGTCTGCATGGTTGTACTTTGGGCCAGGTGTACGGGCATGAAAGCTGAGGTGGCCTACAATTCGAATTTTGAGGCTAACCCCATGTTAAATAAAGATGGAATTATAAGGAAGTATGGCGAGTACTTTGTGATTAAGACTTTGCAAGGTCGTACCTTACATAATCTCCTTCTAGGGATTGTGTTAAACTGTCATTTCTTCCTTAAGTTCATTGATTCAAACTTTGATGTGACAACTCATTATGAGGGAAAGCTCATTTTTGGCTCTTCCATCTCTGCCATTTTATCTCCATGTCCCAACCTTGAGTTCCTTTTTATTACTAAATTTGGCCCCGCGACCATGCTGCCTAGTTTTTTATGCACAAATAATGTAGCTAATAAATCTTGCATTTCCATCATGTCCTGCTTACCCAGCCACAATCACTTGAAGATTCCCATTTATGATACAACCAAGATTGAGTTAAGAGATTTTCCTCTTCATGCATGTGTCCTGCACACTGCCTTGATTGACCAACACTGCTTTATTCGGCTAAATATCCATTATGTGTGGGAAACCCTTTGTTTAACCATTATCTCTAAAATTTTTCTTTTACAGGTTCTCTAGTTTTTTCTTGTGCAGAAAGGCATTATGGGTGGTGATTGTGTGCAGATGGAGCCCGACAACTGCGGACAATTTCACAAAAATTTGTTGGTGTGGCATATTTGTGTCGAAGGAGGCTTGGCTCTCTTGATGGAGAGTCCTATGGGGCATGACCCTAATCTATCTGTGCATTTCACCATCTCTTGGAAGGAATAGAGAGTGACGTTGGGCAAGATCTATTTTGAGGTAAATGAAGAAGTTATTGTGCAGGCAACGGGTCTGCAGAGTAATGGGAAAAAGTATCTGAATCATACCAAGACTCAGGATAATGATAGCATGAAATCATTTTTTATGGGGAATGAGAAGTCGGTTCGTAATCAGTCAGGTTTCGAGAGGGAGGCCCTTCCACAGCCTTGGGACCAAGTCTGCCTAGCCCTTGTGAAGTACATGAGGCTTGAAGGTAGATACAAAACCTACTTTTTCTACTATTTCCCTCTGTTGAATCACCTTAGGCATAAAGTTATGTTAAGCTTTCCCTTCTTCCTGCTTATGGATTTGGAAAGCTCTATGAAAAAATACTTGGAAACTGCTAGCCTTAATCCTAATGATACCCCTCCTCTACGACTTCACCAAGGTCTCATTATGATCATTTCCACCTCGCTTTATGCCCACCTAAGCCCATATTTATTGTCCGTGTGGAGGAAATCAAACCTCTTGTTGTTACAAATATTTCCCTGGTTGAGTCTAAAGGTCCCATTAGGAAACCCCACCCGGGTGCTACTAATACTCCTAAGCCCAGGCTTGCCACCAAAAAACTCAAGGGGAATGCGGGAAATGCCCAGACAAGTGTTGCGGCTAGTTTGTGTGAACTCAAGGCAACCCCGGCAAAAACTGCTTACAAACTCACCCCGAAGAAGAAAGGCAAAGATGACAAGAAAGGTTTAATGGAGCCCCTGGCGAAAGATAGCAGAGGGAAAAATGTTGCGGGGAAGGACTTCAAGGGTGATACGGTGGTGGAGGCGATGGTTGTGACTGGAGGTGAGACCATCATCCAGAGGTCAAGGAGATTGGCCAAAAATAACAAAAAATGGCAGGTGGATTTGGACTCGGAGGAGGAGCGGTTGGACAACAAAAACTACAAGGACGATGAGATGTCTGAGGAAGAGGAGGAAGAGTATGCAAAAGGGATCCATGCCATTCCTGATAACAGTAAAGAGTAGAAAGAGAACTTAGCTTCCCAGTCCTCGCGCCCACTAGATGTTGAACATACTGAGAACGTGATGGATGATGATGATGGGGAGGAGTGTCGTGTCCTGGAGGAGAGAATGGAAAAATTGGATAAAAGATTTTGTGGCTTGACCCGCTTCACTGTGAAGCTGGTCCACTTTGTCACTAGCACTTTGTCTGTGGTAATAAAAAATGAGCTAGAAGGGAAGAATGTTGATGAGAATCAGGAATGGGTCGGGGATGATACTGTGGACCTCCTATCAAAGAATTGGGATAATGCCAGTTAGGTGTTTTTTATTCTATGTTTTGGTTATCTTTTGTTAGTCTGAAGTTTGTGTCTGTTTTTTGGCTAGTTTTTATGTTATTCGTAATTGATCTTTTTGACCCTTGTGGCTCATTGTGTTAGGGGTACAACACCCTATAAATGTTTCTTACCTTATCAAAAACAACAATATCCCCCATAATTTATGAGGAAATTAGTTAGGAATCAACATATATGTCCATTTTAATAAAACCATATTTAATAATTAGCTATAATTTTAACATTCTAGAGTCCTTACAAAAATAAAAAATTTCATGAATGTGCATGAACATGATGGATGAACTATAAGACTAGTTGAGTTAATCTATAACTTTCATATGGAAATCAATCTGCATTTTCTTGAAAAGAAAATCCTATCTTCTCAAATTTCAAGCAGAAGTTAGTCAATTTGTAAGTTCATGAAATTAATGCATAATTATATTTATAAATATAGCATGCAATCTTTCTTTCAATAAATATAAATAAATTATTGTTATGTAATCTTTGTTATTATTTATGAAACAAATATGTGTTTGATACTTGGATGCATTAATTAAACAATCTCATTCCTCTAGAGGAGCAAGGACCCACTCACTGAAGGGAAGGATGACAAAAGCTATTATTTTGTAGTTAGTAACTTATGTAATTTTCTTTGTAGTTTGTAGACTTGTTTAGTTGTGTAATTTTTATGTTATTTCATAGTTCACACAATTGTATGGTTTCTTGATTTCATTGCTTAGTTTTCATAGCATTGGTATATGTATGTTGCTATTGTATTTAATTTTTTTTAGTGTTATGTTTAAAAAATTATTTTCTAGCTAGGAAAATACATATTTTTTTTATTTTTTTTATGCAACTAAACACTATTTATAAATTGAGAAAAAAATAGTGATATTTAATTTGATAAATTAGTAGCTTAAATTTACTTTTTTTCACATTTTCCATTTAACATAAGCAATAAAACTCATAGATTAACTTCAATTTCATCAGTTTAATTTAACATAAGAATTTCAATTTTGTTGCAACTCGGTAAGCTTGGTTGTCATTGATGTCACAGTATTATAATTGTATATGCTCCAGAGATTGCTAGTGTGTAGAGATATCTAATTGTGCAAGTCAGCATTACAACAATGTGGAAGGCTAGTAGTCATTTTATTGCCTATGCATGATGCAGAGGTGGGTACACTTTTCTTGATGTTTCTTCAAGTTGCCTACAATAATATTTTACCAGTTTAGTGTACCACACTCATTGACAAGTTGCAGAAGTCTTATCGAAGGCATTCACAATATATACTCTAAGGAAAAGAAACAATATTTTGGTTTGCATCCTTCAACAGAGCAAGATTTAGTCTTGCAGTTCAAAAGTTAAGCTCATGGAGATGTGAGGTGTTATATCTAAGTTATCATGTCAATACTCCTTCTATAGTGAAATTTACAAGTGACAGAGTATTAGAATGTGTTAAGGCAGAACAAAGTGGTTCAAAAGGCTTGTTGGAATACTTTGCATTCCTTTGGATGTGAAGTTTTGGTCAAGTGATTTTGAGGACATAATCGGTGATGTCTAATGTATGCTATATTGAAGTTTCAAGTGATCTAGTGCTCCAGAAGTTTAGTTTTCAAAGTGACAGATTGATACAGTTGGCTTTGGATAATTAATCTTCATTATAACATATGTTTGGTTACTTGCACCAATAGGATATTGTGTATTTCAGATGTATGAGTTTGTGTGGACACTCAACATGTCTCATAGTCTCTAAGGTATAAAGTGCATGCATATCTTTCTTGTGTCCAGTACCACACAGTTGTTTCAAGTTATTTTGTGAAGATATGCTTTTGTTGAGGCTGACTAAGGCATGTTAATGAGGTGCACCATAAGCTCAAGTGTGAGTGGAGTTTATGGATTTTTTTAATATGTTGTATGGGTCATGTTGACTCATCTAGGAAAAATGAAAATATTTTATCATTTTTGTATACCACCAATGGTTATGTAGGCTGCCATGCTATAAGTTTTATAATTTCTTGTTTATGGTAGACTTAATTTATATTTTCAAGCATGCAAATGATATATATATAAGATCAAATATGAGAAGATATTTATGGAAGTGTGCGAAGATGTATAAGTGCATGAGAAAAGTGTGATAATTTCTACCTCAAACCTAATGTGCATAATTGATTACTATCAGTGTGTTGAAGCCATAAAGTCAATCATATTTCAGTTGTTTTCAATTAGGGAGTAGTAGCTTCCTTGGTTTTTAGCCCTAAAACAAAGTTGTATAAACAGGGAGTTGTAGCTTCCTTAGGTTGCAACACTAAATCAAATTTATAACTATTATTTACTTGTGAGGTTGGATTAGGATAGTAGCTCCTAGTATCATTTATCATAGTGGTTTTCCCTTGGGTTTCCCACATAAAAATGGTGTCAACTATGTTCTTGTGTGGATGTGTGTCTTCTTTCTTGTTTTGATTAATTAGATGAATTCTTAATTTGTATTACTTAGCATCAAAAATTATTAATTGGGATTAAAATTTGAAGTATATTGATTCACCCCCCTCTCAGTATTCTGGTGTGTTCAACAAACTCATATATTAACTTTGGTTTTAGTAATTTAAATTTATCATAAGCATTCAAATTCATAGATTAACTTTAATTTCAGAAATTTTAATTTATTATGTGTGTGCCATTTTCATTCCTAGGTTAAGAACAATATTAGTTTGGTTCTCTATCCTCTAGTGCAAACAAACTTAGGACACTACCATATTTTGACAAGATGAGCAAATGGTTCAACAACACACCATAGATTTTTGGCATCATTTCCAAAAAGGATACTAGGTGTTATTAGAGGGAAGGTTAGGATTGAACCTTGTGTTAAAACCTTAGTAAGGCTCCAAGAGAGTATTAAATCCTTACCATATAGAGCAAGTGGAAAATGATAAGGACTTTGGAACTGAAGTGTAGTTTAAAATAGTGAAACTTAAATTAGTATTTTCTAGGAGTAGAGATTTAATCAAAAGCAATATATTTTCATATATGGTTAGGAAAACTGACTCTAAAGGTCAATTCAAAGAGTTAAAGGAATCAAATCCTAGAAGGCCTTGATGGGGGGAGATTCTTTTCCAGTCACTATTGTCAAAGTTATTAGCATTGAATTCCAAATCTTTGACCTAATTATCCCTTTCCAACTCATACTAGTGCAACTTGGAATACTTGTTATGAAAGTCTACATATTCCCCCTTAAAATTATCATCTATTTTCCTCAGGTCTTGTGGCTAGAAGTCAACATCTTGTAGGTCCTCTTTGTGAATACTTGTTGAGCCTTCATCAATAATTTTAACAAATTTATCTGCAAGGAGCTTTAAAGTGAAGGTAACCTGTTCAACAAGAAGAAAAACGAGTCTACAAGACTTAGTAAGGCACCTCATCTTACCTTGGTGCAAGTCTTTGTTTCTCTTTTTACAAATGAACCATAATATTTTTGTGGATAGGATATTCCAAAATCTATAAGACTTACTATCTAAACCCTTAACATAGCCACCTAAAATTTCAACCCAAGACACATTGTCCCTACAATCCCAACCCAAAACATTACCCATAAAGATAGACCAAAATTTACAAGAAAATTTACAGGTAAAGAACATATGCATTAGATTATCAGTATAATTACAAATGCTACACATAGGTTGGTTCTGAACTTTGATCAGCTTACCAATAAGCAGATGCCACTTAAAACAACACTTTTTAGGTTTAGATAAACTAGCCCAACATTTTTGGATAACTTTTTACCATTCACCATTCCCCATGTTTAACCCCCAAGTTTGGTTTACATGTACTAGGATATATTAGTGCTCCTATAGAAGTCTATATAGATTGAGAGATTTAATATTTAGGAGGGGAGTGTTGTCACTCCATTTGAGATCATTAAAATTTGTTGGTTTAGAAACCACTTCCACAACATGTACCATATTATTCTAGCATTTTACAAGAATAGAGAAGGTCCTTTGGTTATTGTCATGTAGTTTATATTTCTCTTTCAAGAGGTTCCAAGGCATAATTTTAAAATTTACCAGCACATCATTGAATGAATTAGTACTTTGTAAATACCATTTCTTTGTCGAATAGCCTTGAAGCTAAGCCAAGTACTTACCATTTTGTTTTAGATTCCACCACACAGATATGTACCCATGGAGCTTATTTCTATCAATATTAAAAGCTTCCTTGTTCTTTATCAACTCCCTAGCATACTCCCAAACTCTCCAAATACTAGATAATATTTTTGACCTAGAAGGCTCGACCTTTAAACTTCCAAATAAGATGTCAAAGGGGTGAAGATTCTTCCACTATCTAGCCTCTTTTGGGTTAGACTCTAAATAATTCCTTCTAACAAGCACTTTCTAGGGCTCTTGGCCATCAAGGGCTTTCAAAATCATTTAGAAGCAAGAGCCGCCCCTTTCCATTTTAATTCTTTGAGACCTAGACCACCTTTTCCTTTCTTGAGACAACACCATTCCCACCTAACAACATATATTTTCCCTTTCCCTTAACCATTTGACCACAAAAATTTCCTTATTAAATTTTGAACAAGATTAACTTGATAACTTACAAAAAAATAGATTGAAGCATAATATGTGTATGCATGTAAAATGGATAGAAATAGAAATATGCATAAAATAGCTTAAATCAAATCAAAGTGCACGCAAACCTCAAAAGAAATCAAATACATGCAAACCTCAAAATATTGAATGTATTATGTTGAGTTGTTGAAGATTTGAATGTGGTTTCTCATGATTCCAACAACATGACATTAGCATAAAATATGTTGATATCAAAATGATAATGATAGGCCTCCTTTTATAGAGAGCCGCATGTGAAATGGACAATCGAGATTATATGATTTTTATTTCGATCAATGGATGAAATTAGATGAGACAAGATAAGATAGAAATGAGACTGGTAGAAGAATGAGGAAACTGATTGATTTTACAAAAAAACACTTCAGTTTGAGAGGGAAATTGCATTTTTAAATAATTGAAATATTATTTAAATGCAAGAGGAAAAGGAAAATTAACTTTTTGAATAAATAGAAATTTAATTCAAAAAGTGGGAGAAACGATGAGTCATTTAATTAAATAAATTTAATGAACTTGTGACAGGAAAAGTTAAAAGTGAATAGTTAAACTATTAACATAATTATTTAATTATAGGGGAAAATGAAAATTAATTAAATAAATATAAATTTATTTAATTATAGAAGTAAAAAATATTAGTGACGCAATTAAATAAATAATAATTTATTTAATTAATCAAAAGAGGACATAAAAGGATAAAATGAATGAATTAAATAATTTAGATTATTTAATTAATAGAAGACTTTACAACATTAGATAATAATTAAATAATTAAGATTATTTAATTATCAAGAATGAAAAAGGGGTTTTAATAAAGTCACAGGCCTAGTGATAATTTTTAGTGTCTACATTTGCCCCTCTTTGAGATGATGTTGCGACTAAGAGAAGTAACATCATTTCAAAGAATAAAACATAGTGGGTAGGAAAGGGATTAATACTAGAAGCATGATGCCCCAATCACTAGTGACAATGAGGAAGGATGAAAAGGAGGTAGTGGTATGCCTAATCGAGAGGACATGTGGGTTGAAAGAACACGAGTGTGCTCTCAAAATGGATGAGAGGAATAAAGGATGAAGGATAAAAGGATGGAGTAAAATAGAGGATGATGAAAATATGGATGGAGGATCATCATGCTGCAATGATATGAGCAACCTAGATTTGATATTGTACTTGACATTATGCACCAAGGTATAAGGAACCAAGATGACAATGTGTCAAGTACGTGATCAAAAAGGTCAAGTACAAACATATGCCTCATAACACCATGATATGGAAGACCATGATGCCCTTGTGACAATAGAATGCAAAAGACCATGATAAATAAAAACAATGATAAAAAACACAAGCAACAAGCATCATGCACAACAAACCAAGAGAAACCAAGGACTATGCTCCAAGGCAAGCTGAAAACCAATTGATCGATTGATTGATGATGACGATGTTGTTTGATGTGGGAAGGACACATCTCGAAACAACGTGAGGATTGTGAATGACATATCCCTATGATGATAATATGATAAATGATCAAGATTCGTAGCAAGGCTAGAAACAAGCCAAGGAATGTTTTTAATGATGCGCTAGATTACAATATTTGATTTCATGGATTACGATTGATTGCATTTGGATGGAATAAATTGGGATGGTTGGGGGATGGTTAGATTGGAAGGATGGAGGATAAATGGATTGGATAAGATAATATTGGAGGATTGATTGAATGAGATCCAATGACAAGGAAGAACCAAGACATGGTAAAGGATGGAAGGATGGAGGAATTCCATGGATAAGAGAGAGGAATTTGGATAATAGGATGGTGATGGGAGATAGGATGATGGTGGATGGAGGATAAGAAGATGGATCTCCGAGGATTAGTTTCAAAGGATTAAGATGCCCCACACTAGAGGTAGTGCAATCATGGATGGACGATGATAAGTGATGTATGATATGGAAGGATAGTGCATAAAGGACATGAATGGTATAGGAAGTAAGGCTTACATTGTCCAAAGCATGCATGCATATTTTCCCCTAGCCTTATCAAGATCAAAGGTTAAAAGAGAGGGTGAATTGGATAGGATATGAGGATGGAAGTAGGATAGGAGATATAGGATGGAGGATATGGGTAGTATGATCAAGATCAAGTGTATAGGATATGGATGCATGGATATTTGACCCCTAGGCTCTTCATCAAGATCAAATATGGGAAGGGAAGATGGATTTGGATGGATGAGGGATGTGGAATGAATGATATGGATAGGATAATAAGGATGGAAGGATATAATGCATGATGTATATGGAGATCCTTAGCCTTGTCAACATCAAAGGAGGGAAAAGGGGGGATGAATATAAGTAGGATAATGGATAGGAAATGAGGGATAAAGGGGGTGTAGTAGGTAGAATAACATGGATGAAACTTTCCCCCAAGTGTAGAGTGAAAGAGGCTAATGAATAAAACAAGACACTTGTTTGCCAAGTTTTCATCATGGTACTTATACAAGGTGCCACAAGAAGTGGTTTTCACCATTGGACGAATGATTTCTCTTTAGTTTTTTTTTCATTTTTTCATTTTTTTTTTTTGGAATAGGATGGATGAAGAAGGATAAGGGTATGGCTAAGTGGATTTGGAAGATAGTTGATGCATGATAGGGAGATGAAGGGAGGACTCAAGAATCTTGTTTTATGGATGGTATTCCTTGAAGATGTGCTCCATTAGATCATGGAAAATTGGAGGTATGCTCATAGCCATTGGTAGAATGATGGTAAGGGGGATGAAATGGATGGTAAGATGGTGAGGGATATGGATTTATGCAAAGGATTGGATAAGATGGATGGAAGGATGTTGGATAATGGATGGGTTGATGGAAGACTTGTGGGTGAGTGGATGGAAATGTTGGCAAGATCAAAATTGCCACACACCTTGAAGGGTGGTGGAGTTGTGGAAGAGAAGTGGCTTTGAAAGTTGGAGATTTAGATGGAGGAGTGGATGTGGATTTTGGGATATAAGGACCCAAAATGGATGGAGGTGGTAGAGTATTATTAGATGGGCTGAAGGACCTAGGATTGGGTGAAGCTTTTGGATAAGCAAGTTTAAATGACAATTCTGATTTTTCTTTGGGATGCATTGATTGCATGAGTATTTTTAGAATCCATATGGTTTTTAATTTTGATTTTTTCTTCATGGGCCTTTGTGGCCTTTGGGATTTATCTTTTTTTTTTTTTTGGATCGCATTTTTATTTGTTTTTGCATGTGTTTTTGATGAGACATGTTGATCCTTTAAATTTTTTGGATTCTTGGCTTTATGCCTTTGAGTTTTGGCATCAAAATTGCTTCCAAGAGAAATGGGAAATGTGGATGGATATGAATTGTATGGATGTATTATGGATGAGTTGGTGTATGTATGTTGGAAAAGGTTCAAGGTTGTGTACCTTTGTTGATCTTGATTGGGGATATGAGGTGATGGATAAAGAGGATAATGGTATTTTAGGGTAGGAAGTTGGGTGGTGGAATGTAAGGACCCAAGATGGATGGAGGGGATGAAGGAATTTTTTTTGGGACATAGGGACCCAAAATGGATGGAAGGGATGAAGGACTGGGATTTGGAATATAAGGGCCCAAGATAGATTTTGAGGGTGGGGAATATGGACATTTGGATTTAAGTGGAGGGATTTTGGATTTAAGATGGTGGAAAGGAGTGCCAACATCTAGAGACTTATAGCCAAGTCCATGATAATTAGGATTTACTTGGATATGGATGGATTTTAATATGCCTTGCTCATGCAAGCCTAACCCTTTGCCTTGATAATGCATTTTTTGACAAATATTTTTTCCAATGGGATACTTTTTGTTCTGAAAACAAGGTGTGAGTCCATTTTGAGGAGGGTATGGTATGGAAGGAATGATAGGTTCTTGGAGGAAACTAGCTTGGATGAAAGTGGATGAACCCAATTTATAAGTGTGGGGTTCGTGAGTAGCTTGAATATGGGTGATGGGATCTTGTGGAGGATTAGGATCATGACATGTAGATGAAGGGTTGCTTTGATCTTGACTTAAGGTAGGATCATGGGATGGGGTGGCTGGTATCATTTGATCTTGGTTATGAGATGGAAGGGGATCATGACGTGGAGATGAAGGGATGCTTTGATCTTGAATTAGAGGAAGGGGGTCATTTCATGGAATAGAAGTTAGAATTTGATCTTGATTTAAAGAGGGATCATGAGATGGAAGGGTATCATGTGATGGAGTGGATGTGACATCTTGATATTGATTGGGAGGGGTATCATTATATGGGGTAATCGATGGAAATCTTTTTTCTTGTGATGGACTAGGGTAATGCCATGGAGGTGGTATAATAGGATCATGATATGAGATGGATATGCTAGGATCATAAAATGGGTTGGATATGGTAAGATTATGATATGGTATAGAAGAGATACCTTGCTCTTGATATTAAAGGGAATCATTTTGGATTTATTGACCAATGGTAGGATCTTGATCAAAGATAGGTTTATCTTGGATTCCATGGTTATCTAGAAGGGTTTCTTTGATGGACTTAAGGATAGGATCATGAGATGGAATGGGATCACAAGAAGGAGTACTTTGATCTTGACATAAATGGGGATCCATGATGTCATGCTTTGGATCAACGAGGTTAAGTGAGTAACATGGTTGACGTTTTGTAGGTGCTATAAAGGTGGAAAACCATGAAATGGATGATACATATGAGATGGATGAGGTGGAAGTGGGTGGAACTAGAAGGATAGGACTAACATCTTGTGAAATAGGATTTTTCATGGGTTCTTGTACTCCTTTGAGGGTGACTTTTGGTGCTCCTTTGAGGATAAATTTTGATGGCCCTTTGATGGTGATTTTTGGTTTGACGATGGGTTGAATAGGATGTGTAGTGCATAAGATATGGTTATGGATGGGTGTTGATTGAACATGGAGGACATTTTGGTTTCCCTTGTCAGTGGAGGGAAATAATGACATGGAAGGTGACATGACTTGGATGGTGATGTGGATTAAGGATGATGATGAGGATTAAAAATGATAATGAAGAATGATGATTAAGGGTGATGATGGAGATTGAGGATGATAATGGATGGAATGATTGGAAGGAGATAACTATGATGATAGAAATGTAATGATTGAGATGAAAATAAATGATTAAGATAAGATGAAGGATAAATAGGATTAAAAGGGATAATTAGGATGATTGTGAAAGGTTAGAATTATTATGGAGGTGATTAAAATGATAAAGATGAATTAAGATGAGAAGGGATGATAATGATAGAATGAGCTGATTAGGATGAGGAGGAATGATTAGGATGGAAAGGACTGGTTAGGGTGAGGTGATTAGGATGAGATGATGGATGGTTATGGGATAATTTATTTGACTTGGATGACTAGTATAGGATGATTAGGATGGATAATGAGGACTAGGATGATGAGGAATGATTATGATGACTAGGATAAAAAAGAAATGATGAAAAAATAAAAAGTCCTAAGGATCAATTTGGATAAGGTTCCCCTTGTGGTTTCAAGTGGGGAAGGTGATCTAAACATTCAAGCACATAAGACACAATAACAAGCCTAACTCAAGTGGGATATGGCCAAAAGTCTCAACCAGGCTTTACAAGCTCAACTAGGGGTATCCTCCATATACCACAAGGGTACATGAGGCCTAATCCATAGATAAAAGAGAATATTGCCAAACAACTAGAGGAAAGGGTAACCCACTCTCCACCTTCACTTCCCAAAGGTATAAAGTTATTTGGGGCTTAGCCAAGATTTATAATATTCTACTTCTAAGAGGCATGTCTTTAGATTCACCCCCTGCTATTTACTCCGTTGGAACATGTGAGTTGAGGTTGCCCCCTAGAGTGATCACTTCTCTAGGAAAGCCTCCTATAAAGAAAAATCAAGATCACTTATTTATGATCCGCAAGAGCATGGTAAGGTGCAAGAGGAGAGCATATGTAAGTGAATCTTGGGGATTAAAAGACACTTGTAAATTTTAAACCCAAATCCAAATGTGAAAGGTTAATTTTAAGTCTAATTTCAATTGTGTAGAAAACACACAAAACAAAGATGTATAAAGAAAAAACTGATTACAAAAATGGATTCCTTATGATTTTTTGATAAGCTTTAAAAAAAATTATTGAAAAACAATTTTGAATGACAAAGATATGAGCATTTGAAATTGAAAAGAAGGGGGGAATTTGATTGAGTGAACTTGATTTTTGGAGTAGAATTTGGAAAATAAATTTACACCACAATGAAGAGCTTTGAATTAGCTTTCCAACACCTTTTGAATTTTGAAAATATGACATGTTATGAAAAAATTATGTTTGTTTTCATGCAACTGCCTCTTTAAGGGTGTGCAAAGAAAGAGGAGGGCTACTATTTAAGCCCCCATGTGCCAAATCACTGCCCTCCATGTGACCAGCTACTAGATGGAAGGTGTTGAGTGCTTATTAGTGGATCCCTTGGTCTCCCATATGACTAGGGTTTGACCTGCTCTATGTATGTATTTTGAATCTTTGTGTATATATTTTAATAAAAACCTTAGAAATATATATTCACTATGTATATATTTTAAATAAAATGAGGGTTAAAAAAAATTCAAATTTTTTCCTGCAAGCAAAATGTGTCAAATTTGTCTCTCAACCCCCTTGATCATAATGGTGAGGGTATTTTTATGATTTGGGGCTCCTATAGAAACTTGATCTCCAAGCCCTCTTTAGAAAATCCCTTGATCTGCAAAATCAAACTCACAAAGGCCTAAAAGAATAAGGGTTAGAAGGAAGGATTCACACCGGGTTCACCAAAAATGTATGCATGTAAAATGGATAGAAATAGAAATATGTATAAAATAGCTTAAATCAAACCAAAATGCATGCAAACCTCAAAAGAAATCAAATACATGCAAACCTCAAAAGATTGAATGTATTATGTTGAGTTGTTGAAGATTTGAATGTGGTTTCTCATGATTCCAACAACATGACATTAACATAAAATATGTTGATATCAAAATGATAATGATAGGCCTCCTTTTATAGAGAGTTGTATGTGAAATGGATGATTAAGATTAAATGATTTTTAATTTGATCAATGGATGAAATTAGACGAGACGAAATAAGATAGAAATGAGACCGACAAAAGAATGAGGAAATCGATTGATTTTATGAAAATCACTTCAGTTTGAGAGGGAAATAATATTTTCAAATAATGAAAATATTATTTAAATGGAAGAGGAAAAGGAAAATTAACTTTTTGATTAAATAGAAATTTAATTCAAAAAGTGGGAGAAACGATGAGTCATTTAATTAAATAAAATTTAATTAACTTGTGATAGGAAAAGCTAAAAGTGAATAATTAAATAAATAACAATTTATTTAATTAATTAAAATAGGACGTAGAAGGATAAAATGAACTAATTAAATAATTAAATAATTTAGATTATTTAATTAATAGAAGAATTTACGACATTAGATAATAATTAAATAATTAAGATTATTTAATTATCAAGGATGAAAATGGGGTTTTAATAAAGTCACAAGCCTAGTGATAATTTTCAGTGTCTACAATATGTTGAATAAGAAGCCAGGATTTTGACAGACATGTACCCTTCCTGCCAAGGAAAGGTAATTGTTATTCTAGTTTTTTAGTTATTTTTCTATCTTGTAAAACGTCCAATTACACATCTCTTTTAGAGATGTATTTACAATGAATGGGATTCCAAGATGTCTAACAATCTTGTTTGGACCTTCCCATTTCCATTTGAACTTACTTACCTAGTTGGGTGGGGCTTCAAACCAGCCAAGCAGAGAAGACTTTTCCTCTGAAATTTTTGCCGCTAAGGCATCACAAAATGATTTTAACCTTCTAATAAATTTTTCCAAATTATCTTCTTCCAAGATGGGGAAAAGGGTAGTGTCATCTGCAAACTGAATATTTAGGAGAAAGTTGTTATCAGGAAGAGTGATTCCTTTCATTGGAGGACCAAGCAAAGAAGTTATTAAGACGTAGTGCAGAGCTTTACAAGCTATCAAAAATAGAGCATGGGCCAAAGGACAACCCTACCTTATAGATATTTCTAATGGGAAGGGATTTGAAGCCAAACCATTTACAACCAGCTGAGCATTGACATCCTTAAACAAGATCCTGACCATACTGCAAAATTTCTTTGGAAACCCAAATGCTTATAGCATTGTCATGATGAATGATCTCTCAACTCGATCATATAATTTTTGAAAGTATAATAGAAGCATTCTCACCTCCTGATCACTTCTATTAGAGCAATCCATAGCTTCCCAACTTGTTATCATATTTTCAAGAATGTATCTTTTGTTTATGAACCCAGTTTGAGTTTCATTGATGATCATCAGAAGGATATTAGTAAGTCTTCTAGCAAGTAGTTTTGCTAAAATCTTATAAGATATTACTTGGATATGAGATTTGATACTAAGGGGGATGAAGATGATGAGGAGTGCATTGAAGAGAATGAGGGGGAGGATTCTATGGAAATTTACTCTTAGCTACCCTTAGATGAGGAGGATAACTCCCAAAAAAGGAAGAGTATTGGTCAAAAGAAAATCCCTAAGAAGAAAGAAAAAATTTAAATCTCTTAGTCTAAAGGTTCCTAGAATAGCGATGATAATAAAGGGGATACATTGAAAACTATGGGTGTGTAGATTCAGAAGATAAAGTTTGGTGATAAGATGAAAAAGAAAGAGAAAAAGGTAAAGGGAAGGAGGAGGTCATAGATAAGAAAATTGGTAAGAATCATATGCCAAATGTGGGAAATGGTATGGAGAAGCAGAGAATTCATAATACCCCTAGTATACTTGAGGATTTTACCTATCTTGATGCAAAGAGGGAGGAGATTTCAAATGTTCTTGGTTTGGCTATATAGGGGGTTACATGTCAATTTAAATTGACTAAGTGGTTTTTCTTGGAAATTAATAAAATCAATGTCAAGATCAGAGCTTTGCAAGAAAATATGGATAGCAAGAGAGGTTTTAATGAGGAAAGGGATAAAAACATTCCCAATGATAGGGAGGTTAAGTACATGATGTAAGAACAATATTAGAAAGGATTTGGATCACCATCAATTGTGATCTTTGTGCCATTGTATTGGAATTTAAGACATTGATGGTAAGTGGAAGGTATTCCTTTCATAGAATGTATCCAAGGTCTATCCAATAAAATATTATAGGGAAGGGTGAGATCCAAGACTTGGAAACTTGTGTCCATAACCACAGGGCCAATTTTGATAGGGAGTGTTACAAATCCTTTAGATGATCTTTCCTCATCATCGTATGCCTTAATGACTATACTCTTAGTGGTTTCCATGCATGCTTCTGAGAAACATAATGCCTTAGCCAATTCCAAGTTACAAAGATTTAACCCTGCTCCTTCATCTACCAAGACTCATCTGACTTTGGTTTGATGGATAAGAACTTCAAGGTGTAGTGGGTCATTATGGTTGGTTTTCCCGATTGAATAATCCTATTGAGAGAAGGTGGCATGATGAGAATTGGTTAAATATCCTACCATTTCTTCAAAATGATTGACATCCAAGTTGGTTAGGATAGTTGTGCTTTGTAAGGCTTTGTCTAGAATGGCTTGATGATCAGGTGATAAGGTCAACAGTTCCAAGATGGATATTTGTGTTGGGGTCTTCTCTAATTGGTCAAGTAAATTATACTTAGGCTTGGAAGACTATGGTGGTGGCTCTAATGAAGGACCTGTAAGGGTTATCTTAGTTATGCGTGTATTTATAGCACATCCAGGATGCTTCTTTATGGTAATGGTATCGATATTTTCATTAGCATCTCAGATGTGATTTATGATTGTACCTTTGCCATAGTCATACTTGGTATTTGCATAGTTAGTCGAGGTATTAGTCTTAGTTCCCAAACTGGGGGCCTTTCCTTTCCCATGATCATGTAATGGATCTGTGAAGACCTTGTGATCACTGTTTTTGGTATGTTTTTTCTCATTGACTTCTATGGTTCCATCTTCAACAAAATCTTGTATGATGTTCTTCAGTTGTCAGCATTGTTCTAGGTTATGTCCTTTAGTTTGATGATACTCACAATAGGCATTTTCATCCCACCATGAGGGTTTAAACTATCTAGGATCATACTATTTTGGCTCCAGAGGTTGTATGAGTTTATGTTTAATCAGTTCTTTGTAAACTATCTCGATTGGTTCCCCCAAGGGGGTAAACTCACGTTTAGGAAATCTCCTTTGTGGTCATTGTTTTTGTGAATTTTGGACAAAGTTGGCAGTTTGATCAACATCGTTAAGCATGTCATGAGATGGGCTTTAATCTCTAAGTGTGATGAAAGGTCCTACGTGTAGGGTCTTGGCATCAACAATACCATCATTAGTTACATTTTTTTTTTGGACCAAAATTTGTTTCTATCATTGGGAGCATTTTGGTTTTGAACAACTGGATTCCTATCTAGTGTCTTAATTTCCCCTTTGTCAATGAGGGCTTTCTCAAGTATTATACCTTTTTGCACTAAGTCCAGAAAAGAGGTACAACAATGTACTCATAAGTCACTTGACAGTTTTGGATGAAGACTTTCAAGGAATATTGTGACTTTTTGTTTATCTGGTATCTCAACAGGACAACGACTAGCTAAACTCCTCCATCTCTTAAAGAAAGTGGTGAAATTTTCTTTGTCTTATTGTGTGGTATGACACAAGGTAGCTATCATGATTTCATGTCTATGTTTAAGGCAAAGTGTTCCACAATTTTTTTTGCTAATTCACGCCATGATCTTATGTTGTATGGAAGTTTAGAGAACCATTCCGATGCTATCCCAAAAAGGGTTCAAGGGAATAGTCTCATAAGGTACATGGGGTCATACGAGATGTCCATGCATGTTGTGGAAAATTCTTTGATGTGTTCTAGAGGATTCCTCTTCCCATTATACTTAGAAAAATTTGGTATAATGTATCTGTGTGGGAAGGGTGTCATGTATAGTGCTTTGTCAAAAGGACATGGACATAAATCTTGTACTGAAATGGTTCGTTTGCATGACATTGACATACTGTCCATTTTTTGTTGCAGAGCTTGCATTTGATTTTGCAGAACATCTACTTGTGTTAAATATGTGTTGATTGCATTGCTAGGATCGATGTAAGTGTTCTGAAATACAATATTCTGCGACGGATTTTGATTTGGTGTGGGAATATGTCCTGACAAAATATTCTGATTCAGTGTAGAAATATGTCCTATTTGCGTTGCCCCTATTTGTGGAATGAAAGTATTGGTGCTAATTTGTAGTATAGCCTGTGTCGTGTTTACACCAATTTTGGGTCTTTTACTTCCGGTGTTTGTGACAAAGGGGTTTGATGAGGATGCTCCTACAGTAAATTGTAGGCCATGTGTTATACCAAATGGTGTTGTATGTACAGTTGAGGTGGTTTGAGTAGGTATGCTTGATGGTATGGTTGTAGTAATTTGAGGAATAGAGACACTCGATGTCATGGTTTGTGTTTCTTGTGTAGATGAAGCCTTTAGTTTGTGGATGTCAAATCTTGGAGGTAGCATTGCACCTTCTAATAACAATTTTGTGAGATATCTTTGGGGATCTTGTGCCAAACATTCATCTACAAAGGACATGAATTCAGGGTCTTGGGCAGTGGCGTCTATGTCTTCTACTTGAATCTATCCATGTGTATCTCTAGTGACAAATTTTTTAATTTAAGGCTTTGTGAGGTATCATTGATCCTAATGGTATGTTTGAGAAGGGATTGATGAAATCATGTGGGTCATCCATTTCTCTATGTTTCCTTTTAGACCCTGTTAAACCATGAAAAATTTTTGCTCAATATGGGGGAATGCAAAACTATGTCTAAAATGATATGATCTAGTCTATGTTTTTGGGATTTTCTGATATAAAAAATGAATGCTGCTAGTTTTTTTGGTATTTTCTTGGAAAATAAAGGACATGTCTAAAATGATGATAAGCTAGGATGACAATATGAAAAATCTAAAGCAATTGACTCTAAATGATTCTAAGAGGAGGTTACCTACCACCTATAGCTTAACCAAGGCTACGATTTAACTTTGTCAAGGAACCCGATATAGGACTAGGACCAAATGATAAGGTGAACTTTAGAACTAGATTGATGAGATGGAAGGATTCACAAGTAGGACAAAAGCTATTGTTTGACAAGTTGATTCAATGATAATAACTATCGAAGCATGGGTTTGTCCAAAATGCGGAAAGTTGGCCTATTTCAAGATATGCAAATTCGTAATATGAACTAAATTTCGTAACTAAGAGTTCTATCACTAAAGATAAATGACACCTAAAAAAATGTAAAGTTTTGAGCAAATTTTTGATTTCTATCCAAGGTTGACTATGAGAAATAGAGATTGAGATGACAGTTTGGTTTCGGGCTGCGACACTGAACTCTAGATTTTTTGTTGATAGGAAAATGTGGTTCAGTTTTATAGATGCATCATAGAATTTAACAGATGCATTTTGATAGGTCAAATGTGGTTTTTCTGGTTAAATCTGGTCTTGGTCTATTGACAGGAAAATGCGACTCACTGTGACATATGTGGATAAGTTTCTAATAGATGTGAATCTCTATCACACATGTGACTCAGAAAATTTTGTTAATGATAGTGAACTCTATTTTGACAGTTGCGATTTTCTGGTTAGCAGATGCGACTCAGGTTAACATTTGTGGTTTTCTACTTAACAGATGTGACTCAATTTGATAGATGTGATTTTTTGATGAACTAGGTTTTTCAACCGACTATGTTTCATGATCAAATTTTGGAAAATGCAAATCTATTGAAAGCAAAGTGTTTTGGTTTGACAATAATGAACATGTATATTTTCAAAAAACATGTACAATCCTAAGGCTGGCTATGACAATACTTGTTGAATTCTCACTTGGGTTTCCCCACCTACACTTATTCAAAGAGGATGACTAGAAGCTTGACCACACTAGCTCCCCCTTACACGAAACGCACTTCTCGGGTCAGCCAAGCTTTAGTTCCCATGACTCTCTCATGGAAAATTTTTCATCTCTACTATTGAACCATAAGATTGTGAGATGGCTTTAGAGGTCTAACCTCTTGCACCAACAAATAGAAGGTTTTTGGTTTAAACTAAACAAGTTGGTGAATTAGTATGGGCACCCATTTAGGAGGCCATGCGAGAGGCTATATCATCCCAATCTACAAAGGTTATGCTCGACAGGTTTTGACGCACCACTAGGGTACTAGGGGAATCAATAGCTAGTCCGCAAGAGCTCCTGTAATGCAGATTTTTCTCAACATTAAAATTTCTATACCGGTTGGGATTAGCTTGGTGAAAAATCTCATCACTGGTTTGAGTCACCTTGGTTACTCTTAACCACCAAAGAAGGCCCAAATTATAGAGTCAGTAGCAATTTCTCTTACACCTAGGATCACATGAATGCGCAAGGGGAGAGGATACTTCTATTACCGAATCAGGTTCTAATCTAACATAAACAAGCATAGAAGACACTGGTTCATTTTCAATCCCAAATGACAATTCTTTATCTACTCAAACAATTTGTTCTTTTTCTTTTAAAAAATCTCTTCTTTGAATATGGTCCTGCAAACAAATTGTCAGTAGTTTAAGTTTCTATCATCGCCAAAGGTTCTGCAAAACATGGATTAGTAGTTTTTTCATTTCTTTGTCTTCATCAATCATCCTACATAATTTTTTTTGGAATGTTTGTCTTCTATGAACTGAACTGCAAACACTATATTAACTCCCCTAAAATAAAATGAAACACGAAATTAGTTAAAAAAAAAAAGATAAAAATTAAAATGGAAATACGAACTTCGAAAAAGGTTTACCAGTCAGATGCATCACAAAACAAAGAAGATGCATCACAAAACAAAGAAGATGTGTCATAGAATAGCAGATGCATCACACAATATCATGTGTCTCAAAAAATTAGTTGTGGTGATTTGTACTACACATGCATCACTCCATACTTGTACTTGAAAAAAAAAAGACTTCTACGGATTTGAAGACAGTGTCTTCACGTCAGGTTCACCAAAATGTAATGTTGGAATAAAACTACAAACAATATTGTTCTAATAAAAAAATAATACTAATCTAATCCTATGTTAAACAACAAAGAACAAGGAAACTAAAAAGCATAAATACAAGAAAGAACGATCTCACCGAAAATCTATATAAATCCTTGAATTACCTCGATTGCACTTCTCCATTTTTTCATATTATAACAATTGCCCTCAGAAATTTCTTAAGTATGCAATTATGGTGTATTAACTATTGACTTAGAAAAATATCGAAGATTGAATAAAGCTTCCTAAAAGTATATCGATTTTGGGAGGAGGAATAATGACAATGTTAGGTCAATTTATAGAAAATTGGTTTTTGAATGATCAGCTTAGATTCTAAAGACAATTCAATGGTTGAGATTAAAGACATGCAATGTGATAGAGTTATGTTCAATAATAAAACAAGTGAGAAAGTCTGCATGATAGAGATTAAATTAAATAATAATTTAATCTAGTCTTGAGACTATTCAAATTTTAGAAGAATAAAGTTTGCATGTGAAAGATAAAGAAGAAACGTTGTGTTCGAATGCACAAATGAATTAATTAATTAATTAAAGTTATTTAATTAATAATAGTTTGCACGCAGAAAAATAAGATTGATTGATTAAGGCAGAAGGTTTGTTTGTCAGGAATAACTCAAGAGATAATTGACTAATGAATAATTAGATAACTGAAGGATTATCTAATTTCAGAGGAATATTCGAGGAATAATTATTTTTATGAATTAAATGATCATTTAATTCAACATTCAAAATTTGAGGATTGAATTAAATAAATAAATATTTAATTAATTAATTGTCGAAAAGGTTAAAGAATAATTAAATAATTTGAAATCAATATTTAATTATAGCCAGGAATGTGATAAAGGATAAATTAAATAATAATTTATTTAATTTAGAAAGGGGATTAATTAATTAGTGACGTAATTAAATAAATAACATGTATTTAATTAATCGGGATTGAAATAAAGGTGATAATGAATTAATCAAATAATTAAAGTTATTTAATTAATAGAAGATAGGTGACTTTAGAAAATAATTAAATAATTAACATTATTTAATCATGATTTTGAACACTAGAAAGTGTGTCGAAAATGGTGTCGCAGGCCTAGACCAATTTTTAGTGTCTACAGTAAGATGGCCCTACCCTTTGATGAAGAGATTGGTTGAGTAACCTCGTAACGACAACCACTCTAAGCTTAGTGTTGTGTCCTACATAACTAGAACTTATAGACACTACAATCCTGAACTAGCATGCATAAAAGGAACACGGTGAAGTGACAGTGGAGCCAAAGGAAATAAAACTACTTTGGCCAAAGTATTCTCACTCAGTATCTCGAGTGATATTCATCCTATTCACATACACTACTATAGCTCAATTTGACTTTAGGCCATTATAATCTAAGCATAGGTAATTTCCTTCAATAGGTAATCATTAACCTCATAAATAACCTATTTCCCTCTTCCCATAACACAATGGTATCTTTACCAACAAATCATAAGCATAAGTTACCCCCTTCAATGGACATTCTAATCCAAGGTATAGCATATGAGCTTTCTAAATCTACCAAATTACTATGCATAAAATAACTTAACAAGATATTCCCGATTCATCAATCCTAGTATATAATACTATAGATGATAAATAATCACTCCTTAATATGGAGTAAGTAGAACACTCATAAGGAAATCATATCAATAAGACTCTTATTCCTTTCCAAAATAGAACATTACTCTATTTCAAGTAATCAAATGTAATTTCAAATAAAACACACAAGAAATTCAATCTTTCAAAAAAATAGATAAACATTAAGAGAATAGAATCGCATGCCTGTTAATCACTTTAATCCAATTGACTTGTTGGATCTCAAGCTTTCCCCCCTCTTAAAATCATCTTAACAACAAAACCCTCTCAATTCCTCTCACTAAAATTTCCTCACAAATAACTCTCATGAAAATAAGAATCTCTCAATAAAAATGTTGCAAAATGGAGCAATGTAATAATGCATAGAAGAAGTCTATCCAAATGAGGTGAGGGTGCCTCTATTTATACCCAAAAATAGCATCTACATGCTGCAAAGAAGGCTTATGAAATGAAACTTCTCAACCTAAATCCATCGAATAAGCTTGATAATAAAAAGGTGGTGAATTTATATCTCAATACTCACCCAAACAGGACAAGAAGTTGATTCTTTGCTTGCCAGCAACAAGTTTGACTGGTTCATAATGCACATAATCATTCTGGAAACCAACTTACAATCTCAAAAGACTTATAAAAGAAACAAAAAATTCATAATATGGCGCCAACTATTCATCATATTCCCTATTTACAAGCTTGCTATTTAAATAGAGGAATAAGTCAAAATTTATTTGGTTGTGTTTCACATAGTTGACTTGGTCTGGGCCAAAAAATTTGACACATTTCAATGAGTCAACCTCCCACATAATAGTCTTTCTTTATTATACTCAGTACATCATTTACATAGTGTGCAATACTTAATCAATACGCTTTATTCATTAAGCATGAACTATGTGCATCAAGTAAGATCTTATGTATTTCCATCACTTTTACCAATGATGATATATGCAATTTAATACTTAGCATTGCACTCATTATATGAAGTGCTATATTCACATTATATCGACCATGCCATATATTTAATAAATCAGCAATATATATATATATATATAATATGTGCATATGTATATAGTCTTTGTTAATAGCATTAGATGCTACTTATATACATGTGTATATATATGAGTATATATATATATTCCTTTATAATAAGTTTGTAAACATAATCCATTTGATATTTGATTAAAAGAGATCAAGTTAATATTTCATATACAATATCATTTGTACATACATATCTATATTCATGTATATGTACGTATACATATATCGACATACTCGTATGTACATTCCCATTTTTCAACACATACGCGTATATCAACATGTGTATATATATGTATATATGCATATATCTCATATATATACATTCAATCATACAATCAATCACATAAAAAATTTCTATCTTTTCTATAGTTATATATACATGTGATGTATATATACATGCCTTATTATCCTTTTGATATCACCACGCCCATGAGAAATCCATCCATGAGCGTGCATAGGTATGTCTACCTATGTATTCTCATGTACATATTATCTCACATATATGAGTTATCGTCGACATGTACATGTATACATATATATATTTTTTATGTATATATATTATCAATCAAGTTAAGCAATACGAAGAAGAACTCACATGCACCATGCACTAAACACAATTCAAGAATGCTCCTAACATAAATCAAGATCCTTCCTAATGCAAACTCGACATGCTAAAGGATAACTTACTATAGACACTTTAAAATGTCATGAATGGTATCACACACTCGAATCTGATATACTAACACCATGTCATCCTAAAATTCATCGTCTTTTCGCTTGTTTGATTAAATTAGCCTAGCTAATTAATTAAATGCATCATTTTCATCTATTAATCTAATTAATCTAATTAGGTTAATCCCCCCCCCCCGGCCCTTTCATGCTAACCTTTTGTCCTGTTAAATTGGATAAATCAAAATATTCAATTTTAACACCCTAAGTCCTCTCATTTAATTAAATGTCATTTTGACCCTTTTTCATTAAATAAGTTAATTATTTAATGAATATCCTAAATTCCTCTAATTTGCATAACTGAAACTTTTTTCTAACTATCAAATTACTAATTAATTATAATTCTCCCACTTGCAAGGGAATATTCCTCCTTTGCACATTCCTCCAAAAAGGGAATATTTTGTCCCTCTTCACTCATTTGAAAAAAGGAATATTCTTCCTTATAACAAACTTTCAAGAAACTTCTTGTGCAAGTTTTGAAAGTGTGCTTCTTTGGATGATTGTGAGCCCTTGATTAAATATCAACTTTCATTCTCAACCCTTGATGAGAATCCATGATCCATGCCTCCATTTTCCTTCCATTCTAACCATTCATTGATTCTTTCAATCTTGACCATCGGTTTCTTTTTTCCTATTCTATAAATAAAGCTTGCATCTATTGAATAGGGATCCATCTTTTAACAGTAAAATTATGCTGTTAAAATCACTCTCATTTGCATCCATATTTAGCATATCTTTAGCAATTTTAGTTTAATTCTTGATCATAGTAGCTTAAAGCATTGAATAATGGCTTCCATGGTAACTTAGTTGCATCCATTTAGTATATTTTGAAACTAGGGTTTTCATATTTAAATCTTGCATACACTTAGAATAGCTTTGTATACACTCACATCAATCATCTTAGCTTTTATCATGTTAATCTAGCTTTAATCGTGCTTTCACTCATCTTTTGAATTAGTTTCCATCAACTTTAATCAATAAAATCGGTTGGAAAGGCTCATATTATCCAAGGGATTGGGAAAGGGTCACCATTCCACATCAATGCAACACCACTCCCCTAATAGGATAAGTTTCAATGGCTTAGAGTAGATGTTTATCAAGCTTTCATGTTTTAGAATGATAGTTTTAATGGCATATTTGCTTTGTATACATTGAATGATCTTAATTGGGATTAATCCTTAGTGGCTTAAATATGTTTTGAATCTGCATAGATCAAGTGCAGTTAACCTATACTATGCCATTAGTCTTATTTTGGTGCTAGAAGGAGGGCTTGAACTAATCAATCTAGAAAATTTATCTTTAGCTTTTTGTTTTCCTTATGTTTGTAGATTCAGTGATGCTATTGAAGATTCATTGACACATCTAAGATGTGTTGCTATACAATGACGCACTTCGATTCAAATTCAACGACGCATAATTAATTTAGTGGCACCTTATTAAATTTCATCACCGCATATTAAAATAGCAACGCTAAATTTATTTTTAAATGCAACATGAATTTTAGTATAGCGACACATTTGATTTGGTGAAATTGTTGATGTCATTCTTTACTACAGAGCGACGCATCTTATTTTTCAATACAACAACGCACTTGCGATATAGCAACACATCTGATGGAAATTCAGCGATGCAATTAATTTTAGCGTTGCTATTTACTGGTAAACGAAACAAAACTTGAATTTTGACATGTTTTAATTTTTTGATTTCATCTGATTGCTAACATGTCACTAACTTCTAGTTTTTGTTTTTGAGGCTAACTGGTTTTACAGGTTTGGGCAATAAAATTTGAAGTGAAGGAGCATATCCTCATTTGATTATATATTGTAACAAGTTTTTTTACACTTATGGGGCAATTGTAACCCATTTATGATGCTCTACTTCACATTTTAGGACCAACTAAATCTCATTTTGGGTTTAAAATTAATGTTCGAACTTGGTTAAAATTGAACCCTCACATCCTTATTTTGCAATATTGGTTTAAAATTGAACAAAAAAATCTAAAAACTTCATTTGGTGCTTAAAACAAACTCATTATGCTTGTCGAGGTTAAAATGAACGTGCGTCTGATTTTCTTATGTGTGCTTGTTGTGTGTATCCTCTCCCCTTGTGCTTCGTGTGATCTTGGGTGAAGAAAAATACATAAGTATACTTCTTCTTGGAAGTGCTTATCCTCTCCCCTTGCGTCTCTTGGCAATCTTGGGTGACAAAAATCATTTTAAGCTTCAAAATTTGTGTTACCTTTAGAGGGAATGCCTCCCAACTTGTGAGAGGGAACAACCCAAGAGGTGCTTTCATTTCGGTCTGCTATATAAATACTTGGTGTGACTAAAGTCATTACCAACTGGTGTGGATATCTTATACCAATGAATATATCCCTTAGTATCCATGCGATTCATCAAAACCCTTAGATGTTTCTAAGGGTTGGGATTGAGTGAATCATCATATGTATATGCACTATTTTATCCCAAATATGGCCATTAAAAACCTTGTTTGTAGTGGCTAACCAAGTCCAATTCTGAAACGTATTTTAAGGTGGTGTATTGGAATAGCACCATTCCAAGAAGTGACTTACCATTTTCGATTTTTGGTTGAGGCAATAAAGCAAATAGGGAAGGGACTCTTTTTCTTGGTGTGTCAAGACATTACATTTCCTTGGCATTAATCATCTCTTAGGGGATGGTGGTAAGCGTACTAAGAAATGTGTACCTGCTCGAACTAGGATTGTAAATGCTTGAGTCAGTTTGATACTTGCTTGGTTCCAAAACATTGCAAACAAACATCAATGATCTTTACTCTAAATTTCAAACCCTTTGGTCTAAGGATGGATACCATTAAAAAGCATTGATATTGATGCTTTTCCTAAGGATTTTTATCCTTAGAGACTTCTAAATATCTTGATTTATATCTCAATCCATACTTCCCAAAGTTAACATAGGCAACTATAGCTCCAACTTCATCATTTTCACATAATGGACCTTGTGAAATGAATGATGTTTTTTACATAGACATTTAGTTTGAAACTTAATCAAGACAAGTGTTTTTGGTCAAAATAAACTCATAAAGCAAGATAAACTCACCAATTGAACCCCACACATGACCATTTGGTGTCTAATTGCTCCAGTTCAACAACCAAACCTTACACCATCTATCATACAACCAAAATTTGACCTAATTGAAGGAGAACAAACCAACATAATCAGTAGTTTGAGGAGATTCACATTTGAGACAAAAGAAACACCAAACCAATGGAGAAACGTAGCAAACATCTTAGAAAAATAAGAGGAAAAATCTGATATTGTGGTTGGAAGGCCCACATTACCACCTCTTGTGTGGCAATAGATATCCTCTTTTTAGGATCTTATGCTTATTTTTATGCTCTCCCACAAAATAAAAGTCCCTAAATGAAGTTCCATATTCCCCCATTTCAAACATAGACATCATAGTTCAAAGTTTAACAGAAAACAAGCCTTAAAACTTTACCTTAATCGAGACAAATTTATAAGAAATTTGTATTCTCATCCTTTTCTAGGTGACCCAAATTTATATGGCCAAATTTTCCATATCATCTAAGTCAACATTGATCATTTGGGTTGAAATTAATCGTAGGGTAAAGCATTTCTCTCACTACCGTGGTCTTGCAACACAAAGGTTCATTTTAGGTTAACATCATTGGGTCAAACATTTCATCCACCCTTCATTGAATTTCACCTTTCACTTCACCATACTTTTTAAACTTTTGAACACACCAACACTTTGGACTTAGACATCAATCAACCAATCCCCTAACTTAGCTACTTTGTGTGTGAAATGAATCATTTTCCATGCATTTAGTTGGGTTAGTTATTACCTTTGTGGACTAGTTTATCTAGAAGGTCACGAGTCTACCTTAAAGATTTACAAGTTCATTATCATCTTTATCAAACCAATCAAACCCCTTGGTCTCAAAGTGTTGTCTCAAAAGTTTTCAAAAGCTCACTTCCCATATCATTCACCCATTTCATCATCCACTTCACATAATTTCTCCAAAATGACTTAGAACATCCCTTTTACCTAAATTTGAGTCAACTAGAGAGTTTAAACATTACAAATCTCAACATAACTCTCCCATAAGTGACCCACAATTTATGGTAATAACGAGATCACAACATAAGAGAATCATGGAGAAAACCAAAGTTACATCCATCACAAGTGATATCAATCCTCAAGAATTCAATCCACAGAGTCATTCTACCCCCTCATAGCAACCCCAATATCCAGTGGGACCATATGAGGTAGAAGACGTCACCAAGAATTCACTTGAGCTTACTAAGGAAGAACTCCTTGAGTAAAAATAAACTCATCAACCCTTAGAAAGTGTGGCTCCAAATTTTCTCGCACAAAACTTGACACAAGGATTAACCCAATCTACAAATCAATTAACTCCATCCCTTGTGCCAAGTCAATCCTTAACATCTGGTCTTGCAACTAGACTAGGAACCAACCTTGGACTCACTTCATGTCTAGGAACAAACACAACTTTGGGTATTCACAACACGAACATTCCATTAAACACAAACCTCCCTAAAACACAAGTTGGACACCAACATTTGGCAAAAAAATTACATTCCATGACGCTACAATGACCTTGACATTTCAAGCGCAACCATCTTCATCCATCACCACAAATACCCGAAGTGTGCCTAACATTATGTAAGGTAATGTGAACCAAGTGCCTCAAATAGGACAAAAAGGGCAAGTTAACACCCTCACGCAAGGGAAACCCTTAACAATTGGTTCCAACAACCCCATCAACACATCGAAACAAGTGGTTACCCAAGCTACTCAAGTGAATCCACCATCCACATCAACCCCATCCATCACCAACCCAAATCAAAGCAACACCTTGGTCACAAACCCCATCAACCAAGTTAATATCTTGATCCCACCTCAAATACCACAAGGGAATCCTCTACCCATCACTCAAGGGGACCCTTTCAATCAATTTCAAGATCTTAATATTTCATTACCATTGCAATATCAAATGGCGCAATCATCATTGTTTCCATTGGTCCCCCACTTGATGCAAAATCAAATGGGACCTCAAACTTACATTCCTCCATCCCAATCCACCATCCTATAAGAAATTTTAAACCAAGGTAGCCTTGAACCACTTATCAACAACCCACAACCCACTCAAATCATCAACACCCAAAACCCATCACAAATGTCCCAATAGCTAAATGATCCTACAGTGCAAGCACATGACCTAGCTTTACAACAAGCACAACAGGATTATCAGCAAGTCATCCAACAACAAAAACAAGCAACCTTAGTAGCCCAACAACAGCAACAAAAACAAGAAATCCTAGTAGCACAACAACAACAAGCACAATAAGTAGCCCTAGCAGCCCAACAAGAACAAGAACAACAAGCAGCCTTAGTAGCACAACAACAACAGCAAGCAGCCCTAGCAGCTCAACAATAACAACAAGCATCCCTATAAGCCCAAAAACAACAACAAGCAACCTTAGGAGCATAACAACAACAAGCGCAACAAGTAGCCCTTGTAGCCCAATAGCAAGAATTACTAGCTTAGCAATATGCCCAACAAATGCTTATGCAAAAAATACAACAACAATGTTTATACTATAGCCCCCAACAAAACATCACCAACCTAAATGCAATAGAAACATATACACCTCCACTACTATCACCTTCACAATATCGTATGCCACCATACACACCATACAACATCCCATCATATCAAAATCCCGTGTATACTTCATCCACCATCCCACCATATCCAGGATATGTTCCTCCACCAAACCTACAAGATGATGTAGCATCGCAACTCAAGTCACTAACGCAACAAATGTAGGACATGAAAATGGGAAAAAGAAGGAAGCCCCATACATAACAAAACCTATGTCCCTACCCATTTCATCAAAACATTGCAATTTTACCTTTTCCTCCTAGTTTTGAGGTCCCTAAATTTGATAAATACAAAGGGAGAGGGAACCCTATCGATCACATCAAATAATTTAATGTCATATGTATGGAGGTTTCTTATAATGATTTTTATTTGACAAGCCTCTTTCCCCAAAGCTTGACGGGCCCAGCCATCGATCGATTTTCTTAGTTGCCTCCAGGTATCAATACTTTCCAAGAAATCACTGATAAATTTATATATCACTTCTCCTTCAACCTTGACATGGATGTAAGCTTAGAATAGTTGTACAAACTCAAGCAAAACAAAGGAGAATCCTTCGCTAATTTCTTGCAAAGATGGAGGCAAAGAGCTAGTAAGAGCAAGTGAACCATTCTCGTCGAACAACAAGTGGGGATTAGCATAGAAAATGTTGATCCAAATATATCCTTCCACTAAAAGATGCAATGTATCACCACGTATGATGAGCTTGTACCTAGGGCCCTCAACATCAAGAGAGCCTTAATCTCACAGGGAAACACACGGGTATATAAACACAACCGCTCATCCACTATTTTTAATGACAAGCCCCGCTTTTGAGCCAAGAATAAGAATGTTACTAGTGATGGTGTTGTTGATGCTAAGGTGGTCTTAACTACTCCTATGCAAGAAAACACCCAAACCATAAACAAACAACAACCATACACGCCACCGTCAAACAATCAAACAACAATGCTGTAAACACTCAACATGGACAACAAAGAACAAACAGTGCTCCTCAATGACAATTCACTCCCTTAGGGGAACCTATGGAGGATGTGTTGAAGAGATTGATACAGTCTAACCTTATCACTCTCCCAAATTTCTCCAACTATCAAGCACCACAAGTCAAACCTCATAGCTATAAAGAAGATCATTTTTGTGAATTTCACCAATACAATGGTCATAACACACAAAAAGAAAAAAAGAATCAAACATCTAATAGAAGATCTTATTGAGCAAGGAGACATTGATGTTGATCAAAAATATGGGAATAAAAATCTGAAAATTTACACAAACCATGTGCCTAATCATAACAAAACAAAAGATTCAGGAAAGGCATCAACCTCAAATAATGTAAACCATACTCATGATACCACGGTGGGACACATTTATGGTATTCATTCATATTTTTCATCAGTTTCCATTGATTTTAATCAATAAAATTGATAGGAAAGGCTCATATTATCAAAGGGATTGGGAAAGGGCCATCATTCCACATCAATGCGACACCACTCCCCCAATAGCATAAGTTTCAATGTCTTAGAGTAGATGTTTATCAATATTTCATGTTTTATAATGATAGTTTTAATGGCTTCTTCGCTTTGTTTGTATTGAATGATCTTATTGGGATTGATGCTTAGTGGCTTAAATATGCTTCGAAATCATATGGATCAAGTGTAGTTAACCTATACTATACCATTAGTCACACTTACCAATTCCCAAAACTATGACTTGACTCAACCATTCTATAAGTGAGTGTGTGTGTAAGCTCAGTTAGATTTCATTACAGGTTACCTGACCAAGTTTTTCTCTTGAGTGATACTTCCCCTCACTTTCAAAGGATTGAATTTGAATTTGCATCCAACTTAACACATTTTCATAGTATTCAATCATTAATCAAAATAAGCATTTATACATTTCATAGTTAGAATATTAAACTCAATAACCATTCATTCTAGATATCCATTCCATTATATAACATCAAATGAAATAAACATTCATTCATAATTTTCCAATGATTTAGATAAACAAAGTGCAACTATATATATATCTTCCAATAAAAATTCCAAATACATTCACATATGCAATAATTTACCCTAACATAGTAATAGTAAATAGGTAAATGCACAACGGGGTGTAGCATACTCCCCCCCTTGTGAATCATCATCCCCGATGATTTTATGTACCAAACATAAACTAAACAAAGCAAAAAAAAAAATCATGCACTTTCAAAAGCATGTAAGACATGTGGAAACTTTTTCTCTATTTCAGCATAGTCTTCCCTAGTGGCATAATCTTTTGCATACTAGTCCCACTGGACATTGCACTATAGAACTTCCCTATTTCGCAAGTGAAGCTTACACATTCTAAGAACCTTGATAGGTTTGATTGTTACCACTCTAAGATCTTGTACCTATAAAGCATTCCAATCAACTACATGATTATCTCCTGGTATATACTTCTTTAGGTAAGAAACATGAAATACATTATGCATTCGAGCAAGAGCTTGTGGCAACATAATTAGGTAAGCTACAAGATTCACTTCCTCAAGAATCTCAAAAGTACCTACATAGCACAAAGCTAGTTTGGATGACTTTCCAAACTTGATGGAACTCTTATGAGGTTTAACCCTTAATAACACCTATCACCCACTACAAAATTCTTGGGTACTCACTTTGCATCTGCATAGCTTTTCTATCTATCATTGGCTTCATCTAGCCTTTGCTTAATAATTCTAACCTGTTTCTCCATTTCAGCCAACATCTCTAGCCCAAGACTCGCCCTATCCTCAAGTTTAACCCAACTTATAGGGGTTCGACACTTTCAGCCATATAATGCTCCGAAAGGAGCCATCTTAATTACATAATGATAGGAATTATTATAAGAAAATTCCACTAAAGGCAAGTAATCTTCCCACTTGTATTGTTGATTCATGCAATGCATTACTAGTAGGTATTTATTCGAGTACTTGGTTTACCCTTTCTATTTTTCCATCTATTTCCAGTTGATATGTTGAACTTATATTTAGTTGAGTCTCAAGTGCAGAAACTAAGGTTTTCCAAAACCTTGAGGTCACACGTGCATCCCTATTCAAGATAATCTTCTTATGAATTCCATGCAATCTAAACACCTCCTGAATGAATTTTTGAGCTATGAAAGGAGCTCCATCAGTTAGATTCCTAGGTATGAAATGTGCTACCTTAGTAAGCTTGTCCACAACCACTAGAATGGCATTGTGCTTATTCCTTGACATAGGTAATCCTTGCACAAAGTCCATACTAATGACTTACCACTTACTCTCTAGAATATCATGTGGATATAATAAACATGCATGATGATGATGTTCAACTTTCACCCTTTGACATTCTAAGCATCTAGCCACAAATCTAGCAGCGTCCCCTTTCACCCCTTTCCAAAAATATAATGGCTTCACATCGGCCAAAATTTTTATCACACCAGGATGTCTTGAGTATGGTGATTCATGAACTTCTTTCTACATGATATTTCATAACTCTTCAGAGTTAGGCATATACATTCTTCCCTTATACCTTAGCAATCCATTGGGCTCAAAGTGAAATCCCTCATACCTTCTATCTTGCAGATTTCTTGTGAGTTCTTGCTTAACTTGCATGTATTACTCATCATCCTTTCATTTCTATGATACTTGCCCTTTAAATTTGGTTTGGATTGTCACAATTGAGGCAATATGTCTCCTATGACTTAAGGCATCGGCAACCCGATTCTCTTTTCCCTCGATGTAGCTGATATTGACTTCATAATCAGATATCAAATCCAACCATATTCTTTTTTGTGCATTTGAATTAGGCTGAGTAAATAGATATTTCAAACCGTGATGATTAGTTTTTATCTCAAAGGGCTTTCCCAACAAGTAATGCCTCCACATCTGCAATACATGAACCATTTTTGCTAGCTCTAAATCATACGAAGCATAATTTTTTTCATAGGGTTTCAGCTTCCTTGATTCATAAGAAATTACTTTTCCTTCTTGCATTAAGACTCCTACTAAACCTTCTCTCAATGCATCTATGATAACAATGAAGTCACCATCAGGATCTAGTAATTTCAAAATTGGAGCAGTAGTCAACTTCTCCTTGAGTAGATCAAATGTTGCTTGGAATTTTTCTATCCACTCAAAATTCTTTCCTTTCCTCTGCAAATAAGTAATAGGAAAGGTTGTTCTGGAAAAGTTTGCAACAAACTTTTGATAATATCCCACCATACCCATAATAATTCTTACCTCAAAGACATTTTTAGGCACTGGCTATTCATGCACTACCTTGATCTTGGTTGGATCAACTAAGATACCATCATCTAAGATCATGTGTCCAAGGTACTACACTTTCTTCTGAAAGAAGGTACATTTAGAGAGTTTTCCATACAACTTATGTTCTCCCAGTCATTGTAGAACTATCTCCAGATGCTTGCAATGATCCTCCTCATTCTTTGAATAAATTAGGATATCATCCAAGAAAAACAAAAAAAACTTATCTAGGTAGTCCCTAAAGACGTTGTTCATTAGGTTCATAAATTTTGTCGATGCATTAGTAAGTCTGAATGGTAGAACTATAAACTCATAATGCCCATATCTGGTTCTGAAGGCAGTCTTAAAAATATATTCATCTTTAATCCTTAATTGATGCTATCCAAATCGTAGATCAATCTTAGAAAACATAGCAGCTCCTCGCATTTGATCAAAAATATCATCAATTTATGGCAACGGATAATTGTTCTTTACCATAGCCTTGTTAAGAATATGATAATCTATGCACAAGCGTAGTGTACCATCCTTCTTTTTCACAAAAATTACTAGTGCTCCCCAAGGTGAAACACTGGGTCTTATCAATCCCTTAGATAACAATTCATCTAGTTGTGCCTTAAGCTCCATTAGCTCAATTCTTGTCATCCTTTAAGGCACTTTTGAAACAAGTTCTAATCCTAGCACTATATCAATGGATAAATTGAATATCCTTTTAGGTGATAATGTAGGTAGTTCTTCTAGAAACACATCTGTAAACTTTCGTAAGATAGAATATCTTTCCATATACGTCTCTCTAGTTTCCATTATTTCACCTTTTTCCACCTCTTGGTAATCCTGTGGCCCACAATTGTCAATACCACCATTGAAAATATTCCTTTTGTATTCCCTTCTTGATTCTCTTCCATTATTTTGGGATCCCTTATCCCCTTGCTTCTGAAAATCTTGTACTCCTTCAAACTTCATTGGAGTTTGTTTAACATGGGTTCCTCCAAACTTCTTACAGTTCCTATTCTATTGGTGGATGGAAATTGTTTTGAGCTTATACTCTTGCTTAACAACCTTCTCATAAACTAGGTCCATAGTGTCTAGACCATGAACATCTACCTTGCCACCAATCTATCTATTAAGCCCCATAATGAATTTCCTTATGCGGGAAAATTCATCCTTCTGATGTACATTGGTACATAACGTAACAAACAGGTGAACTTTTCCCAATACTCATTAACTGACATCTCTCCCTATTTTAAATTTTGAAAATCAATGAGTTTCTAGTCATAAAAGAGTTGGGGTAGCCATCTTTTCCAGAATATTTCCACAAACTCATTCCATGTAAGTTTCAAAGAACTAAGCTCAAGTTCCATTTTCTTGTTCAACCATTGTTAGAGGTTTCTCTTGCTAACGGATAGGATCCCCATACCGCTTTTGTGACCTCATAATAGTTTCTAATCTTAAAATATTTTTCCATCTGAATCAATCATGCCTCAGCTTCTTCTCTATTGGTGCTACCTTCAAATTTTGGTGGAGTTATTTTCCTCATATCCCTAGAAAGTTCAGTAGCCAAATGCTTCCTACTAGTTCCTTCAGATTGAGAGTGTGATTTCTCATTCTCATGTTCATGGGTATGAACATGATCATGACAATTCTCTCCCTCATCTTCATTTATAGGGACTTCTTCATTAATCAAAACTTCATGTTCTACTCTATCTTTTTCCCTTACTTCCTGCTCAAGATTTCCCAACCTTGCATTCATTTCATGAATGATAGCCAAAATTTGATCCAATTTGGCTTCAACACCCTCTGGACCTTGTTTGACTTCGTGAATCCCTCTAGGATTAGTCCTTGTTCTCACCATCCTTTGCAAGAAAAGTGTTATACTTGAAGGTTCATCTTTATTAGATTCAATCATGTTCTTACTTATCTTATGGATAACATTTAAATGAGCATTCATTCACACATAAAAGAAATTTCACATAATATTTTAAGCACAAGATTTTGATAAACACATGATTTTATTATTATTCACAATGATCTCAATATCCTTTTAATTTTACATAGAGTGACTATTTGAATAGTCAAGTAGAGAGTATCCCTCATATTCACTCTCAAACACATAACTCAATGAGTTATACCCTTCATATTTTTGTTCAACTCTCATTTTATCATATATATCCCAAAAGGGGTAGTAACCTTCAGATTTATCATCCAATACATAGTTATAGGGAACATAACCCTCTGATTCATTACTTGAGGAAATTACAATCACTTCCAACATAAGAAGGACTCTAGGGTCTCTAAATATGAATGTTGGACTAACACTCCCTTCTGAGGGCATATCCCTAGAAAGTGACAAGGAATCAGACTTTTCTAGTGGAGGTAAATAGTTAAAATTGGCCTCCTTCATCCTTCTCTTTAATTCACTAATCCAAGAAAGAGTGTGACTGAAAGTTTCGGTATCGCTTAACCAAATAGCATTATCATAGTCAGTTCCCTCTATCATACGAACAATGGCCTCTTTTTCCTTATTGTCTTTCAAGTAGCACTTATTCTCAATTACTGACTTTCTTGAATTGTTAATTTTCTAGATTGAAACTGTGTATATTTTGCACTCATTCCCAATTACTTACTTTCTTGTAGTTAACTTGAGATGCACCATCCTGGCACAAGATATTCCAAAAATTAGTCTCATTCAATGTTGGGTGGAAGTATGTTGAGCACATAGATTCCAGAGCTAAATTTGGCTCTGATACCATATGTAACATGCCAATTGTTCATGCAAGTAAATTTCCTAAGTTTTCACTTTCAAGTAAATAAACTATGATTCATAACCATTGATATAAAAAAATTATTTTCCAAAAGAGAACACATGAGCTTAAATGACATCACAAATTCCACATTGATTTCATTTTTAATATAATATTCCACATATTACAACTTTTCCAAAAATTATATACAAAATACATACATAGCTCAATTGAGCATCAAAGTAATAGATATAGATGGTCCAAGAATCTCCTTTAAAAACTTGGTCGCTAGCTGAGGAGGAGAAACATCACTTAAGCACTTTTCTGCCAACCACAATCTCAAATGCGATCCCCCGCACATCTACCACATATTGTAAGATGGCCCTACCCTTCGATAAAGAGATTGGTAGAGTAACCTTGTAATGACAACCACTCTAAGCTTAGTGTTGTGCCCTGCATAACTAGAACTTGTAGACACTACAATCCTGAACTAGCATGCATAAAAGGAACATGGTGAACTGACAGTGGATTCAAACACAATCACACTACTTTGGATAGATTATTCTCACTCAATATCTTGAGTGGCAGTCATCCTATTCGCATACACTACTCTAGCTCGATTTGACTTTAGACCATTATAATCTAAGCATAGGTAATTTCCTTTGATAGGTAATCATTAACCTCATAAATAACCTAGTTCCCTCTTCCCATAACAAAATGGTATCTTTACCAACAAAGCATAAGCATAAGTTACCCCCTTCAATGGACATTCTAATCCTAGGTATAACATGTGAGCCTTCTAAATCTACCAAATTACTATATGCATAAAATAACTTAACAAGCTATTCCCAATTCATCAATCCTAGTATATAATACTATAGATGATAATCAATCACTCCTTAATATTAAGTTTAACACTCATAAGGAAATCATATCAATAAGACTCTTATTCCTTTCCAGAATAGAACATTACTCTATTTCAATTAATCAAATGCAATTCCAAATAAAACACACAAGACATTCAATCTTTCAAAAAAATAGATAAACATTAAGATAATAGAATCTTATGCCTGTTAATCGCATCAATCCAATTGACTCACTAGATCTCAAGCTTGGCCCCCTCTTAAAATCAGCTTAGCAACAAAACCCTCTCAATTCCTCTCACTAAAATATCCTCACAAATAACTCTCATCAAAATAAGAATCTATCAATAAAAATGCAGAAAAATGAAGTAGCATAATAATGCATAGAAGAAATGTATCCAAATGAGGCGAGGGTGCCTCTATTTATACCCTAAAACCAGCATCTACAGGCTACAAAGAAGGCTTATGAAATGACACTTCTTAGCCTAAATCCATCAACTAATCTTGATAATAAAAAGGTGGAAAATTTCTATCTCAATACTCACCCAAACAGGACAACAAGTCGACTCTTTGCTTGCCAACAATAGGTTTGACCAGTTCATAATGCACATGTTTCATTCTAGAAATTGACTTACAGGCTCAAAAGACTTCTAAAAGAAACACAAAATTCATAATATGGCGCCAACTATTCATCATATTCCCTATTTACAAGCTTTTTGTTTAAACAAAGGAATAAGTCAGACTTTATTTGGCTGTGTTTCACATAGTTGACTTGGTCCAAGCCAAAACATTTGACACATTTCAATGAGTCAACCTCCCACATAATAGCATTGATTTATTATACTCACCATGCCATTTACATAGTGCACAACACTTAATCAATATTCATTACTCATGAACTATGTGCAGCAAGTAAAATCTTATGTATTTCCATCGCTTTTACCAATGATGATATATATTTGGTTTAATACTTAGAATTTCACTCATTATATGAAGTGCTATATTCACATTATATCTGCCATGCCATATATTCAATAAAATATATATAATATATATAATATATATATGCATATGTATATAGTCTTTGTTAATAGCATTAGACGCTACTTATATACATGTGTGTATATATGTATATATATGAGTATATATTTGTATATGTATGTATATATATATATATATATATATATATATATATATATATATATATTCCTTGACAATAAGTTTGTCAACACAATCCATTTGATATTTGATTAAGATTTCAAGTTAATATTTCATATACAATATCATTTGTATATACATATCTATATTCATGTATACGTACATATACATATATCGACATACTCGTACGGACATTCCCATTTGACAACACATACGCGTATATCGACATGTGTATATATATGTATAAATGCATATATCTCATATATATATACATTCGACCATACAATCAATCATATAAATAATTGTTATCTTATTGATAGGTATATATACATGTGATGTATATATATACATGCATGTCTTATTTTCCTTTCGATATCACTACATCCATGAGCAATCCATCCATGAGTGTGCATAGGTACGTCTACCTATGTATTCTCATGTACGTATTATCTCACGTGTATGGGTTATTTTCTACATGCACGTGTATACATATATATACATTCTATGTATATATATCTTATCAATCAAGTTAAGCAATATGAAGAAGAACTCACATGCACCATGCACTAAACACAATTCAAGAATGCTCCTAATACAAACCAAGATCCTTCCTAATGCAAACACAACATGCTAAAGGATAACTTACCAATTCCTAAAACTATGACTTGACTCAATCATTCTATAGGTGAGTGTGTGTGTAAGCTCAGTTAGGTTTCGTTACAGGTTACCCGACCAAGTTCTTCTCTTGAGTGATACTTCCCCTCGCTTTTAGAGGATTGAATCTGAATCTGCATCCAACTTAACACATTTTCATAGTAGTTAGTCATTCATCAAAACAAGCATTTATACACTTTATAGTTAGAATATCAAACTCAATAACCATTCATTCCATATATCCATTCCATTATATAACATCAAATGAAATAAACATTCATTCATAATTTTCTAATGATTTAGATAAACAAAGTGCAACCATATATATATATTCCAATCAAAATTCCAAATACATTCACAAATGCAATAATTTACCCTAACATAGTAATAGTAAATAGGTAAATGCACAATGGGGTGTAACATAAACAATCCAGGAAGAGGCTAGGTTGGTCAAAGAGTTAGCCACTTTGTTGCCATCATGGAAGGTGTGGGTTAATTTATTTCCAATTTGTTGAGTAAGAATTTTATGTCTAATAAGATGTCACTGATACTCCACCCTTGGCATTAATTGTGATTAATGGAGTCAATCATGACTTTAGAGTCTCCTTCAACATGTAGGTTTTTTATTCTCGTACTAACAATAATATTAACTCCACTGAGGGGCGCTCTTTCCTTTGCTCTCATAGAGGATTGTATCCCCATTCTACCAGCAAAACCAGCCACCAAATTTCCATTTGAATATCTGATAATGCCCCCTATGCTAGCCAAACTAGGATTACCTTTCACCGCACCATCAAATTCAAGTTTGTGCCAACCATTATCAAGGGGTTTCCAAATCATTTTAAGCCTATCCAGTGCTTTAGAGTTATCAAATGAGTTGAGATCCAAGTTCATGTTCTAGGATTTAGCCATATTAATATCCCTTATAGAGGGAGGTTTTTCTAGAGGTCTCCAAACATACAAGGATACATTCTCAGTGATAAGTCTAAGACCAATACTAAACACCTTCTTAGGGATTTTTTCCACATTTCTGAAAATCTAAGTATTCCTTTTTTTTCCACAAGCACCAACATAGAATAGGAGGAACCTGTCTCCAAATTTCTTTAGGAAGAGGATGGTGATAGGGACTAATCCAGCTATCAACAAAGCTCTTGAGGTCACCATTCATAGTCCAATAAATACCCAATCTTTCAAATGCAGACTCCCAGACTTCAATAGCAAACAGACAGTGGAGTAACAGTTGAGGGACAATCTCTTCATCGTTCTTACATAGCATACATCTATTCGGGATTTGAAATCCCATTTTCCTTAGATTGTCCTGAGTGAGTATCATGTCATGACACAGAAAACTACATAAGCTATAAAATTATTATTCTATTGTGTATGAAACCATGTTTTATATACATTATAATATGAGTAACAATAGTATATACGATATGCATAAAAGTATTACTATATTCAAAATGAATTTATATTTCTATATATATATATATATATAGGTATGTGAAGTCAATTTTCTTTATTCAGCATTGACAATGAGTAGTATGGTAATAAGTCATAAGTGTTAGGTACGACTGAAGGCCTAATAGTTTGGGTTTAAGGATTGAAAGTTAGGGGTTCATAGGGGGCTAAGTGTAGTCCCCTACCCATACCAAAGATAGATCTAGAGAGGCCTAACAACCTCGACGGAGAAAATTTTGGACTTACTATTTTTGGCCATACGACATGTTTACAAAATGCAGTTGTGTGGCTCACACATATTTTTGGAAAGTTTTCTTTGAAGAAGATTCAATAACTTAGATGTTTATGGTTCTATTAATCATATTTTTTGGGATGTATCAAGTGGATTGTTCAAATAGCATTCATTGACTTGTAAGATAATAAAATATTGTGAGACTTTTCTTATCATTTTTTTCCTAGTATTTTACCAATTTTTCACATAAATATGTGTGTTCTTGGTTTTTTTTTTTTTTTCTGCTTCCCCTCAGCTTCTTCCATTATTCCTCCTTCCTCGACTAGATATCCATATTTTAGGTGAATTGAATAAAGGGCCTCTTGGGAACTTATATGCCCACCGAGGTGGGTGTGATAACTATATCCCTTGGGGCACCTTCCATTCAAACTGGGTCCCTACTATTCTAAGGTCGGGAACCCAACCTTGGGCTTGCTCTCTATCCTCCCACTTGGTTAAGGGGGGAGATTATAGCTGCCCTCCCACTCGATGAATATAATTCCCAATCCAACTTTCTACCTGGTGAATAGTAGGGGCCCTAAGTTATTAAGGCACTAGTATATATAAGCCATTAAGAACATGATGTGATAATTACAAATTTTGTATATTGACAAATTTTGACTAAGTAGTTGAGTTTATAGACCTCTATACATTATATATATAGTCAAAATAAATTTATATTAATATTATATTATGATATTGTATATTATAATATATAACATACAAAACGAATAAACTATATGAAAAAAAGATAAATGATATCAAGGATTGAAGAGAATATAAAAATATATTTGAAAAAAAAGCTTAATTAAATAAAATAAATTTATATTATTATAATATACAAATATATTTTTATATTATTTTCTAATATAGAATAATCTCTTATTATTTAGAGATCAAAATAATATATTTACATAATTTTGTTATCTATAATAATATTTGGTTTATCTTGAAGAGCTTTTTTTATTTTGTATATATTTTTAATTTTATTTTAAAAAAATCTTTTATTTTGCTTTTACTTTAATTGAATTACTCTATAGTATTAAATAATATCACAAAATCTCATATATATATGAATGAGTTTGTTAAGAATAATATTACTTATATATAATACAATTTTAATTTATTTTTATTTTATTTTTAATTTAATTTAATTACTTAATATTTTGATAAAAAAATATCACAAAGTAAATATTACTTAGATATATGACAATAATTATATATATATAATGTTTGTATGCATTTTTAATTTTACTTTTGAAAAAAATGATTTATTCATTTTATATTTTATTATCATTATGAAGTGAAAATAATTGTCAAGTTTAAAATAAAAAATAAAACTTCACATGTTCATGTCTAAATCCTTTCATTTAAAAATATTTTCTTACTATTATTTTAACTATTGGTTCAGAGGTTATTAAATGCACTTATCATATATAATATATAATTGTGACTAATGAGTGTTGTTTATATGAGAGTAAATTATAAAATGTTGAACAAAAGTTTGATGTAGAACTCTTTTCATAATAAAACAATAATTTATTTCATTATTACACATAAATCAATAATATGTCAATAAAATTATTATTATTATATTTTGATAAAATTAAAAAATTTAAATATAATTTTAAAAAATTATTTGATTAATTTATTAACTTTAATTCTAATCTGTATTCAATTGCAATAAAATTTTCATCTAACAAAAACAAATAAAACTTTTTATTTAAAAATACATCAATCATTACAAAAATTAAATAAATAAATAAAATTTAAAATGAAAATTTAAAAAAAAAATTTAATATAATATAAAATATCTAAATTAAACATTAATGTAGTTACCAAACCAAAGTAATAATTCATTGATTGTAAATAAATATGTTTATTTAAAATTATTCTACATTAAAAGTCATCCTGTATTTATTGCTAACAGCTTAGTAGCGACTTTCACGTTGACATATGAAAGAGACTTCTAACTGATTCAGCAAATAAAGAAAAATATATTATAAATATTTAGTAATATTTGTTTGAAATTTTTCACTAGTGGAAGTGGTTTTGGTCATGGTATATTAAATGTTATTGTGAGGATTTATATGTTAGATTTGTAGATTTGAAGTGATTTTCTTTTGGAATGGGTGTTTTTTATTTTTAGATTTTAATTAAAAGAAGTTAATTAGTACTATTTTGAATTTTTAATATTTATAAATTGTTAACCGTCTTATTATTTAAAAAAAAAAGCATTGTTGTAATAGGGGCTTTTATTGCGATGAAAGTTAACGGTCAATTGCAGCTTATTGCCGCGACTAGGGTTTTGCCTAGAGTGAGCCCTTTGGGAAAGACTTCTCCGGGAAAGCTCTATGGCTCTCGACATACAGGAGTTTGTGGTAGTGTGAATGTGAGTGGGGGCAACCAAAAAGAGAAAGAGGCAAAGAAATCAAGCCCGAGAAGAGATGGCTTTGACACGGACGGTGGCGACCTATCTGTACAACGAAGCCAAAGAAGAGGGAAACGTGGAGATCTCGTTTCAGGAGGTAATGGATGTGTCAAGGGATCCAAGGTGGCTCAGACTGGGGGGAACCAAACTGGTCCTTCCTAGTCCCTGAAGCCCCCCACCAAAATAGCAACAAGAAAGGGAGGAGGAGATTCTGAACTACCTCATACATCAAGAACAATCACAGTGGAGCTAGATGGCAAGCTTGACCAAGAAGTGACCTTTAATGAAAAAGTTTTTTCTGGGTTGGGCTTGATTGGGAGATTCAAGGGATTTTGGCCAAGCCTAAATGATCTCCACTCGTGGATTTCTAATCATTGGAAGCAAGTTTTGGAAGGGTATGTTCAAATCTATCCAATGGGTAAAGGCTTCTTCATTGTTGTTTTTGAAAAGGACCAGGATAGAAATAAGATCCTATGTGACTATCACTGGGATTGGGAAGAAAAATGCACACTGATGTTAAAGCCATGGCATCTGGATTTTAACCCAGCCACTGAAGTGTTCGAGAGGGTTCCTCTCTGGGTGAGACTTCCTAACCTTCCCCTATAATTTTGGTTTGATTCTTGCTTGGAGGCTGTAGGGAACCCTTTAGGAAGCTTTTTAATGGTGGATGAAGGGTCATCAAATATTATGCATTCGACATTTGCTTAGATTTTGGTGGAAATGGATGTGTCTAGGGAGCTTCCGGAAGAGATACAAATAAAAACTTTGAAAGGTTATTGGGCGCACCCCCTGGATTTTGAAGGGGTACCCTTTAGGTGCAGAATTTGCTATAAAATTGGGCACTTGGCTGCTCAATGTGCCAAACACAAAACATCTAAATCTACTTCCTGGTGGAAAGATGTTGCTCCCCAACACTATACAATGGAGAAAACAGAAGAGAAGCATATGAGCTCTCAAGTGAAAGGCAGGGAAGAGGGGGTTCAGGAAGGGAAGGCATTGGTGGAAGATGTTCGACGGGAGGAACAACAACAGACTAGTGAAGTCCCGATACAGGAAGGGAGTCTGGTGGTGAACAATGACAATGGTGTCTTCAATGGAAGTGAAAAGGAGTTGAATCTCAAAAATGGGGCAGCAACACCTGAATGTTGGGAGAAAAAAGGTGTGGTGAGGTTGCCAGAGAAAGAAGCTAGGAAATGAAAAGTTGAAGGACAAAGCCAACAAGAAGGTGGATTTTGGAATGGAGTTGTGATGAGTCCCCATGACAATACCTTGGAATGGCAGAAGGAGGTTGCAATGGTTCTCCAGTCTCAAAAGAAGGGAAGACCAAATAGTGCTTCAAATTTCTGACCTGTTAATAGGTTTCTTTTAGAGGTTGATGGTTTAGGCTTGTTTTATGGATTTTTTTGGAGCTTCTTTCTATGATGTTGTGATACATTATTTGTAACATAGGGAGCTGGATGTAATGTGGATTGATGGTGGGGTTAGGGATCCCTGAAGAGGAACTTAATGGTGCTGGAAGGGGTTTTTATTTTGAAGTTGTAATGAGAACTACTATGTAATCTGTTTGTATTATTAATAAAATTCACTCTATTACCGACCAAAAAAAAATCATTACTAGTTTATTTTATTTTTTCTTTGTTTTGTTTTCTAAACTTTGATGCATGATTCATTGTACTTATTTATTAAGAAAAATCTTGAGGTTTACATGTTAAACAATTTATAACTAAAATAAAAAATAATTAAACTAGGTTGTCCTCTATCATTTCTTGCCAAGGTCAATCCCTTGCTAAAACTCATTGGGGTTATGCTTTGAAATGTTTTTATAAAGATATCAAAACTACTCTTAATCATTTTTCTAGGATTACTAGTTGTTTTCTTTCTTGGCCAAAGGTCAAATTGAAGTATATTCTTTCAAATTAGGATTTTGAGTTTCAAACCACTATTAATTCTAGATTACTCCTCATATGATTCATAAAATAGGTTTGAGAAGATTTAAATCTTGGTGAGAGCTTGACAACACAAATTTCAAACTATTTGGTTGGCTATCATTGAGTCAAAACTATCCCACTTTGCTTGATGTATTCTCTACCAAGGCCTTCCCATTAGTACCAAGTTAATACAATTTGATGTTGCCAATCCTTCTTGTCCATGCTATGTGTCTAACTCAATTTATGTCTAGTAAATTAATGCAAAAGGGGCATGCATTCGACTCAACGAACCAACAAATCCTTTATCAAGCAACTTATTGACTTTGTATGTTACATTTAATTATGTCAAACCAGGGAATCATATTATTCTTGGATGGTACCCACATTGTATGTGCAGTTGGGGATTTATGTGTTGTCCTAGAGGTTGTGCATAGAAAACTTGACTGGAAGTAAACTTAATTGAAAGTAAATCATATCTTATAAACCTTAAATATTTGATAGTTTCTATAGGTAGGTAATCATGTTGGAATAGTAACCAAATGATTTCAACTATGTTGTAGTTATTTGTTTTTTATTAGGGGTAAAAAATGGGTTTTGATGGGGCTCGAAACATAGTACAAAATGGTTTTGAAGGGAACCGTCAACCTATCAAAGAAAAGGAAGTTGAAAATAATATAAACCATAAACCATCAGCAGCCCCACAACATCCTCTAAAGATAAACATGACTACACATGCTGCAACTTACAAACAAGCTAGGGCCTGAAACCCTATAACAACCTAGTTTTAATCAGGATCAGAAACCCTTAGGTACACAAAGAATCCGCCTACATTTGCTAGGTGTCAGCAAACCATCCACTCATAGATGACATCGTAGAGCCAAGAAATATAATTAGCTTAATGGTGTAGGACACCATCAACCCCCTAATCAAAAACACCAACAACTCCAAAAACCCCACCTCAGTAGGGGAGTTAGAGATCACATTAGACCACTCGAGACAGAGCCACCAATCTAACCAGGAAGCCAACTCCAAATCCACCTCAAAATGAGGGAGCTCTCCTATATTGGAGAGAGTATCATGAACAACAAGACCACTACCCCCTGAGACTCCAACACCCTTAACCTCCACCTCTGTAGGCGAAGCATCCACCTTAGCAGGAACAAAAACTGAAGAAGCAAGAGACACACGCCTCCCAACTCCACCTCCATTGGAGCTGAATCCACCTCCATAGGATTTGAGAAGAAGGCCAGCACAGCATCAGAGCGAGCAGCCATAACACCCTTTGACAACACCTGGTAAGAGATCAATGCCCATAAGCAACAAGCCTCAAAAATAAACCACTAAGCCATAAGCTTACACCACCTAGCCTACAACAAGAAAAAAGACTCCAGAGAAACCAAACCACCCAACGACATCTCCACATCGACAACCACAAACCCCCAAAAAAGCAACAGCTTCAAGGAACACCCGGGGATCAAAAACACACCATCTAGGCAAAACAAAAAACCTAGAAAAAGCCCACAAGAGCTAGACAAAGCACCTATATCACAAGAGTAAATAGACAAGAAAGGATGTAGAGGCACAAGACACAAAGGTCCCATCAGAAAGCCGCTACCAACCATCTTCCAAGACCCGACCAAGGGAACCCCTCCAATAGACCAGAAATACCCACCTCCCCTGCTCCAAACACAAGGAGGAAGAGCCAACTAAAGAAAAACATGAAAGCCCAGAAGACTGATGGGGTAAAAAGGAAGGGAACAGTAGTCATCGCCCACCAAGAAGCTACCTAGAAACAACGCTGCAGGAGAAGGAGCCCACAAGCTAGCAGGGAGACCAAAGAACCAACAAATCTGAAGAGGAATCGTCCAGCCACCAAACAAAGCCAAAGACCCAATTGAGGGAACACATTCCAACCTAGACAAAGCATAAGAAAGACACAAGCCGAGCAGCAAAGGCTCTGGCAAGAAACAACCAACACCAGACACCCCGGTGTCGTTAAACAAAGATCCCACAAGGCAATACAAGGAGCAAACCAACACTGCAAACCAGATAGCTTCCACGAATGCTGCCAGAGAAGCCACAAGAGATAGGAACCCCAAAGGAACCCAAAGAACCAAGAAGAATCGGAAAACCACTCCCTCAGAAGCAGAGGAAGCCCCCAACACCAACGAAACATCCTCAAAGACCTGTGTCCAGCCACAAAGCTCGAGCAACAACTCAGATCCTGCCCCAGACCAACGTACCCCACGTCCAGGCACGAGCAACAACAAAGATTCTCCTGGCCGCCAGTAATCCCCACCACCGCAAACAAAAAGCTCAGACCCATTCAAAGCACCAAGCCTAGAGGAAAATATGAGCGCCAACCCTTCATCTCCATCATCAGCTTCAGAATCTCCCTCCTCCCCGCCTTCTACAGAATTCAAAAAACCACTCTCGTCGCCCCCGTCGCTCCCGCTTTCCATGGACGGATGAAAATTTGAGCCCCAGCCCTTCATCTCCATCATCAGCTTCAGAATCTCCCTCCTCCCCGCCTCCTATATAATTTGAAAAACCACTCCTGTCGCTCCCTTCGCTCCCACTTTCCATGTTGTAGTTATTTTTTGATACAACTATTCAAAATAATTATTGATAATCAAATGATTTCTACTAACAAATTAAATTAAATCAATGAACACAACTATTAACAATATCTTTTAACAAGTCATTAACAAACAATCTAAACTATAAAGAGTACTATAGTTACCTCAAGTGGCCCTTTCTTGGGTGTCTACAATCTCACATAATCTAATAAAATATCAAGTCAAGAATCCATCTATTTGACTTAATCAATTTTCTTTGTTGCATTTTGAAATTGTAACTCAAAATTAATAACAAAAGTACTGATAACAAGAGTTTTGATAGAAAATTCTACATCTCTAGCTCATACATGATCTGCCATATATACATGATCTAGTTAGTCAAATGTCTAACATTTCTCAACTCATACACAAACATAGGGAGAGGACATATTCCTATCTTAATCAAAACATAAATAGGAAACCAATCATGCAAAGGTGTGTGAGTATCAATCATGTTATAACTCTTCATCATAAAGAAGGAAGATATAAATGCAAACATGTAAAATAAAGTGTAATCCATAATTATGAACCATAATTTTTTGTTGTCATAAGTTCCTTCTTATCTTTGTGGATATCTTCCTTGTTGGTGAAAAAATCAATGAAAAAGAGAATTTTTTATAAGTAAACCAAGTTCCCAAAGTACTTGACAACTTCTTCATTTAATTCCAGGTTGTTGTGTCCTTTGTTGTAGACAAACACTCATTTGGTTGCGGGTTGATAAACGACCCTTGTTTCGAGTGACTAGTCCTTTGCTGCACGGGAATTAGTTTTTCTCAAAAGTATCTCCACATCATAAATTACCATAAATAACATAAAACACTAGCATATTTTATAAACATTCATTAATGCACACAACCATTCAACAATATAACATATACCATTCTCAATGCTTTAATACTTAAGATGGACAAGAAAGTATGGATAATGTCTTGGAAATGTTAAAAAATATCATGAGAAATATTAAACTTAAAACAAGAAAGTGATGATAATTTCTAGGCTCGTCACTATGGTCAACAAGAAACTCTCAAGCACATTTTCTATTTTTGCCCCATAGCTCATGTTGCTTGGATTTTTAAGCCCTTCAATCTTGATTCTTTCTCATGGCATACGATTCTTCTTGGTGATTAGCCCAAAATTCCTACTAAGTTTTCCTAGAATTGGCATGTTTTCAAAGTAGAAATTCATTTTAGCATTCAAGAAGGAAAAAAATGCTATATTCTCTAGTTTTTTGATTGATATGTATTTATCTCTTTATGGTATGAATATATTTATTATAATTTTCTATTATGTATTTAGGTGTAGGAAAAGAAAATTACACTTGAAGTGGCCCACCTCTAGGTGTTTTTGGATCATTAGGATAATACCCCAATATATGGTTGTCAAAGCTCCACTAACTCTACCTTCTAGAGGGGATCACTAGATACTCCTCATGGATGTGGATGTGGATGTAATTAGAACTCTCATGGTGGAATTGACTCTTAGTCACAAGATTCTCAACCCCTTCCAAAAAGAGCTAGGGATTGGTCTTCTCATGGTAAGTCACAACCATCTTGACCACCTTCAGTGACTTTTAAGCCTCATGACTAAGGTTCCATTAGATGGTTGAATGCCCATGATGGACTTGGCTCTTAGTAATATGCCTCCCATCCCCTTCCCAAAAGAGCTAGGGATTGGTCTTCTTGTGTTTGGTCTCAACCATCTTCACCACCTTAAGCCACTTCTAAGCCTCACTAAGATGCCTTTGGATGGTTGAATACTAAATATGTTGATCTTTTGGATTATAAATTTGTGCAATATTTTTGTGAACCAAAATGAACTTGACAACCAAATTGTTGATTTGGTTGAATACTAAAAATCTCCTCACCTTTCTTTGGGTATTTCTTTTGTTCATGACACTCAACCTCATACTAAAGAAGAAAATAAGGAGTGTGATTACTAGCTAGGACCTTTTTCCTAATGACCAGTATATTCTTAATTGTTGGTGTACATAGGTGTTTTACCTATGAAGGTCCTATTTATATGTTGTCCACTTAGGTCCTAGGAAGGAATCTTTCTAGTTAAAAATTATTTGTCACTTATCTAGTTGGCTTTTATTTAATGTGTGTGGCCTAGGTCATTTAATGTTGGCTCACATCATTTAATTATGACACAGTCATTTGATGTTGGTACATCATCACACCTTGCCTATATAAGCAAGGCTTCATATGTATATTGTAACAACAATCAACAATTTGTTTGTCAAGTTCATTTTAGCATTCTTGCATCCTTAATTAGAGCATGATATTTCTACCATTTCTCTCTTGTGGAAGTTATTGTTGTCTTGCCGGTGATTATGGGGTGCTGAGGAGTTCACTATAAACTCCTACATGGTATCAAAGATTCATTGTTGCAGATTTCTTCCCAGATCCAAGGGACCTGTCTTGGCATGAAATTGTTTTTGGGTGTGAGTTGGGGTCTTGAGAACCTCAACATTGAATCTAGGGCATTAGAGAAATTCAGGTTTGGCTTTCGTTTCATCAAATTTCATTATGTTTTGACTGATCTACAAGGTTTGAAGAAGGGTTTCAATTGTCAAATTTGGGGGGGTAGCTGTTTTTTTAGAGAATTTTGGGCAAAAACCGACCTTTCCATTGCGTCCAAAAGTCATGAGAACCTAAGGATTAACTATCAATTCATTGATTTTTGACATTTTTCATCGAGGCACTAGGAAAAAATTTAGGCCATATGGATCCGTACTTGGTCGTAACGGTCATACAGTGCAGATTGTATAGTTGTTGCATCTATTGCCTAGTTGCTAAGAATCTCTATGGCATATTTAGGGTATATTCCTTTATAGATTCAATGTACAGTGTTGGTGTCACTATCTACATCATCATCCTCTATAGACTTGGTTGGGTATGGTAGCCATCATATCGGTCTTTTTGCAGGGTACAAGCTATTAATGCATCACAAGTTTTAATAAAAGTTTTGTTTATTAATTTTTTTGTTTTAATATTTTCCGCCAACAAATGCTTTTATGCCACGGTCATATGTCACAACCCGCGACAACCATACAAGGGGCTTGCACTAGGTGGTATGTGAAGCCACCACTAGCCCACACCACCAGCGACCCATCGACCCACTGCCCACCTGGGTGGCAAGTTTTATTTTTCTAACCCTACTAGCGACACTCATATGGTGGACCAACTGCCAACCCTTAGGGGTTGACCCTAGTTAGTCTGTAGATGCCCTAATAAGGGCCCTTTTTTCAAATCATTATAACTTGCAATCCAAGAGGAATTTTTTTTCAAATGAGATATCATTGAAAAGCTAGTGTCGCCAATTTTGTAGTGGTGCGGTTTATTTTAAATTTTTTTGGTTTTTTGTGGTATTTATTACTATTTGAAGTTAGATCTTCATTTTTTCTCCCGAGCTCATAAATTTTTGCCACAATCTCCAATTTTGGTGATTCTTGCAGCGTTGGAAAGGTATTAAGGAGTTCTATCATACTATCCATGCACTTTTTCTATATCTATCCCAGGTATATCATTATTTTAGTTTTGTCTCGATGGGTGTCTTAGATATTACTTAGATATTTTGATAGTTGGAAGGGTACAATTTTGATCTTTACACTTCATTTTAGTTCTAGAACAATGTTTTATCTCCTATTGCTTCATTCAGATTCTAGGGTTGTGCCATATTGAGAGTGTTCTAGTGTTCCTTGGCATCGAGTCTGCTATCGCTCTATCATGATTTTGACTTGAGTCCTTGAGTGACTCTAATATGGTTTCTAGCATCAAAATTATCTTTCCTTTGCTTTCCTAATTAAGGATTCTAATGTTACTCCACTAGTGTGTTTCTAGTGATTCTTTGCAATAAGTTATTTCATTGATGGGTTGAATGGTTTCTTCTTCATCTCTCTTATGGGGGGTCTTTTTCCTCAAATGGGGTTTTTTCCTCTCATTTTTTATGGAGAGCATTATTTTATCTTATCTCTCTTTTGGGGAGGAGTTTTTTTCCACTAGGTTTTTTCCCTTTCTCCATTTGTGAGAGATTGCATTTACATATGTACATGGGTACCTAACATGGCCTCATAGTCTAGACGCAGCTTTGTGTCATTTGTATAAGTACTCACTAATTTGTACTTAAGGGGGGGTGTTGGTGTAAATAGGTGTTTTACTTATCTAGATCTTATTTACATGTTAATTCCACTTAGGTCCTAGGAAGGAATATTTCTAGTTAAGCATTAGTTATCACTTATCTTATCTAGAATTTTATTTAATGCTTGGGTCCTAGGTCATTTAGCGTTGGCGCATGTCATTTAATTATGATACAGTCATTTAATGTTGGTACATCATTACACCTTGCCTATATAAGCAGGGCTTCATATGTACATTGTAACAACAATCGGCAATTTGGTTGTCAAGTTTATTTTGGCATTCTTGTATCCTTAATCATAGCATGATATTTTTTCCATTTCTCTCTTATGGAAGTTATTGTTGTCTTGCAAATGATCTTGGGGTATTGAGGAGTTCACCATAAACTCCTACACTAATGTCCTAGGAAACCTAAATAATTGTGACCCTTCACTATCCCTAGTGCTTTAGATATTTCTACAAGTGGTGGCCTCATTTTTGTATTTCTTGTTTTATTTTTTCATTTAAGACATGAATTTACATAGAATTTTTGGGGTGTGAATTTTTCCACCCACCCCTTTTTTGTGGATATATGTAAATAAACCTCTATGCACAATAATATACAATACTTGTTCATAAAAAACTTTCCATATTGGAAATATATTTTTTTCTCTAATGGAATTCTAATGGGGATATTATTTACACAAAGTATAGATGGTTTTATTTTTCTTGTTTTTTTTACCATTTTACCTAATTTTTTAGGTCATAGTTTAGTTCTTTTACCATAAATTTTTGTTTGTATCATTATTTTGGTTAAAATCTAATATATTAAGTTATTGGTGTTTTAATCCCTTTTTTATTAAGGATTAAGCATATTAGTGTTTGGTTATTTCATGTTGCTTCCTTTTGGTGACTTTTTTAATTTCTAAAAGACACTATAATGGCGAACTTATCATTATAATGAATCACAAGCTCTCCTCCTTGGTTTAGAACTATGTTAGGCTTCCAACATCACCAAGCTTCATGTTAAATGTGTTTTAATGACTATTATCAATACAATCAAGAACCCTTGTTCTCCTAACTAGAGATATATAATATCCTTAACATTGTTTAGCCAATTTTGGGCTCATTATCGTATTTCTCTTTACACCATGTGTATAGAGAAGAAAATGAATTGGTAGATTTTATTGCCAACTTTGGTATGTATCACATTTGTAAAATATGATCATCATATACTTAACATTTAGCCATCAAATAATTATTACCAAGGATAGAAAAAACTTGTTCACATCAACTTATCTTGAATGATTTGGAAGATTTGAGAGTTCAATCTTGACAATTACACCCATTTGTTTGGCCATATCAGAATATTTTTTTCTTATATTGATGGTGGGAATTTCATGATTATAATATTATCTTTGTATTCCAATTTGGAAGGGTGATCACACAATTATGTTTTCACTACTTTTTCTCTATAAATATCCATTTCCCTCTTTTCAGTCACTTTTATCTCATCTAATGGATACTAATGTATTTTTATTATCTGGTAAGAGGCATATGGCCTTTTATGACATAGTTATAGTAAAGTACCTTTCAAATGTGATCAAACTCATTGCATACATTATCATCTTTACCATTTAATATATTCTTGAGAAATAACTCTTTCTTGCCAACCATTTATATCATGTAAGAACAAACATATCGTCAATGTTATTCAGGGTGCTCTTATATTTGGGTATGGAAAAGGATGATATTAACATAATGGTTGAGGCTCTAGTTTGAAAAGAGTTCATAGGTGGATTGGAATCTATTCTAGACAACAAAATGTGTGGGTGCAGTTTTTCAATTTTTGATGCCCCTTGGTTTGTTGGTTGGAAATAGTTTCTTCATGAGCTCATGGATCTCCTTCATGGTTTCTTGGTCACTAAGCATTGGATTGAGCACATGAAGGTTGTCAGTAAGGTGTTGGGTTTCTTGAAATTAGTTGATGGTATTGTTTCTCCTAGAAAGATTGACTAGAGCTTCACTAGATTCTAATTTGGATGATTCTCTATTAGATGAGTGATGTTTACTTATTTCTTTTTCTTGCTTACCTCCTTCATTCTTCTAGTTAGTAGTTCTTACAAGGTTATATTTCTCCCCAATTTTTTGGTGGTGCCTTTTTTGTTTAGATATGGTTCCATGGGGCTTTGTATATTCCCAAATTTGAATCTCTAACCATTGTAAATTTCTCTATTTCAATATAAAGGGCATGAACCCCACAGTCACAATTTAAAAACCCAAAAAAATACATAACAAAGAAGACAAAACAATAAGACATCACAAACAAAAGAGCAACAAAAACAAAAGTATGATTTTTTAAAAATTCACTAATTAAAACACTACAATGCAACAATAATAATTTAATATCTCCCAATACTATGGTAGTATAAAACTCCTAGACTATAATTGTTCATTTTTTTAATAAATTTATTTATCCCACTATTTTTTTAACTTCATCCCTACTTTTGTTAAGTAAATAAATATACACCAAATTCTATTATAGAAATTTGGACCAAGCTATTGAAAGTATCATTTAGCCAGATGATTTATGATGCTCATAAGTGGGTCAATATTTCAAGTCCATTTTACAACCTCCCTCTCACATGCTCTTATAGGCATCATATAATCCCTTATACATCTTACAATGGCATACATTCTCTTACACATCTTACATAACATAGCTACTCTTAAAAATTCTTGTACACACATCATACCAATGTGAATACATATGACTTAAGGCTGAGTCATAAGTGAGATGCATTTTTCCATGTGGGTATAATAACTAATAAAAAATAATAATTAAATAATATGAACATTACGACTTGCAAGGTAAATGAAACACCTACTTCAAATAAAAATTTCTCTCATTTGTAATGGATTTTTATTTTCAACTACTATGATGATTAATATTCAAATTACAATATTTTTATTTATGTTTTGACAATAGATATTGTTTAATTAATATAATTTAAAACTTACTATTATTATTGATCGGTTGTTGTACTATATTTTGAATTCTATATTTGCTATTTAGTTTTTCATATTTTGAATTTTGCATAATATATTCCCCCCACTATTCCCCCCACTATTCCCCCTATCATCACCAATTAAAAAAAATGTCATCTCTAGAAACCCATCCCCTTATACCAAAAACTCAAATAAATTCTAAAAAAAAACTAGCATTAGTAATATAAAAAAGAATTGAGAATGGGGGTTTCAAAAAGGTGAAAGTATCCAAGCAATAGCATACAAAACTAGTCACATGTATCTCTAGGTATTTTTTTCTCCCCTCTATTTCTAAATTCCATCCCACCTTTAGCCCTAAGAGTGTTGGAGGGCTCATTAGCAAAAAAAATTCAAGGACATTTTATAGGGATAGTTTGGTTAAAGTGTCTAGATATAGTATGAAAATTATTTCAAGGAACAATTGAGATTAATCCTAATGTTCTAGTTGCCCTTGATCACAAGCATAATCAATTGTTGCAAAATATTATAATCATGGTCTAAGAAAAGATAGAGTTTCAATGGAGTTATTTTGCATTTGTATTTTAGAAAGTGGCTCCCATCTAGGTTGATTCAACATGGGAGAATCCTAATCAAATCTTGAGGCAACTTTTGCAAATGAGGCTAAAATTGCATTCATAGTTATTTCTAGTAGTAAATGAAAGTTGTTCTAGCATCTTGCCCCTGGGTTTGATTATATGCTAGTTATAGATGAAGCTACTCTAATGTTGAATCTTATTGAAGTAGTTTGCCACTCTAACTAGGGAGACTTGGGTTGAAATAGTCCAATATTTGTGATGCCACACCTTATAGATAAATAAGTTAAAGAAAATTGGAGACAAAAAGACTTTCTCAATGGCTTTCATAAACTATCTCATGCAACTCATATGTAGCCATCTAATGACCTTTTGGTACCATTTTTGTTATCAAAATTTAGGACAATCTTGAAGTTATCTTTTAGACATAATATTAAGCTATGATGTTTGTTCATGATGTAATAACATCATGTTCTCATGTCTAAATAGTAACTTACAATGTGAGTTATAACTACTAATGCAACTTTCTCATACAACTATTAATACAAACCACTTATTGAAATGCAAAATTCTTTCAAACTTCATGCATTCATTCATCCAACACAAGTAGGTGTCATGGCTAGTTTTTTCACGAGAAAATCTTACAATTTGTGAGTTCTATTAAGAGGCCAATATATAGATGTGAGTAAATATTATTATTTATGACAATAAATTAGAAAAATATTGAATAAAATTTTGATGTAAAATTCTTTCACAACAAAATAATAATTTGCTTCATCATTACACATAAGTCAAAAACACATTAATAAAATGATTATTATTATAATTTTTGATAAAAAAATATTAAAATATGAATTTTATGAAAAAATAAAATCATTTTGGTTTTAATTCTTGTTTGTATCTAATTACCATAAAATCCTTGCCATGTCAAAAACTAATAAAACTACTTATTAAAAAACACAAATAAAAAAATATTTTCAAATTTAATTTGAAAATATTATTATTAAAAATTATTTATAAATGAATGCCATAATACACCTATCAAATTAGAAAAAAATAATTCATTGAACATAAATAAATATATTTACTTCTTCCTATCTCCAATTTCTTTAAAATTTAAAATTATTTTATGATTAAAAATCATGACGCTTTTATTGTTACCAGTAGCATTAAAATCATCCTCCATTGGTGGCGTCACTTGTGGGGAGGAATTGTTTCTTGATGAACGTAAGATGATAATATCATGTTCTGGAAATACAGTCAATAAATTTTCTTTACGTGTAATTAACCCAATTAAGATTTCTTGTCCTCCAATTTCAGCATTTCAAAATTTGACAGCTAATTAATGCTACACTCTAGTGCACCCTAATTTGAAGGGTTGGTATGGTTTTGTATAGGTCATGTTGGAAATAAAAAATTATATCACCACATAAATAAGGATATGGACAATTTAAATATTTTATTTTTAGAATTATTCTAATCTATCAAACATATGTATGAGGTTGATTTTTCTAAACAATTTTTTTGGATTAGAAAAAGATTATCGAGAAGTGGTGCACATGGACCCTCTATTCTTGAATAATATTTGTCTATTTTGTATTCACATTGACTTATTTTCATCATGCATTTCTATAGGTTTTAATCAAATGAATAAATTTAGTTGGAATGACCCCATACTTAACTCTCGTGTGACCACATTTACAAAACACAGCTTCATACTTGTGTTTATCAAATAAAGTGAAAATGTGAAATGACACCTTCAATAATACAATAATACAACTATAGGCCTCAAATTTAGTGATATATCTCTATCAAGACCTTTCTATTGTCACTCATTTTAAACCCTATCTACCAATAATTACCTAGGCTCCCATCATTAAATGGGTTCAACCTTTCTTGGAAAATTTGGGCAACTTTTGGCCTTAGATTGATAATTTCAAGTCCATGTCTAAGTGTAGTCATCTCTTTACAACATTCAACTATATTTTTGTCTTCCTCTGTATTCAATGTTATTGGAGGACCTTTCTTTGTAGCACTTGGAATTTAAACCACTTAGGTAGTTAGTCAATGTGCTAGTAAGGATTGTCGTTTCTTTGTTGCACCCCTATTTGTTTTTATCCCCAACATCAAGTTAACTACTCCTTCCATATCATCTTTGGTCTAGTTTTTCTACTCTAAAATATTTTGTGTTCTTATACTTGCATTTACTTGAATTATCACTTCAATTGATTGTGTAGTGGGCATGTTCATATCTTCAATCTATTTATCTAGTATGTTGCTTCTATGTAGAGTTAGTGTTGTCCTTAATCTCTTTGTACCATGTGTCATCTTCATTTGGGTTATGTTATTATTTACAAAGATTGAAAAACAACAAACAAGATTCATGAATGTTACATATATTGTGTGTAACTTATGTGATTAAAATAACTATAAATGAGATATCATATAATAATTCTAAAAATATTGACTATTGGAAACATAAAATCATTATAAATTATGGAACACAAAATCTTCAACATCAGTTTTAGAATGGTAGAATGTATCCAATATAAAGACTAACTAAACAAGCTTGAAGTTAAAGAGTCTTAAGCATTCAACTCGATAATGTAGCCATTATTATCCTAGCTTTAAAGAAAATCAAAAGTGAATCCAACTTAGCTATGATTATGAAGGTAGTCAATTTTTTGATGAGGAGAGATGGACTGGCAATGATGCACCCTAACGTTAGGGTTTGAGATGACCATGCACATTCTATGCTACCACTAAAAAAACTATATTTTCACGTACATAGGGATGTGGACAAGTTAAATCTTTTCTTAAAGTGTATATTATGAATAAACCCTTGCAAGACTTGGGTAAACTATAATCATCAAGTCATTTAATCATATATTTTTGAGACACATATCACACACTAGTACATAGTTTGTTTTATAGTCACTAAATAGATAATCATCTATTTAACTAAGGGCTATGAAACTTTGTGCATTTTTACATAGTAACTAAAGAGAGTCATGTAATCACCTAAGGGATAACTAAACTATATCAAGATTCTTAATTATTCAACTTAGTAATGTAACACCCATTAACAAGGATTTCAAGATAACCACCATTGAAACCAACTTTACTATATATTTTTCACAAACAATCAAACTATTGATTACCATTCAACTAGTACAAAAAAAGCTTATAAATCTATTTTATATACTATAAAATTGGATTCACTTTAATACCATCCAAGATAGGCCAAGTGACATGCTACAAAAGATTACAAAAAATTAGAACCCTTCTTAATCAACCGATACATGAATATGTGACGAAAAATTTGAATAATATATTATTTTAATTTGATAGTTCTTAGTAATGGTGGAATAAAAAATTACCTAGGGTTGACTATGAATACAAAAAATAATTTATAACTTGAGTTTGATAGTTTATACTAATGCTAGAATCAAATATTAGCTAGGGCGTTGGATTTTTTGGCAATTGTGAATGGAAGTTAGATTGTTCACCCTTTGTTCCAAAAGAAATTCTAAGCTCAAGGAAGTTAGACTCCATTCTAGATAGGGTAGTGTTTGTGTGAAATTTTTTAGTAGTTGATGCCCCTTGGTTAGAGATGGTTTTTTCATGGGCTCATGGATCCCCTTTATGGTTGCTCAATCCCCATAGCATGAGCTCACACACATAAATTTTTTGATAAGGTGTTGAGTTTATTGAAAGTAACCGATGATATTGTTTCTCCTGATGAGATTTACTAGAGCTTCACCATATTCTAGTTTGGAATTTTAGACACTTCTCTATCAAATGAGAATTTTTTACCTCCTTATTTATTTTCTTTCTTGCATCCTATGTTCTTCTAGTTAGTAATATTTTATAAAGTTTTGTTCATCCCCAAGTTTGGGTGGTACCTTTTTTGTCCAAAGATGGTTCTTTGGGGCTTTGTATATCCCCAAATTTTGTATCTTTAATCATTGTAATTTTCTCTATTTCAATACAAAGGGCATGGTCTCCATGGTCACAATTTACATACTCAAAATAATACATAACAAATAAGATAAAAGAATAAGACATGAAAAATAAAAGAGCAACAAAAACCCAAGTATGGATTTTATTTTACAAATTCACTAATTAAATCACTACAATAATAATAATTTAATATCCCAATACTATGACAATATAAAATTACTTGACTAGAATTGTCATTATTTATACATTTATTTATCCCACTATTTTTATAGACTTCATCTCTCCTTTTGTGAAATAAATAAATCTACACCAAATTATATTATGGAGATGTGGGACAAGTTATACAAAGTATGATTTAGCTAGATGATTTATGATGCATCATGTACTACAATTTGTAAGTGGATTAATATTACAATTGTATTTTGTAACCTCCCTCTTACATGCTCTTATATGCATCCTAAAATCTCTTATACATCTTACAATATCATAGATGTTCTTACACATCTTACACAATATAGACACTCTTACAAATTCTTAAACATACATCATGCTAATGAATACATGTGGCTTAAGGCCAAGTTGTAAGTGGGATTCTCATTTCCATGTGGTACAATAAATAATATTAAAAAAAATAATAATAATAATTTAAACATTAGGACTTACAAAGTGTATGTCGTATCTAGAATATGAATAAAATTTTCATCTAATTTGTAATGGATTTTGATTTTCAACTATTATGATCATTGATACAATTCAAATTATTACATTTCAATTTATGATTTGACAATGGACATTGTCTAATTAATAGAACTTATAACTTACTATTATCATTAATCAATTATTGTATTATGTTTTCAATTCTAAATTTACTATTTAATTTTGTACATTTTTTATTTTAAATAAATTATGGTATATATTCCCTCCACTATCACCCAATCATCCTCAATTTTTATTTTAAAATGGCATCCCTATAAACTTGTCCCCTTATACCAAAAACTCGCATAAATGCTAAAAAACTAACACTAGTAATATATGAAGTGACTAAGAAGGGGGGTTTTAGAAAGGTGAATGAAGTATCCAAGTAATAACATACAAAAAAAAGTCACATGCATCTCTAGGTATGTTTTTATCCCCTCTATTTCTAAATTCCTTCCCACCTTTAGCCCCAACAATGTTGTATGGCTCATTAGCAACATAAAATTGAGGGGCATTTTATAGGGATAGCTTAGTTAAAGTGTCTAGAAATAGTGTAACAATTATTGCTAGTTGATCCAAATAACAATTGAGATTAATTCTAATTTTCAATTTCCCTTTATCACAACCATACTCATCATGTTCAATTGTTGCAAAATCTTGCAATTGTGATTGAAAAAAAAATTAAGAGTTCTATTAGAGTTGTCTTGCATTTGTATTATAAAAAATTGCTCTCATCCAAGTGAATTCAACATGGAAGAATCCTAAACAAATATTGAGGCAAGTTTTGCAAATGAGGTTAACATTGTGTTCATAGTTACTTCTAGTGGTAAACAAAATTTGTTCTAGCATCTTGCTCATGGGTTTGATATGCTATTTATAGATGAAGCTACTAAAATGCCAAATCCCACTAAAGTAGCTTGTCACTCCAACTACATAGACTTGGGTCACACTAGTCCAATTTGTGATGCCACACTCTATAGATGAATAAGTCAAATAAAATATAGACAAACAAACTTGTTCAAATGGCTTTTATAAACTATATTATGTAGCTCAAATGTAGTTGTCTAATGACGAATTTTTGGTAGGTCATTCTCTTTGTCAAATTTTAGGTAAATCTTGAAGTTATCTTTTAGACATAATATTAGGCTACAATGTTTGTTCATGATGTACTAGCATCATGTTGTTATGTCTAAATGGTATGACTTACAATATGAGTTACAACTACTAATGTAACTTTCTCATTCAACAATTAATATAAGTCACTCATTGAAGTGTGTGTCATCCATTTCTTTCAAACTCCATGCATTCATTCCTCCAATGCAAGTAGGTGTCATGGCCAATTTATTCATGAGAAAATCTCATAACTTGAGTAAGGTTTATTGAGAGGCCAATATATAGATGTGAGTAAATCTTATTATTTATTCTAGTAAATTAAAAAATATTGAATAAAAATTTGATGTAAAATATTTCATAATAGAATAATAATTTATTTATTTTATCATCACACATAAGTCAATAACACATCAATAAAATGACTATTATTATAATTTATGATAATAAAAATATTGAAATATAAATTTTAGGAGAAAAATAAAATCCTTGCCATGACAAAAACTAATAAAGTTATTTATTTAAAAGTAACATAAATAAAAAAAATTTGAAAATATTATTAATACGCTTTATTGGTATTGTCATAGTGTGATGGTTTAAATGTGGTGTTGTTTTTTTTCACCAAAGTTCAAACTCCATTGAGATTAATGATTTTTCTCCTTGAGCTCTCAGCTATCCTGATGATGGATCACAAAGTGTGATCCAAAACATTGATGCGAAAATCTCTACACAATCAAATCCAGAAATCATCTAACAATACTCCATTGAGATGTTATTATTGAGTGTATGTTTCGAGGATGAAGTCCCTCGTTTAAATGTGATGTTGTTTTTGCCACCAAAGTTCAAACACCAATAAGATGTTATTATTGAATGTATATTTGGGATGAAATCCCCCATTCATGACCTCACCCTTCATAACTCGAAATGAAAAGCATTTAACCTTTAAAAAATATGACTTCAATTTTTTATTTAAATTAAACAATTGCCATAATACACCAATCTAATGAAAAATAATAATATTTCATTGAACATAATTAAATATGTTTACTTTGTCCAATTTTTTTTTAAGTTATATTATGATTAAAAATCATGGTGTATTTATTGTCACCAGTAGCATTCAAATCACCCACGTCATGGATTGACAGAGTGATATATACTTTGGTGGCGTCAGAATAGTTTATTGATGAACGTAAGCAGATAATATTAAACAGTTTGGTATAACCAGTGAAGGGAGAGAAGTCATAGTGATAACAATAATCTATGGAAAGGAATTCCATCCATATGTAAGAGCGAATATTATCTGCAGAAGTACAATAAAATACAGATGAGGGTTCGATAGAAAACAGGCAATGGGATCAGATATCATGTTCTGGAAATATATTACCTGCAATTAACCCAACTGAGATTTCTCCTCCTCCAATTTCAATATTTCAAATTTGATAGCTAATTAATGCCCCTTGCGTGCTCAACAAGTAAGGGGGAGAGGATCTCATAGTGTTGCACCCTAATTTTAAGGACTGATAGGGTTTTGGATATGTCATTTCCGAATTAAAAAATTATATCATTAAGTAAGGATGTAGATAGATTAATTTTTTAAAATTTTAATATTGTTCTAACATGTAGATGATGTAGATTTTTGAAAACAATCTTTTTGGGAAGTGGTGCCCATGGACTTCATATTCATGAACAACATCTGTTTGTTGTGTATTCACATTGACTTGTTTTCACCATGCATATCTGCACGCGTTAATCAAATGTAAAGACATTTAATTGAAATGATTCCAAACTTAACTCTCATGTAACCACATTTATAGAGCACAACTCCATACTTATGTGTATCAAATGGAGTAGAGATGTGAAATGATAGCACCTTCAATAATACAATACACCGCACGAAACAATGCACAAGGGTTCACCAACAACTATGTTCTTTACTAACTCATAATGCATATATGACTCTAGATGTTACTCACTTATGTTCTGGTTCTTCTATGACTTACTTATAGACACAATGAATGGCACATATTGGTTTAGATTATCCTTGTTAGTCGATGTAAGAAATGGGTAACAAAGAGAATTGTGATGAAACGTGTAAATTGTGGCATGAGTTATTTCCTCAACATTGATGCAAAAAGATTTATGAGGTATGCATGGAGAGGAATGTAGAGTTCTATTCAAGGGTTGTCTTCAATTCAATCATCCATCTAAATTTAAAGGGAAGGTGAGGTCCTCATAACTCACTAAGGTAATGACCCACTTCATTTATTTTATTGTATTTTGATTTTTTCTATGTTGTGTATTATCTAGTCTATTGTTATGCATTGTTTATTATTTGTGGTGAAAGTGGTTTGTTGCACCCAACTAGGGTTATCGTTTTCATTTTATTATCGCTCATCTTGAAAGCCCTAATGGGTAATCACAAATTTTAATGTTTATGAATTACATTGTAAAGGATTGATTATCAATTATCTTCAAAGTCATAATAACTAATGATGCACTATCAAGTTGATGGTCGGTTCATTATCCTTTAGTTGAAAACATGAATAACTCTTCAGTGTGGAATCTTTTCTTTTATAGTACACCCTTAATCCTATAGATGCATAGGGTTATGAGTAGTCAATTTATGGCTACGTTAACTCTTAATTAAATTATATAATCATTAATATAGTCTTATATAGGTAGTTAATTCAATAGGGATGGCATCCAAGGAATAAGTATTATATATATGAGATAGAAGTTAGTTATTATCATCCTATTAAGTACTGTGTTCCTATTGAAAGCTATTGTAGGTATTCACCTCAAAGTCACATATTGTTATCAAGTATTTGAAGCATATTTCTCTTTATATTATTCTATTATGTAACTTTTTTCATTACAATTGTGGCATCAAAGTATGATCTTGCTATACAAAGGCATGAAATAAAATGATTATTTTAAATTTTGGAGGTCATTTTGGAAAGCATAAATCTCTCTCACTTTAGGAGTTTTTTTCTTAACTTTTAAATAGTTTTTCAAAGCCATAATAAAGCTAATATATTATAGATTTGAGATCATTTGGAGAAAAATCAAGAAGATATAATAGAATTAGGGTTTCCACAAAATAAAATCCCAGGGAAGCTAATAAGTGATTTTTTTCCTAAATTATGAAGTTATAATAGATTCTAAGATGTTTAATAGAATTTCATTGATTTTGGAAAGTGGGATCAAGGCCCTAGTAAGTTACAATAAAAAGATTTAATGGATTTGTATTGAATTTTATCATGAAAACTATTTTGGCAACATCATGGCAAGTGCTTCAACAAGAAAAAAAGGAAGGAAGCTAGTCACTCATATAAAAATTCTTGACAAGGATGGTATAATACTTGATGAGATGGGTTCAATAGATATTGAATCTACAAGGAAAGAAAAAATCAAGTTTAAGGATGATATTTTGTTGTGGTTATAAACAAAATAGTATGTGCTCTCTTTTATTTTTTCTAACACATTCATTACTTATGGAATTCCAAATCCATTTAGATATTATATTGCAATAGTGTATAAAATATGTGTTATATTGCATTAACAAAACAAATTGACATGAACATTTACAATACAAATTTAAATATTTTGTTACACCATCATTAGGACCTATCAAACTTAAGTTATAAATTGAAATATTTAAATCTATCAACTATATCATACTCACCCATATTCTCCTAATGGATAGTTAAAATTTTAAATATTTGTGAAATATATTGTAAAGGTAGACTCGCTCTTTATTATCTTAAAATACCTAATAGTGGATGTTATATTGTTGGGTTCAATGACACTCTATACCTACAATCTTGTTTCATTAGGCTTCACATGAAAACATTATTACTAAATCTTGAGTTTTGAATCTTTACTTTTATTTTTTGTTTATATATCTTGTTGTTCAAAGAATGATACATCTCCAAAAATGGGAATTGAATAAAATTATACCATCCCTATGGTTTTGTTTACATAATTGTATGTGCTCTCTTTTGTGTTCTATAAACATTCATTAGTTATGGAATTCTAAATCCCCATAGATTTTATATTGTTGTGGTGCATGTAGTATGTTTCTGTTAGGATAGATGACATTATAATTGCTATCCTAAGTTGATTTTATGTGTCGCCACATTGTTTGGAAAGTGTCATAGAGGACATGAGAGGAAAAATATTTATTATTTATTTCCTATCAAAAATTGTAATTACATTCATATAGGTGGATCCACTACAGTGATGGCTATAGAGCATCCTAGTAGAATATTCCATCTAGGCATCCACTTTTTGGGTGGGGACCACCTAGAAATGCATGTTCTTGCATGTTGTCTTGCATGATTTGCATGTTATCCTACGTTGGGCACCCAATTTTGCATGTTTTGGGTATGAGTTGTCGGAGCCATCAGAGAGTAATGGAGCACTTGAGTTTGACCAATTATGATTGGCTATGGGTTAGGCCCCCATGTGAAGATCATGTGATTATTTAATAATTTTCACTCTTTTATGGGTTGTCCACTAAGAGGGGCGTGAGTTTTTCCACCTATGTTTTATTCTTGTTGTTTTTGGATACCACAGTGTTATTCTCTCCCACAAATCTCTATATATTGGAGCCTTGAGATAGTGGTTTGATAAGTTTGCAAGTTGTTAGAGTAACAAAGTGCTATAGAAATTTAGAGAGAGAGGAGTGTTGTATTGATGTATACTTCATTTGAAGATTAATAAAACATTGCATCTCTTTGGGTGTGGATTTTTCCTGCAAGGGTTTCTCCAAGTATATCTTGTGTCACTTGTGATTCTCAAGTTGTGATACTGTTGTTTTTATTTTATTTTTCATATTTTCAATCACATTATTAAGTTCATATTTCTACAAGTTTCACCTTGATATCCAACATTTGGTATTAGAGATAATAGTCCTTTTGAGAGAGGGATACCTTTCTCTTAAATGTTGAAGGGATTTTGGCTGTAATGGGAGCTTTTTATTTGTGGGTTTTGTAGATTTGTGAAGAAGATTGAAAACCATGGCTTCTACCTCTTATCTAGATATTGAGAAATTTAATGGAATAGGTTATGAGATGTGGAAGTTGAAGATGAAGGATCTCCTTGAAGAGAGAGATCAGTGAATGGCAGTTTCAAATGAAAATAAACCATCCAATGTGTCTAATGAAGATTAGAATAAAATGAACAAGAAGGCACAAGAAACCATTTGGTTGTGTCTTGCAGATTCTTTCCTCTTGAATGTTTGAGAAGAATCTATCGCACACATGTTGTGGAAGAGGATAGGTGATATTTATCAAACTAAAAGTCTAACTAATAAATTGTACCTCAAAATATGTTTATATTCTTTGAAAATGGATGGTGATTATGTTATTGAACATTTAAATGCTTTTAATACGATTATATGTCAGGTTGCATCTATAGATGTTAAGATAGATGAAGATCAATGCATATTGTTGCTTTGTTCTTTACCCGAATCTTGGGAAAATATAATTGTTGTCATAAGTGGTCATGGTGCAGAGCCAAAGATAGATAATCTCATTGCTACACTTATTTTAGAATAAATGAGAAGAAATTCCATGAATACAGGCTCCCAAGATGTCTTGCATGTGTGAGGAAGGTCCAAAGAAAAAGGAGGACCTAAAGGGGTAAAAAGAGAGACAAGTCTAAAGGATGCTCTAAAACCCCCAAGAAGAGTTGAGTAAATTGTTGGAATTGTGGTAAGAGAGGGCATGTGAAGGAGTGAAGAAACAAGAAAAAGAGTTCAAATACTTCCACATAAAAGTCCTTAGAAGATGGAAATTTTGATGCTTTGTTTATTTCTGCTAACACTACTAGTAATGATGCTTGAATTATTGATTTAGGTTTCTTCTACCATATGACTCCTCACAAGGAGTGGTTTACTTCATAATCAACTTACGATGGGGGAGAAATTTTCCTTGGTGATAACAACATGAAGAATATTATTGGTAAGGGAAAGTTGAAGTTGTGTTTTAGTGATGGAAGGGTTAAAACCCTTGATGATGTTTTACATATTCTAGGACTTGCAAGAAATTTACTTTCAGTATCCAAGTTGAATGATTCTAGAATTCATGTAACATTTGAAAAGTCTGGTTGTAGGTTGGTAAGAGGGAATTTGGTGATTGCTAAAGGATATCAGATAGAGACTTTTTTTAGGCTAAATTCCTCCACTTTTTGTAACTCTACCAATGTAACCGGCACTGAAAATGCATGTATGTTGTGGCACCATACATTGGGTCACATACGTGAAAAGGGTAATAGACTATTTTGAATTAAAAGTTGGTTGACAATATTTCTGATTATTTTGTTGGTAAAAATTATTTTTGTGAGTATTGTGTGTTTGGTAAATAGAATAGATCATCATTTCCTAATGGAATTAACAAAGCTAAGAGATTATTATAGATCATTCATTCGGATGTGTTTGAACCAATGGATGTTGACTCTTTTAAAAAAAATCATTATTATGTTACTATCATTAATGATGTCTCAAGGTACACTTGGATTTATTTTATGTATGCAAAATTTGTGGTTTTCACTAAGTTTAAGGAATTTGAAGCTTTGGTTGAGAAGCAAACAAATTATAAGATAAGGGTGTTGAGATCTGATAATGGGGGTAAATATTGTTCTAGGGAATTTGATGAGTTTTTTAATCATGTACGTATTATTGGGAAAAAGACTAATCCTTATACACCTGAAAAAAATGGGGTAGCAGAAAGAATGAATTGAACCTTGATGGAAAGAGCTAGGAGCATGTTAAGTGGTGCTAAGCTTGATAAATGCTTTTGGGTAGAATCTGTAAGTATTGCATGTTATTTGATTAATAGATCTCCTTGTTCAACTCTTGTTGATAAAAATCCTTATGAAGAGTGGATAGGTATAAATCCTTTTGTTTCACATTTAAGGGTCTTTGGTTGTGAGGCTATTGTTCATGTGCCTCAAGAGAAGCAATCTATATTGGATCCAAAAGAACATAAATGCATCTTTGTTGGTTACAGTGAGAATGTAAAAGGTTATAAGATTTGGAATCCACTAACTCAAAAAATGGTTTTCTCTAGAGATGTGATTTTCAATGGGTTTAGAGCTTACTCAGGTGAAGAACAACCAAAGGAGAAAGATAAGACAAAAATAGTGCACTTCGAGACAAAGATAGAAAATCAAGAAGATGAACATGTGGAAGAACAACCAAATGGATTAGAGGGTGGAGAATAAGAAGAGGATTTACAGAGTTTAGATGATGTTCAAGATGAGCATACAGAAGAAGAAGAAGAAGAAGAAGAAGATCCCCATTACTCCTACCTTGAGAATATCCACAAGACAACATAATCTAGTTGACAGGTATAGCCCACCATATTTTCATTGTGTATTTTCTTTTTTGAGTATTGATGATGAACCTAGATCTTTCATGAAGGCTCTCTCTTTAGAGGAAAGTGAGTCTAGGATGCAGGCCATGTAGGAGGAGATGCTGGCTTTGGATGGTTGTGATACGTGGGATATTGTTAGTTTCCCAAAGGAAGGAAGCCCATTGGTTGCAAATGGGTATTTAAAAATAAATTCAGTGTAGATGGTTAGTTAGAGTAGTACAAGGCTAGACTGGTTGACAAGGGATACCCCCAAATGGAGAAAATGGATGTTAAAATTTCCTTCTTGTATGGAGATCTTGAGGAGGAAATTTATATGTGATAACCTGGCGATTTTGTTGTGAAAGGAAAAGGACACTTGGTTTGTAGGTTAAAATGATCATTATATGGTTTGAAATAGTTACCCAGGATATGGTACCAAAATTTTGATGTCTTTGCATTGAAGTTGGATTTTGTTATAAGTGAATAGGATCATTATGTTTATGTTAAGACTATTGATGACCATATACTAATCATTGTCTTGTATGTTGATGATATGTTGTTTATGGGTAACAACAAGATGATGATTAGGGAGCTTAAGACAACTTTCTAGCACGTTTGATATGAAGGATTTGGAGGTTGTTAAATATATCCTTGGGATGGAGATCAGTAGGGATCGGGTTCTCATAAAGCTTTGGTTAAGTCAAAGTAAGTATGTTGATACCATTTTACAGAGGTTTAGTATGCATGACTGTAAACCAGTAAATATTCCATTTCCAGTTGGTACTAAGTTTATTTTAGACATGTGTCCTAATTGTGATGATAATTTTGAAGAGATGTCTAAAGTTCTTTATGCCAGTTTTGTTGGTAGTTTTATGTATGCAATGGTTTGTACTAGACCAGATATAGCCCAAGCAATGGGAGTTTTAAGCAAGTTTATGTCTAACCTTGGTAGAGAGCATTAGAATTTTGGTAAAAGGGTGTTTAGATATTTGTGTGTAATATTTGATTATTTTTTGGTTTATCATAGTACTAATAATGTGGTTAAGTCATTGGACATACAAGGTTTTGTTGATGCAAATTGGGCAAGTGACTTGGATAGTCGAAGGTCCACTAGTGGTTATATTTTTACTTTGTTTGGAGGTGCAGTTAGTTGGATGAGTAAAAGACAACCTACAATTTCATTTTCCACCACTAAATCAGAGTATATGGCTACTACAGATGCCTCTAATGAGGTAGTATGGTTATAGAGACTTGATAAAGGTATTCATTTTGATTGCAAGACAATGAGGACTGGATGTGATAGTCATCTGGTGCTATTTTTTTGACCAAAAATCCTATGTATCATGCTCATACTAAGCATGTTGATGTTCAGTATCACTTTGTGTGAGATATGGTTGAGAATTGTAAGGTCTTGATTCAAAAGGTTGAAACTTTGTATAATGTTGTAGATTCTCTCATGAAGCCAGTGATCATAAATAAGTTTTCTTGGTGCAGGAAGGTCATGGGCCTTGATAACTATACTTGATTATAATTTTAATGTATCTCATGGATGTAATTGCAATGTATAATGTTAAGTGGGAGAATGTTAGGATAGGTGACATTATAATTTCTATCCTAAGTTAATTTTATGTGTTTCCATGTTCTTTGGAAAGTGTCTTATAAGACATGAGAGGAAAAATATTTATTATTTTTTTTTATGAAAAATTATAATTGCGTCAATAGAGGTGGATCCACTATGGTGATGGTTATAGAGCATCCCGAGAGAATATTCCATCAGGGCATCCACTTTTTGGGTCGAGACCACCTAGAAATGTATTTTCTTGCATGTTGCCTTACATGATTTGCATGTTATCTTAGGCTAGGAGCCCAAGTTTGCATCTTCTAGGTATGAGTAGTCGAAGAGTAATAGAGCACTTGAGTTTGACCAATTGTGATTGGCTATGGGTTAGGCACCCATGTGAAGGCCATGTGATCATTTAAAAAATTGCACTATGCTTATGGGTTGTCCACTAAGAGGGGTGTGGATTTTTCTAGATGGTTTGTGCTTGTTGTTTCAGGATACCATAGTGGTATTCTCTCCCAAAAATCTCTATGTATTGGAGCCTTGAGATAGTGGTTTGATAAGTTTGTTTGTAGGTTGTCAAAGTAACGAAGTGTTACAAAAATCCAAAGAGAGGAGTGTTGTATTGATGTATACTTTATTTGAAGATTAATAAAATCATTGCATCTCTTTGGGTGTGGATGTTTTTCCCACAATGGTTTCTCCATGTATATGGTTGGAAATTGTAGAGAAATGCAAGTATACTCACAACTCTGCACTTGAAAGACTCAAATATATTCAAGAGTGTGAGAAAGAGGTCAAGATTTTATTCACATTATATTGGACTTGGCCTAATGCAATTCAAAAATTGAAGGATGTTGAGAGAATAATTGGAACCTAGATCAAGTTTGCATCTAGCTCATTTGATCCTGCTCTTGATTTGGATGATTAGACTTGGTATGGATTGACAAAATTTCATGAGGAATACCTTACATCACATAAAGTAAAAGGAGAGATGGTTGAGCAATATGGGAAGCTCAGATATTTAATCAAGATCAAGTACATACACTTGTCTATTATGTTCATTCGATAGCTGATAGGATTCTGAAATCTAATATTACACCTGAAATTGTGGTGGAAGGAAAGGACATCTTAAGTGATCTCAATTATCTATGGAGTGCATTGTCAAAGGAAAATAGGATTTGGGATGAAGGGAGATCCTCATGGACCAGGATTCTTAGCAAGCTTCAAGAAACAACGACCTTCGATTATCATCTCTATTTGGAATTGTAACTAAGGCAAAAATCTAGGTTAAGCATGAAATAAAATGCTTAAAACAAAACCATAGCTAAACAATGAAGTACAAAGGAGGATATATGCGTAAAGAAAAGAAGAATTTCACCAAACAACCTTCATGCACCTCCATGATTGACCTTCATTGCCCTTCTCCATTTGCTACAAAATGATGTTTTCCCTCATATTTTTGTGAGCAACTATGACTATGACAAGACCTAAGCAAATATTGAAGGATTTGATCTAAAATGCAAGTGTACTCAAATTTATACAAGCATGAAGAAGTGTGGAAGCCTAAATTATGAAGCATGAAGTGTGAGATGATGAAGTGATTAAGTCACGAGATGATAAAAGTCCCTAAATGAGGTCGACATTGCTTTTTTATAAAAAAAGTCAATTTTGGAGGAATGGCCAGGATTAAAATTTGAGAGATGCCCTAAGATCAAAGGTTGTAAATGCATGTGACAACTCATAATTAGGGTTAGGGCAACATTAGGTTAAAATTTGAGATGGAGGGTTGAGATTAAAATCAAATAAATGGTGGAGAATGCATGTGACAAGAAGATAATGGGCACAGAAAAAGAGGAAAGTGGGGAATTAAAATAGAAATTTAAAATTAATTCCTTCAAGAGGTTGAGTTGACCTTTTAAATTAAAAATTAATTTAATTCAAAAGTGGTGGGACCATGTGACAACAAATAATGATTTAAAATTATTTGCTTGGTGGGAATTTAGAAAAGGGGCAATTTTAAATAAATGTCTTTATTTAAAATTAGAAAAAGCCAAAGTGGGTAATAATTAAATAAATAAATTAAGGAATTTATTTAATTATAAGAAGACATCAGAGATTAATGACGTATTTAAATAAATAAATAAAGTTTATTTATTTAAATATTAAGAGGAAATAATGAACAAAGGATAATTAAATGAATTTATTTAATTATGGAGAGACATAAGAGATTAGCGACGTATTTAAATAAATAAATATAATCTATTTATTTAAATAGTCAGGAGGAATAAAGGACGTGAATTAATTAAATAATTAGAAATTATTTAATTAATAGTTGAAATTGGACTATAGGACATAATTAAATATTTTAATTATGTTTAAGAAGAAATGCAAAGAAAATAAAGCTTGCAGACCTAGGTGAATTTTATGTGTCTACAGGAATATACTCCTTAGGGGGAGTATTCAGGTATGCAAAGGATCTGTTAAAGCATTAAAATTATTTTTCCTTTTCCATTGATGTTAAAGGGGGAGAGAGAAAGAAAGAGGTATCATGCAAAAACAAGAAAATTTTATAAAATAATTTTTGAAGAGAAAGGTATCATGTGAATAAGTTTTGGGGGAGAAAATTGAAAAACTAGGAAGAAGTATTTTTTGATGGTTTTCACATCATGTGTTTCCATCAATGACAAAGGGGGAGATTTTTGGAAATTGGGAGATTGTCATTGATGTCAACAAATGGAATTTGGATCATTGCCTCAATGTAATTTTGATGCTTATCAGTTTTTTAGCTACTCTGGTAATGGAAGTCTGTTGATCTTATATTTTGATCTGGATTACCCCTTTTTGTAAGATCTGATCAAAATCTGATAATATGTTTCATCTTGATATCAACTGCATCCACTGACATGGTTTCAGCCGAATAGGTTGTATGGTTGGAAAGGTACAATTACCAGTAGTTTTGGAAACAATGTCATACTCATACATTGGCTTTGTATGTTGGTTTTTTGGTCTGGATTCTATCTCAGAAAAGATATCATTAAAGGAATTTGTACATAGGTTTGAGACTACAAGATACATTTTACTTTGGAGCTTCATAATGATATGTGAAGGAATTTGGAATATATGAATGACAGTATTATGATCTGTATTTTGTAGTGAGTTTTCATACAATACACTGATGTGGGAGATTCTGGATTTTCTCATATTTGATTATCTTATCGTGAAATTTTGAATATAAGTATCTCAATGTCGTCTAAGGAAGAATTCAATATGCTAACAAGTTTTTGTGTTACACGTTTGATGGATTGCATATATGTTTGGAGTTTTTGGTCTAACTTTGGTTGACCTAATTATGTATTAATATTGAGAAGTTTTTTACATGTGCTACAAATGATTAAGGGATCTATCTTAGGTCCACGTCGACTACTTATATGTGAAGATGAATATGTTTTGAGGATAATGCTAACAGAGTTGATTAGGCTAACCTAATGAGTAAACATGGATATATGTGGATGTGTGTGTAAGACATTTTTTGAAGAGATAGCATGGAGAGGTATAAAAGGAAAGTGTGTGAAAGATACATGAAGACAAAGATGCGAATGGATATGTGTGAAATTGTATAAATGTGCAGATTAGTGTGTTGTTTATGTATTGTGCTTCACCAGAACTGAGCCCCAACACAGGGAGGGTGCATTTTCATCAGTTCATACTTTTGGCAATGAGCCACATCATTTTGTATCTTAGCATTGAGCAAAATCATTTTGTATCTTTTTGTATCTACTTCAAGTTGTGAGCCTTTCAAGGACAACAAGTCCTGGCAATGAGCCCTTGTAATATTCTATATCTGGATATATTATATTGTGAGCTAATCCTCATGGTGGTTTTTCTCATTTTGGGTTTTCCACGTAAAAACATTGGTGTTCATGTGTGTTGATGAATTGTCTTGATTCTATGTTTTCTCTTGTTGATCCAGTCAAATTTGTGATAATGTTTAGATGGATTTTATGTGAATGGCTTTATGGAATACTAATTCATCCCCCTCTTAGTATTCTTAATGTTTAACATATATCTTGTATCACTGTGATTCTCAACTCGGGTATTGTTGTTTTTCTTTCGTTCCTGGATATGCTAGTCACATAATAACATAATTGGTAATCTTGGATACATAATTTCATATTTGTAATCACATTATTAAGCTCATATTGTTGCAATTTTCACCTTGATATCCAACAATTTCATCCTACATAACCAAAAAAAGTTGACTTTACCACTCACCATGAAAATTTAAATATTTTATTTGATCATCACTCTAACCTATTATGTGTGTGTGTATTAAACTCTAATTTCATATGCATTATCACTTGGGGGAAATCACAATAGTTTGTGGAAAAAATTTCAATGTTTAATAAAAAGTATTGTATTGTTGATGGAACTATCATGTTATATACTTGATCCATCAAATATAGGCTAGTATGGTAGTGTGATTAGTAAATGTGGTCCCATGGGAATTGAATGTGGATTTATACTAGTTAAATGTCCTCATATTTGATTAAAAAAAATTAGATATGCATGGTGAAAAGAAGTCAATACAAACATGTAACAAGTAGATATTATCCAAGTACAAGGAGTCTACCTATTTGACAAGTCAAACAAAATGATGGAAGAACATATTTACATTTTTCACATCTCTTGCTATTTGGTAATAGAATTTTTTAGGGCCAATATGACATATAGATTGCCATGTCAAACCCTAAAGTTAGGGTTCACCATTATTGGAAACTATCCCCTATGACTTACCAAAGTTAATCTCATAAGTTAACTCTCTATAAAGTAAAGAAAATAAAATTCTTCAAACAAATGTATAAGTTAATAGCATTGCATTGGCATACTCATTTTCATTCCAACATACCTTTATGCTTTCTTAAGACATGAAACCACAATTTTTTTTAGTATTTATATAACCAACTAGAGAAAATTAGCTTACATCATCATCAATTTTTTTTCTTCCCATAGATTACAAAAAGTAGCATTCACTAATGGAACACATGAAATTGAAATGATATTCTTCATATCACTATAGATAATACAATAAATATTTTTCATAATACATGAATTAGACACGACTAATTCTTTAGCATAAAAAAAATAGAGTTGCTTTTCTTCATAATTGTTTCTAGTAGTAAATATAAGTTATTCTAGTATCTTTCCCATGGGTTTGATATGATACTTATAGATGAAGCTAATATAATGTTGAATCCTATTAAAGTAGCTTGTCACTCTAACCAAGGAGACAATTTTAAATGGTTCAACATTTGTTATGCCACTTTCTATAGATGAATAAGTTAAAGAAAATTGGAGACAAACTTGCTCAAATGGAATTTATAAACTATATCACATAGCTCAAATGTAGTCATCTAATGACTAAACTTTTTAATACCACTCTCATTATCAAATCTTAGGTCAATCTTGAAGTTATGTTTTAGACACAATATTAGGCTATGATGATTTTTCATGATGTAATATCATGTTGTCATGTCTAAATAGTAACTTACAATGTGAATTACAGCTACTAGTGTAACTTTCACATTTGACGGTTATTACAACTCACTCATTGAAATGTAGGATTCTTTCAAATTCCATTTATTCATTCCTCCAACATAAGTAGGTGGTGTGATCAATTTATTTGTGATAAAATCTTACAACTTGACTTGCGTAAATCTATTCATTGAAATGAGAGGCCAATTTATAGATGTAACTAAATATTGTTATTTATAACAATAAATTAAAAATATTGAATACAAATTTGATATAAAAAATTCACAATAAAATATAATTTATTTTATCTTTACACATAAGTCAATAACACATCAATAAAATTACTATTCTTATAATTTTGATAAATGAAATATTAAAATATAATTTTAGGAGAAAAAATAAAATCATTTAATTAATTTTTATTGTAATTCTTGTTTGCATCTAATTATTATAAAATCCTTGTCATGACATTTAAACTAATAAAACTATTTATTTTATTTTTTTGAAGGGGTAAATGTTTTTGACCTGGAGCTATGAACCAATGAATCACTAATGAGGGACCTCATCCCCAATATAAATTCTCAACAATTACACCCCAATGGGGTTTGAACCTTGATGGAAATAATAACAACACAACTTAACCATCACACCATGCCACTATTGGCAATAAAACTATTTATTTAAAAACACATAAATAAAAAATATTTTTAAATTAAAATTGAAAATGTTTTAGATTAATGATAAACAGGTTTTGAAGGGTTCCTGAAACCCTAAACAAAAAGGAATAGTGGTAGCAAAGATAAAAAGAGGACTGCCCACCCAAGAAACCAAAAAACAAGCTAACTACCAAGATATTGGCGACCCATCAACAAAAACCAACAACAAAAAAAAAAGACAAAATAGTACAAAAAATGACCATTAGATAAGTTCTTTGAGCATCCTCATCACTTCCAGGTCCTTCGACACAAGCATGTCATGCATTTCCATGATGTCTTCCACATCTCACGTATGACCCATATTGCATTTCTTAGTTTTACTCCGAGTATGCACACTCGACCCAACACCCAAATCCATGGTCTGCATTTCCTTATCAACACTCTCCCCCCTCTCCTTAGTCATCTAATCATCAAAAAGACCTCTTCCCATCCATTATTTTTCATTCTTATTGAGGAAAACCATACCTTCAGCCGAGGCTTCCAACTTTTCCTTGCTAAGATTAATGAGCGTATCCAAGTCCTTATGCATCTGCCTGTAATTATTTTCCAACAATGCCACCCTCAGGCCATAGTCTTTTTTTAGGTTATCCAACTCATCCACCACACAACCGATACTAGAATTCATTGACTTAGCCAAAACAAAGATGGAGTCCTTTTCCTTGAGACTACGAAGTGTGAAAATGTTGCACCTGGAAATAGTGTCGTGCTTGTTGTGGAGATCTTGCACCTCATTAACCAACCACATCAATAAATTAAAGGAAAATTTTTCCCCTTCTTTCACCATGCCCAATGCCTGGGAGAAGTCCATGGCCCCCCAAAACAAACCCCTATCCTGGTGTGAACCAGTAGGCAGATCCTCATCCTGACAAACATTAGGGATAAACTTGGACTCACCCCTATCCAAGGAAGCCGATACATGATCAGACTCGTCCACATTAACAACACTATTCACCTTACTAGCACGAGGGGTCCCACCATCACCATCATGAATCAGGTTCAAATTTTCTAAATTCACCGCCACACCATCCAGAAAATCCTTAGTCACTTCTGAAAGCTTATCCCCCATATCCTTAGAATCCAAACCCCGGCTCTTGGCCTTCTTACCACTGCAAAGCCCATCCTCAGCAACCTCCTCATAGACCTCATTCAGTTTGCACTTAACACGCGGGAGGGAAGGTTTGGCCTAAGAAGAAGAGGGTTTCTTCCCACCAGACGAAGGTGTATAGTCAAGGTTGGTATTGTACCCAGTAGAAAACCCTTCTGAATTCTCTTCAATTTCAGTCACTTCACTTTCAAGAACCTCTTCAACCTGAAATTTGTCATTCCCTTTCCTCTTCTTGTTCAAAAGAGGGGAGCGAGGAGCATCAACAATACAGTTGGCTTTAATAAACTCAGCTATAAGCAACATCAAACCCTAATGCAAAAAAGGGTTCTAGGGTTCTTGAAATTCAAAATTCCTTCCTCCAAAGACAGTAATAGGTAAAATGAGAAGGAAATGAGCTTACCATGCTGAAAATGATTCAGCAAAATAAAGTGGTGACCATACAACATAGTGTATCTACTATCCAGGGTGAAGTTGTATTAATGCCATCACCACATCCTGCCAAATAGGTTGAATTTTGGTCCTATCATACCCACCATAGTCCAATCTAACCATTTTATCATGCTCTCTATCCCAAAGAAAATTTAGCCTAGCCAATTGCAAGAGATTCTTATCTCTGTAAAACTTCCTTCCTTTTGAAGACATCTCAGTCATCTTTGTAATGAATTCTTCATTAATTATGGTATCCCTTCCAAACAAACTGTAGACACAATCATTCCAGGCATCAACAAAGTCTTTGGAGAGGCTGGACTTAAAGCCATGTAAGCTTTCCATAAATGGGGTCACCCCACCCTTTTGTAGGATAGCCCAAACTTCGACATTAGACTTGAGGTCATCACAGGAAATCAGTTCCATTATGCATCTATCCCCACCCATCATTGAGAGCTTTGCAAAAGCAGAGAGAAACCACACACAATGATAGAAAAACAATAAGGCAAGATGGAAATGAACACCCAGAAAGCACAAGAGTCTATTAGGAGTGATACCAAGAATAATAATGGTAAGGATACTCATGCAACATAGATTTGAATTCCCACAACTTCCAATAAACATCACCTATGTGGAGTGTCTAATCAACCAGAAAGGACCATAATACCCACACAATCCAATAGCCGAGGAGATGGCAAATGTCAATGTGATAAGATTTCTCATTATGGAGTAGATTACTTAACTCAAATGGAAATATGTCATTCACCTCCCAAAACCTTGCAGATGTCACCCCAAGATTTTCTACTCAATCAGCCACATGATTCACCTCTCTAAAAGAATGCAAAATGTATATTTCATCAAAATATTGAATCAAAGCAAGGGCATCCACAATGAAATTTTCAATAGTCCATGATGGGGGGGATATCTTCCTAAGTCAATTCACAATATTAAGGGAGTCCCCTTCGATCCATAGCTTTGAGATTCCCTTGTCTCTAGCCAGCTTTGTACTATGATAGGCTACAATAGCTTCAACGAAGTGGTTTGTCTAGATTCCCAAAGGGAGTGCCACCACTAAAACTAACCTACCATTGTGATCTCTTAACACCCCCCACAACCAATAGGACCCGGATTTCCTTTAGCTGAACCATCAAAGTTAATTTTATGCCAACCAAGAGGAGGAGAAAACCAAATAGCCCCTTCCCTATCCAAATTATCCTTCTTCAAGGGCTTCACAATATCAAAGGAAAGTTTCCATTGGGTAGACACTGCATCATCATAATCAGAGACCCTCACACACCCCAAAACGTCAATTTTCTCAACCGTAAGAAAAAAATTATCCCTGATAAAAGACATAATTTTGAAGAAAAGAGAGAGGGGGGAAGGGAAGCCTCCCTGGAAATTTTGTTGTTCCTCTCCTTCCATAATCCCCAGAAAATATGAGGGAGAATAAGATATCAAAGTAGCCTCAAGGAAGGATTAGAAGAAGGTGCATTCCATTGAAGCTAGAGCTCCCAAACTAAAGATGAAAAAATCCACTCCACACGCAAAAGATTGAGAAAAAGAGACCAAACTTCCCAAGCATAACTACACACAATAAAAAAATGAGAACTGTCCTTCGCATCCATCTTACAAAGGTAGCATCTATTAGGAATAGAAAAACCTCTTTTCCACAAATTGTTAATGGTTAAGATCTTGTCTTGCACCATTAACCAAAAAAATATGTTGATTTTGGGAATCAACTTCGAAGACCAAACCAAACCCCATGGCGGTCTAGGCCCCACAATATCATTAAGGGAATTGAACACAAACACCACCAAATACAACCCATGTGAAAACCTTCTCCAAATCACCTTGTCTCTCTGGAGGGAAGCATGGATATGAATTTTGGACAGCTCTCTATACAAATCCATCAGCTCAGGAAACTCCTCATGGATCCTTCTCCATTCCCCATTCACAATATAATGTGCAACACAACTTTTGAATTCCCTAATACACAAATCCCTCCATGGAGCCACCCAATTAGCATCATGCAACAGACCATGTCCAAACCACCAATCATCCCAAAAAGGATATCCCTACCATTCCCAACCAACCATTGGATTCCAACAGAAACAGCACCTCTAGATTTGATTAGCGAATTCCAAAAGAAGGAACCCAAAGGAGGAGAGAAATCATCTCTAAGGAACTCCCAAAATTTATCCACCTGAGCAAGATATTTGGAAGCTAGAATCTCCGACCAATCCTTCTCACCATGGAGAAAGTTCCATAGCTTCTTAGCCACAAGAGCCAAATTGAAGGGTTTAATCCTATGCAGGCCCAAACCGCCTTGGAATTGCGAATGACAAACCTCCTCCCATGAAACCAAACTCAATCTCTTCTTATCCTCGACACCATACCAAAGAAATATTTTCTAAATACTCTCAATCTTTTCCAAAAACTTTCGATGCATTTGAAAAATGTTGGGAGCATAAATTGGGAGATTTTGCAACATGGACTTTAATTAGCACCAATTTGCCAGCCAGGTTGAGAAAATCACCTTTCCAACCAGCCAGTTTAGCATTGCACTTATCAATCAGACCATTCCAAAAGGATTCAGGGGTCGGGTTGGCTCCTAGAGGCAAACCAAGATAGGTAGAAGGAAGAGAACCCACTGAATAGTAAAGAATACTAGAAATTCTTTACATCCTCCTTTTCGGAGTGTTGAGGAAGAAAATTTAGCTCTTGGGAAGACTCACGAGCTACCCCGAAGCTGCCTCATAATTTTGGAGAGTCAATTTAATAGTCCTAGCTTTGCAATAGATGCCTCACCCATGATGAAAGTACCATCAACAAACTATTGATGCGAATAAGGGGTGAAGAAGAAGAAGGTATCAGCCCCTTAAGAGAACCCGAAGAGAGCTTTAGCTGCAACGACCTGCCTAGAGATTCTGCCAAGATAATGAAGAGGAAGGGTGAAATTGGATCACCCTGTCTAACCCCCCTAGAGCTCTTAAAGAAATATGAAGGAGAGCCATTAACCAACACAGAAAAGGACACCGCCAAAATGAGGCTTTGAATTAGTTTTAAAAAATTATCAGAAAAACCAAAAGCAGAGGATTTTAAACAAAAAAGACCAATTAATCCGATCATAAGCTTTAACCAAATCCAGTTTTAATAAAAACCAACCTTTTTGTTAATCATCGACGAATGAATTTTTTCATGCACAGTGATAATAGGGTCAAGAATTTGTCTACCCGCAACAAAGCCACTTTGTTGAGGAGAGATGATCAAAGGAAGAATCCTCTGCAAGCTAATGGCCAGAACCTTGGAGAAAATCTTATAAATTGAGTTGCACAGGTTGATAGGTTTGAACTCATTGAAGGTCGAGGCCCCATGGATTTTCGGAATCAGCACCAAGAAAGTAGCATTCAATTCCTTGTGCAAGTTACGACTGCCAAAAAGCTCTTTAGTCACATCCACCATGTCCTTGAAATAATGGTACATAATTCTTGGAAGAAGAACATGGGAAATCCATTAGAGCTAGGGGCCTTGTTCCCAACAAAAGAGAAAACTGCATTTGTCATTTCCTCTGTAGAAGGAATACTACAGAGCATGTGATTAAGATCATCTGTCACAATTCAAGGAATAACATCCAACAGTTGATCATGGGCTTGCAAGAAAGGTGCAAACTCATCGGTTAGAAGATTAGAAAAGAAGGAAACAGCCACACATCTGATCTCCTCCTCATTTTCAAGCACCCCATTAGCTTGATGAATATTCTTGATATGATTGGAGGCACGATGCTTCAAAGTGGTTAAATGAAATAATTTTGTATTCTTGTAGCCACAATTGAGCCAGACCGCATGTGACCTCTACTTCCAGAATTCCTTCTCCCTAGCCAATATATTATGGAGACGGGGCAAGAGCACACCCTCTTCATTTTCCAGATTAGCATAATAACCCAAAGCCTGAATATTCTATTGCACAATATCAAGGTTTGCCTTAATACAGGCTTTCTCAAGGAAGATGTTACCAAAGGAAGCCTTATTCCAATTCCTCACATTGGCCTTTATAGAAGCCAACTTCTTGGCCACTTTGCACATAGCAAATCCATCCACCTGAATATCCCACCAAGAAGCAAGCTTGACTTTAAATTTTGGGTGAGACGTCCACATTTTTTTGAACCTAAAGGGGAAAGAGCACCTACGACCAACCACCTCGGCCAACAAACAGATAGGAAAATGGTCTAAACCTAGTCTTGTTAGAGAAGAAAGGGAGCAAGAAAAATGAGCCACCCACTCATGAGAAAGGAGGGCCAAATCTAGCTTCACCTAGATCAAAGCATCCCCACACCTACGATTCGACCAAGTATGAGACACCTCGTACAAATAAATATTGTATAGGATCGAATTTGGACCCCTAATGTAAATTCTCCTTTTACCCTCCTTCACTTTAGAAAACCAAATTCGAAGGTGAAATTCCACATAATTTTGTTGTTCTCGATCCACTTGGTGCCTATTTTGAGTATCAATAGAGGCATTATTGTTAGGGATGCCCATGTGGCACATAGACATTCGCATGGTGCGCTTACGTCCTTGACAAATTCTTGCGGATGGAGCCTGCAAAGGCGTTACACTTCCTATTGGAAGTTGAATTGTAACGTCTTCCTTCGGCATGTCGACCCGAATATGGTCATTTCTTCATATCTCTTCTTCATATTCACTATTCCTTCACCCATTTTCATCTCTTGACCATCTTGAGACAACTTCATCCGCAAGCTCTCAGTATTCCAAGCATTGAAGCAACATTTTGCGCTCCATAGCAGCAATCTCGTCACTCCATCACTTCAATAGAGCAAGCGTCGAGCAACACCATTATAGCAGAGGCTTGAGTTCCTCTCATTTTCTCCCCCACTAGCCTTGAGCACTTTGGGTGAAGGTGGTAATATCCTCACTCATCTTCTCTATTACTTGGTTGAGTTAGCACATTACTGTTTTGTAGTGTTTTAGTGTACTTTGCTTGCAATTCCTTGTTCATCACATTATTTCTATATCATGGAAAACTTGGTTTTCCATGGAGGTGGAAACACCAAAATGGGGGTATGACTGAGGCAGACCCCTAAACAGCCCCCCAACATTTTCCCTCTCTTCTATGTGTGGGTGGAGATATCTTGGAGTGAGTTGGTGAACAAGCTATTGTGTGAGATCATCTGCATCACCCTTGAGGTAGTATACCTGCTTTATCGCATCCATTTTTATGTTTCATATTTCGTAGTGTTATTTTGTTCCCTTAGAAGGTATTAACTAGGTCATTAGTTTGTTTCTTAGTGGTTAGACCTTGTCTCCCTTGTTCTCTAGCCATACAGATACCAATGCACCTATGAGACACCAGCGTGCCACACTTTCATCCCATAACCATGCTTGTGTCCTCTGATAGAGAGCTATCTGAGATGCAGAGTCGACCCTAAAAATTGACTCGCCTAGTCTCCTTTCAACTCTCGGGTTTGCAGAGTGATCGAAGGACCTCATAGTCCTAATCATTCTCATCTTGCCTATCCTAACATTCCCTTAAACTGAGGTAAGTTAGGGAAGCTTGCTGCTCTCAACCTTTCATGACCTGAGCCCTTGCAATGGTTGGTCCCCCTCTCTTACATTTTTGGTGAACCTGGTGTGAACCATTTTGGTTCCGTTTTGTGATATTGAAAGTCCCTTTCCTCATATCTTAGGAGTGTTGTAGGTGTGAGTGTTGTGAGGCTTGCGCCTTGCAACCCAACCTATGAACCATAGTAGGCGTAGTTGGAAGGTTTCGAAGGTGTTGCAGAACGAAACCTTAATTGGGTCATTGCCCTATCCCGTAACCTTTAGAAGGCTTTGTGGAAGTGTTGTTTAGTGTGCGTGATGTCCTTTTTCTTAAATCAACCTATTCCCTCTATGTAGCTTGTGATTAGTGGTACTAGTATAACCTTCACTTCATAGGACCTGCCGATGAGCTTTAATAGGGAACCATCTCCTCTTTACATTCCTGTGAGGATAAATGGGAATATCGTAGCAGATGTTCTCATTGATCTAACATCTCAAGTGAATATCATGACTGAGGAGATCATGTTAATCAACTTCTTGCATAAGGATGGATATGATGAACCTGAGAGTACCATCCGCACACACGACAGACTTTTTGTACCTCCTATAAGGAGTATTGTCCTATCGGTCCTTATTAGACCTAAGCCTGTAAACCTTAAGTTTGACATCATCCCAGGGTCTGAAATCTCTAGAGTGAAGCTAGGCATCCCTTGGATGGTAGCTATGAATGCAGCTCCCTCGGTTGTGCATAAGTGTTTGAAATTTGTTCATGGGGATTCAGTATACGTTGTCCATGAAACTGGTTATAGACCGTCATTTGCACGTGGCAGCTATACCTTAGATTACTTTTGGCTTACACCTATTGGTCCTCTCCTGCCTAGGAAGGACCTCTTATATCACACATATCAAAATTATAAGAAAGGACATTCTAGGTCGAAAGTGAGGTACCCTCCTTCACCTTATGTTGTTTCGCATAGGGCTTGCCTAAAATATGACAGTGATGCCACCAAAGTATGTAGAAGAGAAGTGGTCCCAAGGTCCTCCTTCTTCATCTTCCATTGTTCAACCTGATGCTTCCTCTCACTCTACTGTGGTACCATCTACTTCTATCTCATGTTTGCAAGAGAATCCCATGGTGCCCGCTTTGCGGAAGGCTAAGTGTCCTGCGTTTGAGCTTCATGTCTTACCCATGGAGCCTAGGCCCATTCGGTATGGTAGAAAAAAAGCCCCTCATGGAGATTCCTCTATGTCATAGCCTCCTATTGCTCCTACTCCAAAAGTAGTGAATGGGAAAAGGCCTACCGTCGAGGCACTGGAGTCGATTCCCCCTATTGTTTCTGAACCTATCCCTCCTACTCCCATCCAGGATCATGTCCCTCTATTGGAAACAACTATGGAGGAAACTCCCATAGTTGAGTAGGAGTCATTCGTTCATTCACAACCTCTAGCCTCTAGTTCACAGAGTCACAGAAACTGCCTTGCACATGAGTGCAAACATCAGTGAAAGGCTCTTTTGGCTAAGGAATCCGCCTTACAGAGGAAAGAAGAGGAGATGACCGCTCTTGTATCAGGACCTCCTATCACATCCTCCTCTCTGCTCCATTTTTTGTCTATCCAAACCAGCTCTATATCACTTCTAGATTTCACTACGACCACACATGCGCCTAGAAAAGTGCAGGTGTTCATCACTCCTTCAGTGGAGCCTCCATTTTTGACATTCATTATGGATGTCTCACCTTTCTCAAAGCCCATGGATATGATTAACACTTCGGTTGTATCTACTGCGATTCTTTCCTCCTCTCCCTCTACCCTTCTTGCTTCGTCCATGGGGAGTTTGCCTCCTCCAGCGAAGAAAAAGGTAGAGAGTGGTCCCTCCAGCAATAGAGGACATAAGAGGATCCCACCTAATTCGAAAGGTGGTCTCGCGCTAAATTGTTCTATATTAGTGATGGAACCAGTCCCAGCCTCTCCCGAGTTCATCACCACTCACAAATCTCTCGGTGAGATTAGCGGTGAACCTCATATGCAAACTCATTTGTCCATCAAAGTGAAACACAATACTTCTGTAAAGTGCATGTTTAACTCAGTGGATGAAGTTCCAACCTTGTCAGCGATCTTCACAAGGTCATTGACCTTGGACCCACAAGAGTCAAGAAATAGAGACCTCACAGGTCCTTCTTCCTTAGCCCTTGTTGCAGGAGGGTTGAAAACTCTTCCCCTTAACATTACACCACTATAGGCTTGTCATCCTTCCCCCTATGATGATCTAGAGTGGAAATTTGATGACCTCTTGGTTGATTAGTGTTAGGGAGAGACCTCCTCTTGATCTTTAGACTAGATGTGTGTGTGTGTGTTGTGATGTGTTTCCCTCGTAATCATGCTATGTGTGCCTAGATGACCCTCGTCACCCCTATTAGTGCTTAGATACAAGCGTGGTGTTTGTCTTGTAAAACTTATTCTATTTGTATCATCATTCTTCCATGTTTGTGATTGACTTTCGATAAATTTGTTAGGAATAAGGTGTCTCAACCTTGGATAATTCCTATTCTTATTATTTGTTTTGTAAAATGTATTTCTTGCAAATAATGTAATTAAGTGTGAGTGTACATGTCTAGTTTGCATGTTGATGTGTCACTCCTCTTAATGTGTCGGCATCTTGAATTGTGTGTAAGGAGATCATGGCTGAAACGGTTATGACGGATTCCTATGACACGTAAGAGCTATGTCTGGAAGATTCAATGACAGGTGAAGACATGTGGCAACTGATAAAGTTGAGTACCAAGCACATGATATATTTTTTTAGGGTTGCGAAGAGTGTGACGTGAGTGTATTGTTGGAACGTTTTGATGCTGCCGCATTTTGTCTTCAAGTGTTGGAAATCTCCTGAAAGAACTTGCATTGCAAGTGTGTTGTAACCATTGTGTTGAAGATAATACATTGTGCAGGTTTTGGAGTGCTGGGGTTTTTTACCGAAAGGTTTTCCCCAGGGTAAATCATTGTGTCATTCTTCATTTTCTGTATGTATGGTATATTGCTGCAATATCTTTGTTAAGTAGATTAACGAATCTGAAATTGTAAGGGTTTAAAACGAATTTGCACCATACTTTCCTTAAGAGATTAGTGTAGGAAGCTGTTTCTGCACCTGAGTTTCCTTACAAAATTAGGGACGATGCAAAGCGTTGGGAGAATTTAGGCTTCCTTCCATGTTGGCCCAATTTTTTATTTTTCTTTGTCTTCTCATGTATTCTTCCTGATGTGGTTGGGGATTGATTATCTTTCACCCTTGCACCACAATTACCTACTATTCATATAAGCAAGCGTAGATTTGACCCCGTGAAACCAGATCCCCCTGTGCCCTTTGTTCATGTCTTCTTTCCTTTTCCTTTCTCTTTATCTTTCTCTCTTCTTTGCTTGAGTTTTCCCTCTTACATGTGACAACGCCACTTCTACATCACTTGGTCCTTAGAAAATGCATTCATTGCCAACAAATCTTTTCTCAAGAACCTTCACACACTTCTTTGTTAGAATTGCATTCTCAACTTGAAACCCTAAGAAAACATGTTTCCTTCATCATGGTTTCATAAAGAAAGGACCTGGAAATCTTCATCCGAAGCGAGAATAGCTTTGATCTTCCCCTCGCATGGGGGAATATCCTTCCTTTCGAATTCCTTGATGAAGTGAACATATTTCAGAAGGATTCCTTGATGATGAATCAATTCGAGAAAGAAGACATTAGCTTTTGAATAGCGTGTCCCTTGAGTGGACCCGCTTTTTACATCAGGTCCTCAAGGGACCCCTTCAAAAGTTTCTATCTCTAATGAGTTCTATGAATTCTAGCCCGGGGCTAGCCCGACTAGACCTACTTCACATCCTTGCGTCTAGCTTGGGGGCAGCCCGACTAGACTTTACTCTTCAAACAACATGTCCCTTGAGTGGACCCCTCTTCCTTTTGAAGGTTTCCTAAGGGACCCCTTTTAAATTCTTCCAGCTTGACGACAGTTTGCGTTTATGTCCATTCACTGGCCTACGTAGCCCCTTCCTGACGTGTTCTATCTTCAAGTAAACATGTCACTATTTTTTACTCTATGGAGTCCTCTTTTCTCAATCTCCCTCATGTCAGAGTTCTTGGGGGATACCTTTCCTTACAGGTTTGTGGGTCTGTAAGGCACTCTTCCTAGTTTCCTTCATTTGAGAGTTCTTGAAGGACACCTCCCTTGCAAGTCCATGGGCCTGTAAGGTGCTTTCATTCTTCAACTTTATAGTTCTGCAAAGCTATGAAGTCCTTCGCTTGTCTTGCACTTTTGGGTTCACTAGACCATGATCTACTTCCTCGACGATTCAGGATACATCTCTAGCATTGCTACTTCTTTGATCTACTTTGCCGAAGCACCCATTAGTAATCGTGGTCACTAAAGTGGGGGAAAAATGTATAGGAGCAAATTTTCACATCTAATGCGAATTCCCATTTTACCCTCCTTCACTTTAGAAAACCAAATTCGAAGGAAAAATTCCACATAATCCCATTGTTCTCCATCCACTTGGTGCTTTTTTTAAGTGTTGGTAGAGGTGTTACTATCAGGGACACTCGCACGATGCACAAACGTCCACGTGGTGTGCTTATTTTCCTGGCAGATTCCTGCAACTGGAGCCTACAAAGGCATTACACTTCCTATTATAAGTCAAATTGTAACACCTCCTTGCGGTTGGCCGACCTGAATATGGTTATTTTTTCATCTCTCTTCTTCATATTCACTATTCCTTCACCCATTTTCATCTCTTGATGATCTTGAGACAACTTCATCCACAAGGTGTCAGCATTCCAAGCATTGAAGCAACATTTTGCACTCCATAGCAATGATCTCGTGACTCCATCACTTCAATAGAGCAAGCGTAGGGAAACACCATTGCAATTGAGGCTTGAGTTCCTCTCATTTTCTCGCCCACTAGCCTTGAGCGCTTTGGGTGGAGGTGGTAAGCTCCTCACTCATCTTCTCTATTACTTGGTTGAGTTAGCACATTATTGTTTTGTAGTGTTTTAGTGTACTTTACTTTCATTTCCTTCTTCATCGCATTATTTCTATATCGTGGCAAACTTGGTATGACTAAGGTAGACCCCTAAACAACCCCCCAAAATTTTCCCTCTCTTCTGCGTGTAGGTGGAGATATCTTAGAGCTAGCTGGTGAACAAGCTATTGTGTGAGATCATCTTCATCACCCTTGAGGTAATATACTTGCTTTATCACATCCGTTTTTATGTTTCATATTTTATAGTGCTATTTTTTTCCCTTAGAAGTTATTAACTAGGTCGTTAGTTTTTTATCAGTGGTTAGACCTTGTCTCCCTTGTTCTCTAGCTATATGGATGCCAGTGCACCTGTGAGATGCTAGCGTGTCACACTATCATCCCATAACTGCGCTTTTGTCCTCTGATAGAGAGTTATCCGAGACATAGAGTCGACCCTAAAAACTGACTCACCTAGTCTCCTTTCAACTCTTGGGTTTACAGAGTGATCAAAGGACCTCATAGTCCTCATCATTCTCATCCCGCCTATTCTAACATTCCCTTAAAATGAGGTAAGTTAGGGCAGCCTGCTACTCTCAGCCTTTCGTGACCTGGGGCCTTGCAGTGGTTGGTCCCCCTCTCTTACAAATATCAAACAAGCCATTGTCATTGACAAAAGACATCAAGTCGAATTTTATCTCATCATCAACCTGGGAATCACCCACCTTATCAACAAAACTCAATGGAGTATTAAAATATCCCATAACCAGCTAATGTTTAGAAGGAAAATTCACTTTAAAGGAACTCATATTCCCCCAAAAGTTCTTTTGAGAACTTTTGACATTAGGAGCATAGATATTTGAAGTGAACCAAGAAAAATCACTCCTACTATGATAAAAGGAAGTATCAATGTGGTTGGGGACCCCAAAGATGGCCTTACCCATGACAACTCTCATATTGCAAAAAGTGGCCACACCCCCAGAAGCACCATTTGCATCAAAACCATGAAGGCCACAATGCTTAAAGATTTTTTTCTTAAGACACTCCAACCTTTCAATAGGCATTTTCATTTCTTAGATTAAGATCACATTCGATTTATGATCCCTCACTAAGTTAGCAAGGAGATCCTGCTTATGAGGGTGATTCAACCCTCAAATATTCCATGAAAGAATCTTCATAGAGGATTCTGAGATGTTCCCTTAGGACACATCTCAAATAAAGTTTTATGGGAGCCATCGACAATATCAGCTTTTCTTTCCTTCTCCCTACTTTGAAGAAAAGTGGGTCTTCATCTGCCCCTTGGCTCCAAGCCACAGTCAACCTTTGAATAGTTTTTGGTAGCAACTCCCTAAGGGGAGGGTTTCTTCTTTATGTTTCTAGTCTTGATCGGAGAAAAGGGAGGCTCCTTGACATATAACAAGCCCACCAACTCACAACCATTGACAAAAGAGGTGAGCACTAAATTTGAAATAGCCCTAGGGGGATCCTACAAGACCACCTCCTTACCACCCGATCCCATGAAAGAAGAAATGGGAGACATCACCACCCTCGATGGCTCCTTTACAACCAAAGATTCCAACTCCTTATCTATCGCCTGTACACTTTTAGGAGCCTCCATTTCATTAGAGGGAAGAGCCACCTCACTAGCAACTAATTCCCCTCCTTCCACCGATTGATCATCCCTTGATAGGACCTGCATTCCCTAAGGAGACCCAGCAACAAAATTTTCCCCTCCCGGAATACCCACCTCCTTACGAGAGGTATTTATAACCTGCTCATTTGAATTCAAACAATGCTTAGCAGCATCATCCCCTTCCACATCACAAACCTTCGACACATTTTGTTTCTCCTTCCATTCCATAAGAGGCTGAGCCTAGACTGGTTTGACCTTTGAGGGATATTTCTTGGCCTAGTGACTGACCTTTTTATAGTGAAAACAAGTAAAAGGGACCAATTCATATTCAATCGCTTGATTCCAGCCCCCCGGCTTTGAGTTAATCATCACCTTCTTAGGCAAGTCCGCAGATTGGTCCACAATCACACAAAAATGTGCATAAACTAACCTCTTCTAGGAAGTTATCATTTGATCAATGAATAGAACCTTTCCAAACATATTAGCAATGCCAGTGAACACTTGTTCATCCCAAAACTCCAAAGGCAAGGATGGGAGCCTTACCCATGCTGAGGCAGAGGAAAAAGAACAAGAATTGGGATTAAAACTAGCCTCCCATTTATTAAGGACCAAAGAGGACTTACTAATCATCCACGACCCACCAAAAAGAACACCAACCATATCCTCGTTACATGTGAAGGAGAACGAGAAAAAACCTTTAGCCATTGTTGCTACCTCCACCTGGCCTTTCATCCTCCAGTATTTAGAAGCAAGATTGCGGATTAGCTCAACATTAGGGTGGGGCCCCATAATATTTCCAACCAGACTAAGGTCCATAGACACCAATCGATTCTCAATAATGAAATCAAGAACATACACTAAGTATTCTCCTATAACTGGATTCGCCTAAAAGTTGACTAGCACCAAGGAGCTCTTCCCTTTAGATTTAGCACCCAAAAGACTAGACCAGCTTGGTCCATTTGAAAAGACCTTTGCATGCTTATGTCCTTCACTAGCAACACCTTTTCCAGGAATCCCTGGACGTGGGGAAGAGGAAAGGCTCACATTATGAGGAGGGATGGACCCCACACAATGTTTGGAAAGAGAACCATCACCCAAACCCAAAGAGTCTTGAACAAAAGATAAAAAGGAGGACCCATCGTCAATGCCAACAACATCATTGTAGGCTGATAGTTCTGCACCATCAGAGACAACAGCCTCATACCTACTGCCATTACCACTAGGGGGAGAACCAACATTGAAAATGTTACTAATATGACTTGATGAAATTATTTTTAGTAATTGCCACAATATATCTACTAAATTAAAAATAATAATTTCATTGAATTACTCACTCTATCTTCCAAATTATTTTATGATTGGAAATCATGTGTATTTATTCTTACCAATAGCATTAGAATCACCCTCAATTCATGTTCTAAAAATACAATCAATCAATTCACTTCACATACAATTATCCCACCTAGTTCAGTTAAATAATGTATTTGTGATGCCAACTAATGAGACATCTTGCATTTCTATGATATTGTAATTCTTATAATATATCATTACTAATAGTTTTTAAATTATTATTTGATAGTTGTAATTTACTTTTGATCGTTTATAAGAGGAGGATTAAAAGTATATATTTCACTTCTATTTTAACAATTTGTATTATTTAATGTAGATGTACTGAATAAGATAAAGATGAGAAGGGCCCATACCCATATAAAAAGTAGCCATAAAGACCATGAAGGGGATCTCACAAGAAGTAAGACACCCCAAAATTAAAGACAAACGATTCCAACTAAAACAAGGAACAAAAATAGAAGGAAACCAACAAGAAACCAAAAATTATGACTGGTCACCCAACAACCATAGGCCTTTTACAACCTACCACTCATTCACCAAGAATTGCAGTTATTCTTCAAAAGGAAATGGCTTGCTTTTCTTGGTATCACCATCTTTGATCGAGGGGTTGGTAGAACTAGCAACTTTTTTTCCCTTCTTCTTAGAGACAACATCCTCTAGAGGATCTTGTCCAACATGTTTTGCATGGTTTTTTCAAAGCTCTTTCTAGAACACATGGATAGTGACCATGGTATTCTTTACAGTCTCTTTGCTATAATCCATGTTTTCCTGCAAACAACAAATCATTTTCTCTTGATTGCTTCTCATATTGGTCATCTCATTCTGTAGTTTTTTCCTTTCCTCACAAGACCCAATATAAAATTTTATATCATCAATCTCCGACTCCATCTTGGCCCATTTCTCAAAGGACTTGGCAAGGTTGGACAACATGTTCTAGTGCCCTACATCCTTGAATTCCCTAGGCCAATCCTACTTATTCTTGAGCACTGTCATCTCCAGCATTTGAACCTTGTCTTTAACAGTAACAAGTTGAGAAAGAATCCATTTCAAAATATCATTTTGAAGATTCGTTGCTTCACAAATTTAATTCATTTTAAGCCTCAAAGGGACACAACTTGCACAAATGACAGCTTCCAATTGAGAATCAACATGGATTTTCTCTTGTTTCACATTTTGGTGCAACTTGCACAAATGATAGCTTCTAATGAGAGTCAACATGTAGATGTTAGTAATTTTTTAATTTTTATTATTTAATTTACTTTTTGTGATATTTATTGATTCTAATTTTGAATTTAAAATTTTGTCAAGTTATATTCTTTGATTTTAGAATCTCATTAACCTAACTTTTGGTAATTTCTTCTTTCTAAATTGGATCACCCGTGTGATATCATAAGTGTGATCTAATCCCCGAGTTTCAATATCTCAACTTTCAAGGATGATAACTTCTAGGATATTTCATTACCCAACAATGTGTGTTTCAATATCTCAAATTTTAAGGATGATAACTTCCAAGATATTTCATTACCCACCAATGTGTCATGCATTTGTTATTCATATTTCTATCAAATTCCAAGATATAATCATCACCCATAAGATATAACCATTACCCATAGTGTGTGCTCCATTTATTAATCGTATTTTTATAATTTAATAAATTTTTAAAATCCTTGAATTTTAATTAAATTTATTTCCTAGTAATAACTTGACATTGAGAGGACCTAATAGTGTTGCACCCTAAATTTAGGGGTTGACAACTTTATTTGATACTAAAAAATATATCGCCACACAAGCAAGAATGTGGACAATTTGAATATTTTATTTCTAGCATCATTCTAGCCCATCAAAGATGTGGACAAGGAATATTTTTCTACACACCTCTTTTTTGGGATCAAAAAATGATTGACCAAAAATGGTGCATGCGGACCCCTATTCTTAAATAAAATATGCTCATTACATGTTTACATTGACCTTTCTTCACCATGCATATATGAATATTTTATCAAATATGATTCAAAAATTTAACTAGATCAACCCACCTTTTTTTTGGGATCAAAAAATGATTAACTAAAAATGGTGCATGTGGACCCCTATTCTTAAATAAAATATGCTCATTACATGTTTACATTGACCTTTTTTCACCATGCATATCTACATATTTTATCAAATATGATTCAAAAATTTAACTAGATCAACTCCACACTCAGTTCTCATGTGACCACATTTAATAAGTGTGTCTCCATAGTTGTGTGTATCAAATAGAGTGGTGATATGTAATGATAGAACCTTCAATAAAATAATACACTATTAAACAATGACCAAGGGTTCACCAATAAATTTGTGTCTCCCCAACTCATAAACATATATGACTAGACATTATTCACTTCTATTTTGGCTATTTCATGGCTTACTTGTAGACACAATGGCTAGAAAAGATGGATTTTCATAATCCTTCTCATTCAATGGAAGCAATGGGTGATGAAGAGGGTTGTGATGTAGAATGTAAACTATGACATGAACTATTTTCTCGAAATTGATGAAAAAATGCATGAGGTATGTGTGGAGATTTGTTTGATGGTCATCTTCAATTCAATCATTTGCTTGCCTTCAAAACAAAGGTGAGGTCCTCATACCTTGCTAAGGTGATGACCCACTTCATTTATTGTATCGTATTTTTATGTGTTATATTGTACATTTTTTAGTCTATTTTTATGTGTTTTTATTGTTTTTTATCAAAGCGATTTGTTACACTTGACTAGGTTTATCATTTTTAATATTTTACTATTAAATATATTAACTATCCTAGTGGATAATCAAAAGTTCCAATGTTTGTGAAATATGTCATAAAGTTGGATTGACTATCAATTATCTTGAAAGCCATAATAATGGTTGCTACTTTGCTAAGTTGAATGGTTTTTGCATTAGCCTTTAGCTTAAACATCACTAACTTGTGAGATTGAAATATTTCCTTTTCTTACTAGTTAATTTATTTTACTATTTTTAGAAGGATACAACTCCAAGAATATGAATTGTATGAAAGCCTGCAATTATATATGCTCTCTTTTGTATTTTTAACACATTCATTACTTATAAAATTCCAAATTCCTTTAAATTTTATATTGTGATGCTGCATGTAATACATGTTGTCCTACATTAACAAAATAATTTGACATGAATACTCAACATATAAATTTAATCATATATTTGAACATTATTGTGATCTATCAAAATTCAGCTATAAATTGAAATATTTAGATCTATAAATTACTACATTATATGGACCCATTTTATCCTAACGAGTAATCAAAAAAATTAATGGTTGTGAAATATATTGTAAAGTTGGATTCACTCTTGATTATCTTGAAATCGTTTATAATGACTACTACATTATTGAGTTCACTATTTTTTCTTAAAGGGTAAAATGGGTTTTGAAGGGACCTAAAACCCTATAACAAAATGTTGTTAAAAAATCAACCAACCAATAGCCAAACTATAGCCAACAAAAATAAACAAAACAACTAAAAAATAAAGAAGCACTACATTTTCTTCAAGGTTTTTGTCACTTCCAACTCTTGCTTGTAGAATTTCTTGTGAAACTTTTCTAGGCCCAACAACTTATTCTTCTCCTCTTCAAATTTTTTCTTCTTGTTACCTCTAGTTTGAGAGCTCAAACCCTTTTGATCACTTTGCATTACTTGTTTGTACCCTTATACTTATTACCTTAATCCTCATTAATTTTCCTCGCATATTCCAACTCAACAACATGCTCCTCTTTCAACTCCTTTAGCTTCTTCGTTAAAATATGAAGGCCCTTCGTACTAATTTGAATGGTGAATGATTGATCTTCACAACTCTTTCCAGGTTCTAATTAATATCATGGATCTTCTCCTCAAGGCCCGTAATCCTTTTCTCATAATCATTTTTCATATTAAGAATATCCTTAGCCATTTCTTACATCATGTACTTAACCTCCCTATCATTGGGAATGTTTTTATCCCTTTCCTCATTAAAACCTCTCTTGCTATCCATATTTTCTTGCAAAGCTCTGATCTTGACATTGATTTTATTAATTTCCAAGAAAAACCACTTAGTCAATTTAAATTGACATGTAACCCCCTATATAGCCAAACCAAGAACATTTGAAATCTCCTCCCTCTTTGCATCAAGATAGGTAAAATCCTCAAGTATACTAGGGGTATTATGAATTCTCTGCTTCTCCATACCATTTCCCACATTTGGCATATGATTCTTACCAATTTTCTTATCTATGACCTCCTCCTTCCCTTTACCTTTTTCTCTTTCTTTTTCATCTTATCACCAAACTTTATCTTCTGAATCTACACACCCATAGTTTTCAATGTATCCCCTTTATTATCATCGCTATTCTAGGAACCTTTAGACTAAGAGATTTAAATTTTTTCTTTCTTCTTAGGGATTTTCTTTTGACCAATACTCTTCCTTTTTTGGGAGTTATCCTCCTCATCTAAGGGTAGCTAAGAGTAAATTTCCATAGAATCCTCCCCCTCATTCTCTTCAATGCACTCCTCATCATCTTCATCCCCCTTAGTATCAAATCTCATATCCAAGTAATATCTTATAAGATTTTAGCAAAACTACTTGCTAGAAGACTTACTAATATCCTTCTGATGATCATCAATGAAACTCAAACTGGGTTCATAAACAAAAGATACATTCTTGAAAATATGATAACAAGTTGGGAAGCTATGGATTGCTCTAATAGAAGTGATCAGGAGGTGAGAATGCTTCTATTATACTTTCAAAAATTATATGATCGAGTTGAGAGATCATTCATCATGACAATGCTATAAGCATTTGGGTTTCCAAAGAAATTTTGCAGTATGGTCAGGATCTTGTTTAAGGATGTCAATGCTCAGCTGGTTGTAAATGGTTTGGCTTCAAATCCCTTCCCATTAGAAATATCTATAAGGTAGGGTTGTCCTTTGGCCCATGCTCTATTTTTGATAGCTTGTAAAGCTCTGCACTACGTCTTAATAACTTCTTTGCTTGGTCCTCCAATGAAAGGAATCACTCTTCCTGATAACAACTTTCTCCTAAATATTCAGTTTGCAGATGACACTACCCTTTTCCCCATCTTGGAAGAAGATAATTTGGAAAAATTTATTAGAAGGTTAAAATCATTTTGTGATGCCTTAGCGGCAAAAATTTCAGAGGAAAAGTCTTCTCTGCTTGGCTGGTTTGAAGCCCCACCCAACTAGGTAAGTAAGTTCAAATGGAAATGGGAAGGTCCAAACAAGATTGTTAGACATCTTGGAATCCCATTCATTGTAAATACATCTCTAAAAGAGATGTGTAATTGGACGTTTTACAAGATAGAAAAATAACTAAAAAACTAGAATAACAATTACCTTTCCTTGGCAGGAAGGGTACATGTCTGTCAAAATCCTGGCTTCTTATTCAACATATTGTAGACACTGAAAATTATCACTAGGCTTGTGACTTTATTAAAACCCCATTTTCATCCTTGATAATTAAATAATCTTAATTATTTAATTATTATCTAATGTCGTAAATTCTTCTATTAATTAAATAATCTAAATTATTTAATTATTTAATTAGTTCATTTTATCCTTCTACGTCCTATTTTAATTAATTAAATAAATTGTTATTTATTTAATTATTCACTTTTAGCTTTTCCTATCACAAGTTAATTAAATTTTATTTAATTAAATGACTCATCGTTTCTCCCACTTTTTGAATTAAATTTCTATTTAATCAAAAAGTTAATTTTCCTTTTCCTCTTCCATTTAAATAATATTTTCATTATTTGAAAATATTATTTCCCTCTCAAACTGAAGTGATTTTCATAAAATCAATCGATTTCCTCATTCTTTTGTCGGTCTCATTTCTATCTTATTTCGTCTCGTCTAATTTCATCCATTGATCAAATTAAAAATCATTTAATCTTAATCATCCATTTCACATACAACTCTCTATAAAAGGAGGCCTATCATTATCATTTTGATATCAACATATTTTATGTTAATGTCATGTTGTTGGAATCATGAGAAACCACATTCAAATCTTCAACAACTCAACATAATACATTCAATCTTTTGAGGTTTGCATGTATTTGATTTCTTTTGAGGTTTGCATGCATTTTGGTTTGATTTAAGCTATTTTATACATATTTCTATTTCTATCCATTTTACATGCATACATTTTTGGTGAACCCGGTGTGAATCCTTCCTTCTAACCCTTATTCTTTTAGGCCTTTGTGAGTTTGATTTTGCAGATCAAGGGATTTTCTAAAGAGGGCTTGGAGATCAAGTTTCTATAGGAGCCCCAAATCATAAAAATACCCTCACCATTATGATCAAGGGGGTTGAGAGACAAATTTGACACATTTTGCTTGCAGGAAAAAATTTGAATTTTTTTTAACCCTCATTTTATTTAAAATATATACATAGTGAATATATATTTCTAAGGTTTTTATTAAAATATATACACAAAGATTCAAAATACATACATAGAGCAGGTCAAACCCTAGTCATATGGGAGACCAAGGGATCCACTAATAAGCACTCAACACCTTCCATCTAGTAGCTGGTCACATGGAGGGCAGTGATTTGGCACATGGGGGCTTAAATAGTAGCCCTCCTCTTTCTTTGCACACCCTTAAAGAGGCAGTTGCATGAAAACAAACATAATTTTTTCATAACATGTCATATTTTCAAAATTCAAAAGGTGTTGGAAAGCTAATTCAAAGCTCTTCATTGTGGTGTAAATTTATTTTCCAAATTCTACTCCAAAAATCAAGTTCACTCAATCAAATTCCCCCCTTCTTTTCAATTTCAAATGCTCATATCTTTGTCATTCAAAATTGTTTTTCAATAATTTTTTTTAAAGCTTATCAAAAAATCATAAGGAATCCATTTTTGTAATCAGTTTTTTCTTTATACATCTTTGTTTTGTGTGTTTTCTACACAATTGAAATTAGACTTAAAATTAACCTTTCACATTTGGATTTGGGTTTAAAATTTACAAGTGTCTTTTAATCCCCAAGATTCACTTACATATGCTCTCCTCTTGCACCTTACCATGCTCTTGCGGATCATAAATAAGTGATCTTGATTTTTCTTTATAGGAGGCTTTCCTAGAGAAGTGATCACTCTAGGGGGCAACCTCAACTCACATGTTCCAACGGAGTAAATAGCAGGGGGTGAATCTAAAGACATGCCTCTTAGAAGTAGAATATTATAAATCTTGGCTAAGCCCCAAATAACTTTATACCTTTGGGAAGTGAAGGTGGAGAGTGGGTTACCCTTTCCTCTAGTTGTTTGGCAATATTCTCTTTTATCTATGGATTAGGCCTCATGTACCCTTGTGGTATATGGAGGATACCCCTAGTTGAGCTTGTAAAGCCTGGTTGAGACTTTTGGCCATATCCCACTTGAGTTAGGCTTGTTATTGTGTCTTATGTGCTTGAATGTTTAGATCACCTTCCCCACTTGAAACCACAAGGGGAACCTTATCCAAATTGATCCTTAGGACTTTTTATTTTTTCATCATTTCTTTTTTATCCTAGTCATCATAATCATTCCTCATCATCCTAGTCCTCATTATCCATCCTAATCATCCTATACTAGTCATCCAAGTCAAATAAATTATCCCATAACCATCCATCATCTCATCCTAATCACCTCACCCTAACCAGTCCTTTCCATCCTAATCATTCCTCCTCATCCTAATCAGCTCATTCTATCATTATCATCCCTTCTCATCTTAATTCATCTTTATCATTTTAATCACCTCCATAATAATTCTAACCTTTCACAATCATCCTAATTATCCCTTTTAATCCTATTTATCCTTCATCTTATCTTAATCATTTATTTTCATCTCAATCATTACATTTCTATCATCATAGTTATCTCCTTCCAATCATTCCATCCATTATCATCCTCAATCTCCATCATCACCCTTAATCATCATTCTTCATTATCATTTTTAATCCTCATCATCATCCTTAATCCACATCACCATCCAAGTCATGTCACCTTCCATGTCATTATTTCCCTCCACTGACAAGGGAAACCAAAATGTCCTCCATGTTCAATCAACACCCATCCATAACCATATCTTATGCACTACACATCCTATTCAACCCATCGTCAAACCAAAAATCACCATCAAAGGGCCATCAAAATTTATCCTCAAAGGAGCACCAAAAGTCACCCTCAAAGGAGTACAAGAACCCATGAAAAATCCTATTTCACAAGATGTTAGTCCTATCCTTCTAGTTCCACCCACTTCCACCTCATCCATCTCATATGTATCATCCATTTCATGGTTTTCCACCTTTATAGCACCTACAAAACGTCAACCATGTTACTCACTTAACCTCGTTGATCCAAAGCATGACATCATGGATCCCCATTTATGTCAAGATCAAAGTACTCCTTCTTGTGATCCCATTCCATCTCATGATCCTATCCTTAAGTCCATCAAAGAAACCCTTCTAGATAACCATGGAATCCAAGATAAACCTATCTTTGATCAAGATCCTACCATTGGTCAATAAATCCAAAATGATTCCCTTTAATATCAAGAGCAAGGTATCTCTTCTATACCATATCATAATCTTACCATATCCAACCCATTTTATGATCCTAGCATATCCATCTCATATCATGATCCTATTATACCACCTCCATGGCATTACCCTAGTCCATCACAAGAAAAAAGATTTCCATCGATTACCCCATATAATGATACCCCTCCCAATCAATATCAAGATGTCACATCCACTCCATCACATGATACCCTTCCATCTCATGATCCCTCTTTAAATCAAGATCAAATTCTAACTTCTATTCCATGAAATGACCCCCTTCCTCTAATTCAAGATCAAAGCATCCCTTCATCTCCACGTCATGATCCCCTTCCATCTCATAACCAAGATCAAATGATACCAGCCACCCCATCCCATGATCCTACCTTAAGTCAAGATCAAAGCAACCCTTCATCTACATGTCATGATCCTAATCCTCCACAAGATCCCATCACCCATATTCAAGCTACTCACGAACCCCACACTTATAAATTGGGTTCATCCACTTTCATCCAAGCTAGTTTCCTCCAAGAACCTATCATTCCTTCCATACCATACCCTCCTCAAAATGGACTCACACCTTGTTTTCAGAACAAAAAGTATCCCATTGGAAAAAATATTTGTCAAAAAATGCATTATCAAGGCAAAGGGTTAGGCTTGCATGAGCAAGGCATATTAAAATCCATCCATATCCAAGTAAATCCTAATTATCATGGACTTGGCTATAAGTCTCTAGATGTTGGCACTCCTTTCCACCATCTTAAATCCAAAATCCCTCCACTTAAATCCAAATGTCCATATTCCCCACCCTCAAAATCTATCTTGGGCCCTTATATTCCAAATCCCAGTCCTTCATCCCTTCCATCCATTTTGGGTCCCTATGTCCCAAAAAAAATTCCTTCATCCCCTCCATCCATCTTGGGTCCTTACATTCCACCACCCAACTTCCTACCCTAAAATACCATTATCCTCTTTATCCATCACCTCATATCCCCAATCAAGATCAACAAAGGTACACAACCTTGAACCTTTTCCAACATACATACACCAACTCATCCATAATACATCCATACAATTCATATCCATCCACATTTCCCATTTCTCTTGGAAGCAATTTTGATGCCAAAACTCAAAGGCATAAAGCCAAGAATCCAAAAAATTTAAAGGATCAACATGTCTCATCAAAAACACATGCAAAAACAAATAAAAATGCGATCCAAAAAAAAAAAAAAGATAAATCCCAAAGGCCACAAAGGCCCATGAAGAAAAAATCAAAATTAAAAACCATATGGATTCTAAAAATACTCATGCAATCAATGCATCCCAAAGAAAAATCAGAATTGTCATTTAAACTTGCTTATCCAAAAGCTTCACCCAATCCTAGGTCCTTCAGCCCATCTAATAATACTCTACCACCTCCATCCATTTTGGGTCCTTATATCCCAAAATCCACATCCACTCCTCCATCTAAATCTCCAACTTTCAAAGCCACTTCTCTTCCACAACTCCACCACCCTTCAAGGTGTGTGGCAATTTTGATCTTGCCAACATTTCCATCCACTCACCCACAAGTCTTCCATCAACCCATCCATTATCCAACATCCTTCCATCCATCTTATCCAATCCTTTGCATAAATCCATATCCCTCACCATCTTACCATCCATTTCATCCCCCTTACCATCATTCTACCAATGGCTATGAGCATACCTCCAATTTTCCATGATCTAATGGAGCACATCTTCAAGGAATACCATCCATAAAACAAGATTCTTGAGTCCTCCCTTCATCTCCCTATCATGCATCAACTATCTTCCAAATCCACTTAGCCATACCCTTATCCTTCTTCATCCATCCTATTCCAAAAAAAAAAAATGAAAAAATGAAAAAAAAACTAAAGAGAAATCATTCGTCCAATGGTGAAAACCACTTCTTGTGGCACCTTGTATAAGTACCATGATGAAAACTTGGCAAACAAGTGTCTTGTTTTATTCATTAGCCTCTTTCACTCTACACTTGGGGGAAAGTTTCATCCATGTTATTCTACCTACTACACCCCCTTTATCCCTCATTTCCTATCCATTATCCTACTTATATTCATCCCCCCTTTTCCCTCCTTTGATGTTGACAAGGCTAAGGATCTCCATATACATCATGCATTATATCCTTCCATCCTTATTATCCTATCCATATCATTCATTCCACATCCCTCATCCATCCAAATCCATCTTCCCTTCCCATATTTGATCTTGATGAAGAGCCTAGGGGTCAAATATCCATGCATCCATATCCTATACACTTGATCTTGATCATACTACCCATATCCTCCATCCTATATCTCCTATCCTACTTCCATCCTCATATCCTATCCAATTCACCCTCTCTTTTAACCTTTGATCTTGATAAGGCTAGGGGAAAATATGCATGCATGCTTTGGACAATGTAAGCCTTACTTCCTATACCATTCATGTCCTTTATGCACTATCCTTCCATATCATACATCACTTATCATCGTCCATCCATGATTGCACTACCTCTAGTGTGGGGCATCTTAATCCTTTGAAACTAATCCTCGGAGATCCATCTTCTTATCCTCCATCCACCATCATCCTATCTCCCATCACCATCCTATTATCCAAATTCCTCTCTCTTATCCATGGAATTCCTCCATCCTTCCATCCTTTACCATGTCTTGGTTCTTCCTTGTCATTGGATCTCATTCAATCAATCCTCCAATATTATCTTATCCAATCCATTTATCCTCCATCCTTCCAATCTAACCATCCCCCAACCATCCCAATTTATTCCATCCAAATGCAATCAATCGTAATCCATGAAATCAAATATTGTAATCTAGCGCATCATTAAAAACATTCCTTGGCTTGTTTCTAGCCTTGCTACGAATCTTGATCATTTATCATATTATCATCATAGGGATATGTCATTCACAATCCTCACGTTGTTTCGAGATGTGTCCTTCCCACATCAAACAACATCGTCATCATCAATCAATCGATCAATTGGTTTTCAGCTTGCCTTGGAGCATAGTCCTTGGTTTCTCTTGGTTTGTTGTGCATGATGCTTGTTGCTTGTGTTTTTTATCATTGTTTTTATTTATCATGGTCTTTTGCATTCTATTGTCACAAGGGCATCATGGTCTTCCATATCATGGTGTTATGAGGCATATGTTTGTACTTGACCTTTTTGATCACGTACTTGACACATTGTCATCTTGGTTCCTTATACCTTGGTGCATAATGTCAAGTACAATATCAAATCTAGGTTGCTCATATCATTGCAGCATGATGATCCTCCATCCATATTTTCATCATCCTCTATTTTACTCCATCCTTTTATCCTTCATCCTTTATTCCTCTCATCCATTTTGAGAGCACACTCGTGTTCTTTCAACCCACATGTCCTCTCGATTAGGCATACCACTACCTCCTTTTCATCCTTCCTCATTGTCACTAGTGATTGGGGCATCATGCTTCTAGTATTAATCCCTTTCCTACCCACTATGTTTTATTCTTTGAAATGATGTTACTTCTCTTAGTCGCAACATCATCTCAAAGAGGGGCAAATGTAGACACTAAAAATTATCACTAGGCCTGTGACTTTATTAAAACCCCTTTTTCATTCTTGATAATTAAATAATCTTAATTATTTAATTATTATCTAATGTTGTAAAGTCTTCTATTAATTAAATAATCTAAATTATTTAATTCATTCATTTTATCCTTTTATGTCCTCTTTTGATTAATTAAATAAATTATTATTTATTTAATTGCGTCACTAATATTTTTTACTTCTATAATTAAATAAATTTATATTTATTTAATTAATTTTCATTTTCCCCTATAATTAAATAATTATGTTAATAGTTTAACTATTCACTTTTAACTTTTCCTGTCACAAGTTCATTAAAT